>VZTR01025915.1:51200-64443 GCA_013400775.1 Chaetops frenatus
TGTTGGGTTTTGGTTTTGGTGGGGGACAGTTTGTTTTTGTTTTAGGTTGTTTCGCTTTTGGGGGGGGGGGGTTTGGTCAGGGAATCCAAAACATCACAGCTTTATTACTTTCCCATCTCTTTAATATCAAAGAAAGGGCACATTGGTCCAAGTGGTTCTCATTATGTACTTGGAATATGATTACAGAAAATCCCTTCATGGCACTTCTTGCTTTGCAGGCCTTGGTGGGTGTTGGGAGGCAGATGACCCTGGGACTATCTGATTAAAGAACCATCTCTTTCTACATTAGTTACTAACAGAAAAATATAAGAATGGTCTAAATGGATCCATCTGGCCCAGTATTCTGTGGTGTAACTGTGAACAATAGGCACGCCAAGGGATTAGTTAAAAGAATTAATATCAGGTAACGGCTGAACAGGTGGGGCTGGAGGGTTGCAAACAGTGGTACAAAGTCCAGTTGGAGGCCAGTCAGGGTATACCTGAGAGGCTGATACTGGGGCCATTGCTCTTTTACACATTCATTAATGACCCAGCCATTCCTACATGAGGAGGGGCTGAGAGCTGGGACTACTCTGCCTGGAGAAGAGACAGCTCAAGGGGGATCTTACCAATGTGCGTAAATATCATATGAGAGGGAAGGAAGATGAGGGAGCCTAACTCTTCTCAGCGGGGTCTAGTGAAAGGACAAAAGGCAGTGGGTACAAAACAAACACCTGAAGTGCCCTGTGAACATAAGAAACACTTTTTTACTGTGAGAATTGTCAAACGCTGGCATGGGTTGCCCAAAGAGGTCATGGAATCTCCATTGTTGCAGATATTCAAAAGAGTGCTGGACAGTCAGCTGTAGCTGACCCTGCCTGACCAGGAGGGTTAGACTGGATGATTTCACATCCCTTTCAACCACTCAGAGACTGTGTGTGATCCTGTGACAACAGAAATATCTTGGGGAGAATATTAATATAAGGTAAGCACATAGAGATATTTTTCCTGACACTTTGTCTTGGGAATTTCTTTAGAGCAGAAGCAGAGTTTTGATATTCAAAGCAACAAGTCAGAAATTTCATAGTTTCCCAGAAAACTGCTACGTTTTTCTTTCTTTATTCCACCATTCAAACAATAATTTGTTAACAGTCTGAAAAGACACTAATTTCAACCTGTCTGTAGACTCACAAGATCCACTGATTAATTTCAGTCTAGTATTTTTAACAATATCCCTGCAATCTGTTAGTGTGTTTACAGTATAATATAATTTACACATGGGTATGGATGGCTTCAGGGGCAAGTCATCATTTGCATTAACCATTTGAACAAGGTAGATGCTTAACTTGCTCCAGTAGCAATCTCCTTTGGACAGCAATTGTTCTAATATCTTAGATAAGAGCATGCTAGAAAACAACACATAGGAAATTGCACTTGCTTGCTGATGTACCCTGGTTTATTTACTACATATATTTGTGTTAAGACCACTTAATCTACTAGATCTCTTCAAGGTCTTTTATAGTAAAACCAAGCTTTATCAACCCGCAAGACTGCAAGGTTTTTATAAGTTCTTAGTTTGAGGAAATTTTCATGGAATCTAAAATATTCCCTAGGGATTAATATAGAGTAAGTCTTGAGCAGCCATATCTTGAGGTACACATGCTGAGATGGCAGGCAAGGTTTGATTTTTGCTCTTCATACTTTGCTTTTTTTTTAAATATGCCACCCTTTAAGACTTCAGCCCCCAAACCATAAGCCATCAGCAATAAACAGTGCTATTAAACTGCAATAGCACATTACTTTCCTAAATGATGGTTGTATGCTTTTCCAAGGCATTAGAGAAAACATTTTGACTAGAAGTCATTCACCATCTTCACTCTTACATAAAAATTATAGAAACATGCAGTTGGTTCCAATGTTGTCTCCTATAAATGTTAATTGTTGTTGTTCTGCCTTCCTGAGTTATTTTTGGTGTCTCAATATAGCACAACTAATAATTTAGGATATGGATATAGTGCTCAGTGACATTTTGACATTGAAGTAATTATAATATAGAAGTTGGACAAGCTAATAAAAGGTCTTTTTTGTGCTTGTCTTCCTCACAAAATGAATTTACTAAAACCTTCTAACCATGAAGTGTTATTACAAAAATAAACACATTGAAGTTGAGGAGTAAACAAGAGTTACATGGTAGGTAAGACAGTAGTTACATAGACTCTTAGCCCTGGATTTTGAGAGAGACCAATGATGTAGAACAGTTCCATGCTGAAAGAACTTATACTAGAAGGGTATCTCTGCTACATTTTTTACTTTTCTTCTGCAAAGGAAAGAAACGACAGTGCCAATAGCATTGGATTGTATGCTACTGAAATACATTTATTTTATCTAATTATCCAGTGAATTTAAAATTTCCATTCCTAAAACTTGCTATATATAGTCAGATAAAGAAAATACCTAAATTGTGAGTTTCCCCTGCCCAGGTAACCTTCTATCCTACATGTTCCCTAAAAACATTTAAGAGTCTTGTATCGTGCTCAGACAGTTGTTTCATCTGGGTTCAGGGAACAATGAAGAGTATTTCATGGCCATAGATCTAGGAAAAACAGTGTAATGAGAGAGAATTAAATAAAGTACCTGGAACTGAGCTTCTCAAGAAATTGAGGGTCTTCTTGTTCAGATTGGTCACATCAAAAAAATAAATCTTGTCAAAGAAAACAGAATATATCAACCAAGTTGTGATTAAAAGAGCCAAAGGAAAACTGCTTACACAGAGCAAACAATCAATTTCTTAAGCCAATAGACACACCCAGGCCAACCATTTAATCCTTATCAATAACTACTTTTCTTATGAGGCCACTAATCATTGCAGTGAATCCTTGTCCTTGTTTCCTACATGTTCCCTGGCATGAACAAAAAACAATTTGTATTCCAGAATTAGTTGCAAAGCTTTCCTCACTGCTGTTGTCTTCCTCTCAGTTCCTCTCCTTTTAGTAATTTCTTCACCTTAATGACAGAAACATGGAGGAAATCATGGAGGGATTCCTTTTTGGCACTTTAGGATGAGGACCAATTGCACATTCTATTTAACATGTTACTTTTACAAACACTCATATTGTCATCTGGAATTCCAATGAAGCACAACAAAATGAAAATTATTTCAAAGGACAGACATCCTTTATGCAGTTTCTGGGATGGAGGGGAAATAATCAAAGAAAACATGGGTTTGATTTTCTTAAAAAAAATCATTCCCGACACCTGAAATGCAAGGAGGAGCATATTTGTGTCTGTCTTTCTGCTATCTGTCAGGATACATATTAACTAGCAAAAGGGTCATCATGGTATTAATAAACCAAACAAAATACTTCTTTAATGACAGAATGAACTGCATAAATAAATAAACTCTGGAGGTCTCACTTAGATTAAGCCATATTACACAGACGAGCTTAAAGAAATATTTCAAGATCTTAACCAAACAGAAAACAAAGTTAAATGAAGTTCTGTCATTGGCTAACTCTTTTTTGGTTTTAATAATTCACTAATGAAAATCTGATAGGTGTCTTCTTTACAAATAAATCATGAAAAAATTTTCCTTGGGCTGGTATGTGGCATTTTCCCTGAATTTACTTTAATCAAAAAACAGTATTGATTTTCCTATGGTTTAAGACCATGGTAAACATTTTTTGATCTTGAATTTTGTTTAGGGTCCAATTCTGCTACTGGATTTTTCTTGTGGAAGGAGCATTGCCCAGTAAAAGATACAGAATTTCTCCTCACATTTAACCAGGTAACTTTAAGAAAGGCTTATCATCTGTAGTAATCTGCTAATAGTCTGAAAAACTCAAGTCCTTGATGTCCAAAGCAACACAGAGGCATGGCAGTACAGGCTTCACTCTATTGCTATTCCCCACTTATTTGTATTTTCAGCAAAAATGTTAGTCTTATGATAAAGTCTCTAGAAGTATCCCTTCTCATCTTCTGAAATTTTAAGCATTTATCTTTTTTTTGCATCCTAAACACACATCTACACAAAACTAGATTAATTCACAAACAAATTTCTTACAGCCAGTGACAAGCTACCAAAAGGTCAGTATATTCAGTCTCTATGGAAATGGGCCACATTTCAGCCAGTGATCTGGCTGTAAAAATTCCATTCTCTATCCCTAGAGTATCCATCATCTCAGATAGACTTTTGACTCTGTAATTACTTTTTTCCACTAAACTCTAAAGTACCATATAGTGATTGGGAAGATACAGACAATTTAACTTCTATATTGGATATTTCATCAAAATGCAAAAAACTCTTTCATGATCAGAGCTTTTATGCTTCTGTGCAGTGATGTTTGCAATTAGAACACAATTGGAATAAATACAAAATAAGAAATACAGTCCACTGTGTGTGAAGATGCTCTAGCAAAATATTTTAATCAAAACTGAAGACAAAATTCAGTGTTGCCGAATATTAAAAAAAGTACAAAATCTTCATAACATTTTACAAACACAGTTAATAAATACAATCAAGTAGTGCTCTGTTATAGTTGCTGAAATTTAATGATGTATACTCTTTTTTCAATGAGCCTGCCTGATTGAAAACTCTCATTTTCATCAGAAAAAAGGACAGAACGAAATAAAATTTAAACAAGTACTTTTATTTATCCAGTTAGATAGCTGTACAGTCCTTGTCATCACACAGACTAAGCAGTTTAACAATGTGTTTTACTGTTTAAATAATGCAAGATGAGAAGACATGTATGCACCAATACAGTTTCACATAATGTAGTTTCTACTTGCTGCCTCGAGTAATGAAATAAGAAGATAGCCAGAATATTTCAAGTAGTTCAGTAAAAAACTTATCTCCTGCCAGCACAAACATAGTTACTTACTGAATAAACAAACTTATTCCATTGCTGTGAAAGTAGCAAGTCTTTTTCCAGTCTGCATCTTACTTTCATTTTGCAAAGGACTATGAGAGCATTGTGGTAGTGATTTCATGACAAATAGTTGCTCAACTGCTTTTGATTCCCTGACATGTTTCAACTCTGACAGGAAAGTATAGGTGATGATAAATTCTTGCATTTATTTTGTATGATTTTCTTTGTGTCACCAATTAAAAGTGCTACCATAAAAATATTTCTAGCTCAACACATGCAATCCTTATAATTGCTTCACTTGAACAGTGTCTTGATAATAAAACATATAAAAATGGAAGTGATGGGTTTTACAGCACAAAAATGCTAAAAAAATAATCTGAATTCAGTGCATTTGCAGGAAGTTTCAAAACCAGCACGTCCTGAAACAGAAAGGCCTCTTATTTATATTGAGGAAACACTTGGTAAGATATTTTGCTGATCTCAGTTATATTTTCAGAAAAAGTTCAAATGAAAGTGCAATGGAGTGCCCTATTCCTGAACACTTATGGTGGTAACAGTAATAGGAGAGAAAACTAAGCAGGAAGAAAAGTCAATAACTTGAGAGTAGATAAGGAGTTGTCATCAAAGCCAGCCCTCCATCGTGTACTCAGATTCCTATTACAGTTATAAGATGGTAAGTACACAGAAAAGTTGGAATAGACAGCATTAGCAGAAATACCCCTAAAACCTGTTAAAAAGGAAAGAGGAAAGGGGATGAGAAGAAAGAAAATACAATGTCAAGCAATAAAAGACAGGTTTAGGTATGAGCTACCTTCAGAATAATTTTATTTGATATAATGCCTTGAAAATACCAAATGCCAAATTTAAAGTCATCTTTTTCCTTATAACTCTGCTTTACCAGACTGCTCTTGATTAATTGAAATACATTTTCTTACGATTATTAATTAATCAGTTCCTGTTGGATAAAATACACGTTGAAGTACTCTTTATTCCAGATTTTAGGCAGCACTGTGATTTATTTTGAATATTATGATAGGTCTGGTGGAGTATTTGACTCACCAGCCTTGAATAATACATCTAATGTTGCTTCCATAGGTCTGAAAAATTCCATCTGTGCAAGATGCATATAGACAAATGAACCACCACGAGAATTTATTACTGGTTACATCTGCTTTCAAGGTACAAATACACCTAACTACATTGGCTAGTTGAAAAATCTGCATGAAAAATCTGCAAAAATTCCCTGGTACAATGGTAAGTTCAAACGTCTTAACGGAATGCCAGCTCTGTTGCTCCCACAGTACCTTTTCTGAAAGTGAAAATATTTCCTTCTCTCTCTCTCATGAAACTCATCTGTGAAACTCAAACCAGTCTACCTCACCAATCTACTTTCTTCTTTCTGCTCCCTGTGTAAGACCCTCTCAGCAGATATATCTTTCTCTGTAGTTTGAACTAAAAAAAGGGTAATTTTTCCTGAACTTATAGAAACTGCTTAGGAGTTGTGTTTAGGTGGCATGCAAGTTTTATCACACAGCTTCAGTTTCCAAGACACTAGCTTTATAAAGATTGCCAATATAAAATGATAGTACAGTAGAATTTTATTTTAAGGGCAATTCGTGCCTGAAGGCATGCTCTATAACTCGCTGTAGGTAAGCAATGATGTTGCAATTACAAACAGAAAAGGACACAATATATTTCTTGTGACTGACACACTTATTTATGTTTATGATGGGAAAATGGGATACATGGATATTGATTCTTAGTTAGATCCTATTTTGATATATGCTTTTATTTAACAGTTGTTGCCCTTTATGTGATCCCATTTATATGAGGGATTTTTTCCATACATTCAGAGTAATACAATATTGGGCTGAATGAACACTTCTACAGTGTTCATTTTTTGGCTAATTTAAATAACAATAACCTATCTGATGTGCCATGACAGTACTAAAGATGGTAGAGAGTACTAGAGACAATATAGACTAGAACTTAAATATGACATAGCTTTATTATGGAAGATGATGTCTTATATTGATCTTGGATATTCTGTGAGGCTTTTAATGATTTAGTTATTTAAAATACAGAACGTTGAAAAAAAAAAGAAGAAATAGTAAAGAAGACAGCAAATCATATATATATATATATATATTTATCATATATATATTTGTTTATAAGATAAGAAAGACANATATGAGACAATACATAATTTTATATGGAATATATATATTAATCTTTTTATTTGGAAATTTTGTTTTGGCAACATAATTCCTTTGCATATACCAGAAAAAAAATGACACTGCTCTATGACAAGAATTGTGATGGAAAGCCAAGTCAGGTAGAGTGGATAGACCTTTTTCTTACACAGATCTGCCAAAAAAGGATAGTAAATTACCTTCAAATACAGGAAAAGTAGATTTTATTAGCTTTTAAAGTAGAGTACTTGACTTAACAGTGCCTAGGTAAGACAGAAAACAAATAAAAAGAGTTCATAAAAGAGTCTTTCTTTGCCCACTGTGCCCTTGCAGGAGAGGTTCTTGTTTCACATGCTGGATTAATTTCAGCTGGATGAGCAATGTTTCGAGAAGTAAAGAACTGCCCCCTAGTACTCATGAAGCCACTATTCCTTCCAAGACTCCCGACAGATAACTCTGTATCCTTTTGATAAACCGTCCTCAAACCAGAGACTCTCATCTCCTTGCTATGACACTGTGATTGAGCTAAAAATAACGGGGACTTGTCATGCTGAGGACCTTCTGTTTGTTCCTTAAATATTCAGGCATTTTCAAGATCCAATAGCCTTTCACTGAACTCAGATTCTTTTCATTGATTTAAGTTGGATTTTTATTAATAACATAGAGAAGAGCACAATGTAGGCAAAGGAAGAAAGGGTTTTTCCACACATACACTCTTTCTGGAACAGACAACTCAGTTTACAGTACATAAGATATCATGTGGGATGGGAATGTCTAGTCAGGAGAGTCCTCTCTTACACTGGATGAAATAATATTCCCAAATACATTGAACTCTAGAAGCTGGATACATGTACATAAGGCTTAATCAGAAATTAATCTTAATAAAATGGGATAAAAACCACCAGTAAAGACCAGAAATCTTCATCTTGATGAAATCTGAGGGCTCTTAGCTATATGTCCAGATTAATTGGAGCAGAAGAACCAGGTATAATATTCCATTCTGTGGAAAAAAACATTGAGCCTTAGTGATGACATAAAACAGCTTCCTTCCTATCTATCAGCTTTCCAAAATTCTGAAGTCACCTAGGTTTTTAACTACTTGGATTTGCAAATCCTAAATCAAACCATAACATAAGATTAATTAAATCTGGATGAATAAGATATCTAGTCTTAAATAAACATGAAGTTTATGACATAGGAGCTGCCAGCACAATTAAAATCTCTTTGAGACATACAGTAAATTGAAGTCAATTGGGTTCTAGACTTACATGCTATATATTTTAATGATACCGATTTATAAGCTGTAAGTCTAGACCTAGTCTATTAAAAAGCATCAATGACCAAAATAAGAGACATGATGGCTTGGTCTCAGTAGAGACTTATGCCTTTCCTTTTTCTTACAACCTGAAGAATTTTGAAGACATTCAGAGTATTACATTCCTCTATTAATCACCCTACACTAAATTAAAACCATCCTACCAACCCAGGAACCTTAGGTAAATCCATTGTTTATTGTAGAGTCCAAACTTGTTTCAAATGTTTATGAGTACCACAGTCTCTTGGTCTCTCTACTTTTCTCTATAGTTTTTCAAACATTAATTTTGGATTTAGGACCAAGTTTAGAATCAAAAGGACCAGTACCTTAGTACAAAACAGAAAAGAGCTGAAGAACAAGCTCAAGAAAACTCAGCTCAGGATGTTTAATATCCAGTGGAGAGCAGATTTCTTTCATCTCTTTTTGTCCTAGAAACTGCCAGTCATGCTGGCTCTGGACTGGTGAGTCAGAAAATCCCTTTCTTTATCCTAGTGTTAAGCCTGTGCTTAATAAAATAAGAAATACCAGCCTACATAGCTTAAAAATAATTTGAAAATTAATGACTGTTATAGCCTACCCCTTTTCTGATATTTTCAAGCATTTTAATTTTCCTATAATTAGTTAAATCTAGACTCAATAGTTATTTGTATTGTAGGCAAGAAACTGTAACTGATGCATTTCTTCCTTGAGATTGGCGGATTTGAACTCTACAGAGAAGTCCAAGCACCACTCAATAGGAAGATAACATCTAATAGAGAAGAAGACAGCCTACCTTGCTGAGCCAGACAACACAAAAATCCCTGCAGATCTCCATCATCTTTCCATCCTAGGGAATAGTCAGGATAAGTGGGATGTTCACTTCTGTTTGGGATGGACTAGCACAAACCGCTACCCTAAATTCAATCCAGACCTTTAATCAAAACACCAGTAGTGTCCATAACAGTGCAGCTGATTCTGCTCCAGTTGCCAATATGGCATAGAGTAGAATAAATATCACAGAAGCAAACTTACATTATGTGATTTTTAAAATTATTTATGAAGACAGATTGGTGAAGAAAAGTGTGGTGTGGAAAAGTGGCTTGTTTCTGAAGTGATGTTAGAAGGTTTCTCAAAAGTTGACAAACACAGAGGTGATCTGTAAGACCAAAATGTTGTAAATATGAGGCTGCCTACTTCACTTCTGTTTAAAGAATATTTTTCTCCTTCCTGCTGCTAAAAAATCAAAAATGAAAAATCACTCTATAACAGATCAGCTGCCTTTGCCAATTTAAAGGCTCAGAAAATTACTATTGGAATATTTGGATGTCCTCACCCTACTAGTACCTGAAGAACTAGAACCTAGAAACATAAAATGATCTTTTAAGTTTAATTTTTTTCCTCTGTAGCATTGCTCCAGGTTTTCTTTACTACTGCAGATGTGTATATTTAACACATACCCAGAAATAGTTGTAGCTTATAGCTTTAATGATTGAATTGCCTCAGAAAACTCCTCTTTAGGTTCACAGGGCACACAGTAGATTGTCAGGTAGCTGAGATTGTTTAGCATTTCATTATACCAAAGCTGATATATGACTATTATTTTGACATTGCTGCCTTGAAAGTCTTGAATAGCACCGTGAAAGAATACCTAATCAAATAGTCAGTGATATTTTATGCAGTGATAATTCTCTAGAGTAAAAGAAAGTCAATAAAAATAATTAAAATATGAGAAGTTAAAAATCCTTGCTCAAATTCTGTCATATAAAGAAATGTGTGCTAAGGTAATCCTAAAGATTTTCAGGGGTTCTGAAAAAGTTTGTTTTAGGTAAGAAAATGTCAGCACTCTCTCAAATATGTATTTCATAGAACTTGCCCACTTTCTGCCCTGTAAATGGCAGAGGAAGAGGGGGTGGAAGTGGACATTTGTAGTTAAACCCAAGTCTTCAAAGAGTAGACAAGAATAGCCAGAAAGACAGAATTAGTTTTTATTGCTCAGGTCTGCATTTACTAGACAGGAAACAAACTAGAGTGGTAAAGGAGTATATACCCTTGACTGCAAGCCAGGGAAAGGATAATTATGAAGTTTTGGGAAGCTGTTTTGTTTTACTTTCCAAAGGCTACAACTAATCGAGGTCTAGGGAGTTCTTCCTAGGACCAGATGAGGAAAAGGAGAACAACCAGAGCAGAGCTGTTACCAAACAGCCTCCTTCTCCCCTTATAAATGCAGTTCAGATAGAGTACAGGTTTTGTGCTGGCCTTTTGTACTATACAGAATTTAGTTCTTACTGTAAAACCAATCAGGTCAGTTCATATTTAATTGACAGAGAACTCACTGGAAACTGTATCTGACCCCTCTACTGAAAAGATGTATTTGCCCTTTGTCACAGACACTCGATGTTTATGGCCCCTTTATTGCCCCTGAGTCACAGGCTGCTATTGTGTTCTAAAGTGCTTTATTTGAAGCTGCACTTTGTGTAGCAATTGCAACTGGTTTACCCTCATAGAGACCAGGAGAGAGTTATCTTCGCCCTTGCCGTCTCTGAGCCGGTGCAATTCAAAGTGCCAGTTTTGATCTTCAAACTTTTATGGAGCTGAAGTTGCAACAATTCAAAATTATCTTCTCTTTAACAAAACAGGAGCTGAGAAATCAGTCCAAAGTACTTCAGATATCATTCTCCAAGTGCATACCTTGGGCTAGGAGCAGGAAAATTTCTCTGGAGGGCACTTGAGTTCGGTATTTACTTCCGATCTCACCCAGTTACCTATCAGCTCCTCTTTGTTAAATATATAGCAAACAAGAGTTGAAATCTGTCAGGCTAGGTTTTTAGATAAATTAGTGAGAAGAGTGTTAGTGCCATAATGCCTTAGAAGAAGATGGTAATGGTTATGATTATGATTATGTGAAAATATAATTTCTATTTCAATGTTTGGGAAGTTCCTAAATTGAAGGATTCATGTTTCTCTTGAAAGAAAACAGTCAAGCCCAAATAACCCTTTTTTCTTTTTTTTAATTGACAACTGAGCTGAAACTTGTTTCATCTTAGGCAATTTGATAAGGACAGATATAAGTTAATAGATGACAGGGAGAAACAGAGATGTTGTGCTGCAATGGTTATAAGATTTGAAGATTTTCAGTGACATGGATGGTGCCCTAGACATCCAAGTGTGATTTCAAGTAGTCTCTTTTGTACCTTACCTATAGGTTAGCAAAAGGTAATAGAATATATGAATTTTCCTGAGGATAACATATCACAAAGATACCCTTTCACATTATAGTGAATGTAAACAATAATTAAACAGCTTTATTGACACTATTTCCAAGAAAAAAATTAAAGGACAGAGAAAACACAGAAACAGAATGGAATATTCAGTAAGTATCAAAATGACTTTGTCAATATTATTCAAGATGTTAGAAACCTGCTTTAGAAAGTAAACCTAAACTTATGAATACACTTGCCTGGACATCATGGCTCCAATACTTTATCTGAAGTGCTAAGCACCATTACCTACTGTTGGAGAAAGATGGCATATCCCTTTATTCTTCTAAAGTACTTATTGTCAGCGCAGCATGTGTCTAGTAGGAGATCCAAATCAGAAGCCTCTAATTTTTTGTTATCTTTACCAGACACTTTTCAGAGATCTTCCTGTCCAACTTAGGGGAGGTTATTGCAATTCTACCACTGCACTTCTCCAGGCATTAAGATTAAAGTTTAGACAAATGTTTAAGCCATCTGTGGCCCTGACCTTTTGTTACTTAACTCAGCAATCAACCACAATATGGTAATGTATCTGAAAGGTAGGAAATTTCATATTCCAAAATTATGAAATACTTACAATCCTATGGAGTAAAAGTATGGTTTACATTTTTTTTCTAGCCCTTAGCTATAATGGCTTAAAGTGTTTCCCTTTTAGTCCTTTTCTGGAATGCTATTTTCAATGCAGTTTATTTTATGCAACTCACTTTGAAGCAGTTTTCACAGAAGAAAAGGTCATTTGGCCCAGTGGCACTTGGATAAGGACTCAGTATAATTCCATTTAGGGTCTTTAGAAAGAAGATGAGATGCTAAATAAATCAGTCAGCTGTGTCTGTTGTGGAAATCTGTAAGGACAGAGAATTTTGACATTAAACTTTCCAGAGGTTTGCTCAAAGTGAACATTCCTAGACTGAAATGGCATGTACGCATTATTTGGAAATGTACTTAGTATTTCTATGCTGCAGTTTGTATCTGCTGTTCCTAACCTAGAATCCTGCATGCTCATTTGGCTGATAGATTTTAGTGGTGTATCTTATAGGAAATAATGATCCAATGTCTTCAGAAGTCAATTTGACTTTTGGAAGAAGGCTATGACTTTAAGGTCCTTAGTGATAAACCGTTTAGTAAAAGAATATTTTACCTTGCAAGAATCTCAGAGTGCTTTAAAATTTTACTGTTACACTATGTCTCTCAGGCAAATAACTTTTAAAGCATTTTTTGTAGTTTTCCCAAAAATTTTATAAACCACACCATTCAGGACCTTCAGAGGCTGCTCCTTTCAGCTGATCCCTGCCACTGTGCAGTGTAACATCCCCTGAACTTTGTTGAAGAAGAGTAATTGGTTAGGGCTGACTTTGAATGAGGGGGGATCACATTATATGTACATCTTGTTTGCTTGTGATTTATTATTTTGGAGAACGACCTGCCATTTTGCACTTTTTTATTTTGCTGTGCTTTGAGAATAAAAACATCTCCCTTGAAGAAAACAGAAAGGAAAAAGAAGGAAAAAAGAGAATAGGGAGAGGAGAGGAGAGGAGAGGAGAGGAGAGGTAAAAGATGTTTGGGAGAGAAATAAATGATGAGCATGGTTGTGGGGGAGAGCTGCCTCAGGTCAGGAGCACTGGAGGAGTCTCTGGAGAGTATCAGAGAGGTCTA
>VZTR01025915.1:64831-80311 GCA_013400775.1 Chaetops frenatus
GGAGGGAAGGAGTCGGCGATCCGGCGCAGCGTCCCCACTCTCAGTCGCTCCCTTGCTGTAACTCAACTCTGCCTGTTCTTTGCCTGGACATGTCTTAAGAAAGTTGGATCTCTTCCTTCCTCTCGCCTTTATTCTTCTTCTACTTCCATTTCCCCCCCCCTTCTCCTACTTCCCGTCTGTTTTTCCTTCCCACCACTGGTTCAAGTTTCTGGCGGCGGATGGGTCGGAGCCGACATGCCGCGCTGTGGCGGTGGGGCCGGGCGCCGCGCTGAGCGCCAGGGCCACCGCAGGGTTCACGCTCTAGAGGCGTGCGGGCACCGGAGCATTGCTCGCGCTTATCCAGAGGACAAAAAAGAAAGCGGGCAGAGGAAGCGTGCGGAGATGAACTGAGCTGGAGCGGACTTTGTGAGAAGAGTGCCGAGTCCAGCTGGTCTGGTGAGTTCTTTGTTTAATGAGTTTATTATCAGCGGGGTGCTGAGAGGGACGATTCCCTTGAGAGTTCTAGTGCTCTAATTTGTTGCGTTACTGAAAACAGTCGGGTCTTCGATTCAACCCGTGGTTTTCAACTGTGTAGAGTGTGTATGTTTATGTATATATCAATATGTGTATATATACCTGTACATCGATTCTATGCAAAGCTACACGTATCTGGAGCTCAAGGCACGCCGAGCTTTACCGCCCCCTTCGCGGGGAGAGCGAGGCTCAAGTTTCCGGACGCGAAGCCCTGCAGCCGGAGCCGGGCTCACGGCCAGGGGGCTACCGGCTCGGCTGTGCTCCCCTCGGAAGAGCCGGGGCTCGGAGCCAGGGCTGGCAGCCGCGGCTGCTGCCGTGCCCGCCGCCCGTGCGCTGTGGCGCGGCGCCCCCTGCCCGGCCGCCGCGGAACTGCACCGCCNGCGGGCCATACGGGGCGGAGCCGCCCGGCTGCGGGCTGGTGGCCCTGAGAGCCAGCGCTTTCCGACGGGGTCGGTGCCTATTGCCCTGCAGCCCTGGGCGCATGAGGCTGTGGTTGAAGAGGGGCTCCCTGCGCCGCTGGCTGTATTTATTTATGTGGCTAATAAAAGACGTGGCAGGGCTAATGCGTGGTAAATGCGCCCCCGCCGGCGGCTCCTGCCTGCAACCCGGCTTCGTCGTGAGTCCGCTGGGACGGGATTCCCCAGACAGACATTTGATCGTTATTAAATGTGATCACTTATTAATGAGCGGGGAATCCTTCAAGGACTATTTCGGAGTATTAATCTTTAACGGAGGGCTGACAGACTGACAGATAGCCCTTTAAGCATGAATCCCGCAGAGCGCTTTTCTGCTTGAGGGTACGGAGAGGGAGCCCGTACCCTCTCCGCGGGCCGGAGGGTGGTCGCCGCCGCGCTCCCCCGGCTGTAAATCCTGCTCCGCACTCCCTCTCACTGCCGCTGCTTTTCCTGATGCCGGAGCAGGGCGCCGTTCCATACAGCGGGTCCGGGGAACGGCGAGAGCCGCCAGTCGCTTTTGGCTTCTGCTGAGTCCTCCCTCCTCCGCCCGGCCGTCAAGCGGCGGCTCTCCCAGCCCGACCCAGTCCAGCCGAGCTGGGGAGGCGTGAACCCAAGCCCTCCGGCTCTGTCCGGGGGCGGCAGCCCGGCCGCCGAGGCGCTGCGGTCGCCGCCGGGCGCTCCTGGGCACCGGTGCGGGCGGGCACCGCGGGACTCGTCCCCGGCACCCGCTGTTCCTCGGACGGCAGAGGACCGCGTGTTCCCGCGGGCGCTGAAGGTCTCCCTTGCCATCCCCGTAAGACTCCTCCGGCAGCAGCTTTCCAAAGTTTCTGAGCAGTCTTTCTAGGGGAGAACTTCGCCACCGGCACCCGATTCCCTGCCGCTGCCGTCGTGCAGGAGCGGGGCGGGCGCGGCGGAGGTCCCCCCAATCTCAGGCCACTGGGAGGAATAGTTTGTCCTTGTGGCTCGCCCTTCTCTCCCGCGGATCTTTTTCGCGTTTCGTCCTTCCACGGCGTTGCCGGGGCAGGGGTGCGGGGGCTGCCGCCGCCGCTCCAGCCGAACGCCGCAGAAACGAGTTCCGGAGGGGCGGCCGTCCAGCGCCGCGGAGGAATCCGGCGGCGGGGGGAGCCGCGGCCCGCAGGGGGCGGAGAGGCACCGGCGAGGCGCGCTGGTGGCCGGGGAAGAAAGGGGGAGCGGCGCGGCAGGCACCGTGCGGGGCTGGCCCCGGTCCGCGCCCTCGCCCCGCGGGCAGCGAGCCGCAGAGAGGTGAGTGCTGGGCCAGCCGGAAAGTTGGAAGAAGTTTTGGCGGTGGGGGAGGACGAGCGGCGCGGACCCCTGGGGAAGTTGAGGCNCTCCCCGGAGATCCAGCAGGACTTCAACTGGCAGGTTGGCCTAAGTTGGGCAGGGGAAAAGAGCTGGCTGTGGTGCTTTTCCCTGGGGCAAGGTGTCTGAGTGCGTCTGATGGGCCATTGCAAACTTCGTTCCCGGGTGAGCCAGCAGGGGCGGTTCGCGGCGGGTGAGAAGTACCTTAGGATGAATTTCTTCCTTTGTTCGCACTTCCACACCGCATCTCTCGTTGCATTCCTCGCCGGGCTCCGAAAGGTAAAGGGCAGTGCCCGCCAAGACCCGACGTTTGGCAGCGGCTCCCCTGCTGGACTCATCAGTCGGCTTCTGCTGCTTCTTTTATTCTTTTTTAGGGCAGTTGAAGCAAAACAAAGTTATGTTTGAAAGATGCACTTTTTAATCTCGCTCGTCAGTGACGCCGTGTTTTACCGGTGATAGTATCGCTCTGTTGTAAACTTTTTTTTTCCGAAAAGCATTCATAAGTGAAAGAAATGCTGCCTTCTAGCAGCAGGTTTTCCTGCGGTTTAAATAGTTGCATACAAGTTATTCCTAGGGAGTGGCATAGGAAATACTACCTGTATTCTTTTACCACTTCTGCTGTCTCTCTGTGAAAGAAAAGAACGTTGTATAATAGATGTGTATTTCCCATTTGCTTTTCTAACCGTGTGGAAATAATTCAGCTGTTTAGAGTGAGTAAATATCTTACTTGCATGCTGTAAACTATTTTTTAAATTTTTATTTTATTCACTGAAATCCTGAAATCTCATTTAGGAGACTGAGAGGCGAGCTTTAGTAGTTATTCCAGAAGCAGGATAGTCTTTTTTTCTTTTTTTTTTTTTTAATTAAGCATGCAGAAGAACTTTGTATGGCTAAGTCAACACTGCTATCAGTTCAAGTAAACAAGTGGAAAATGGCTTTAAACTCTTGAAGATTTACTTTTTTGTTTGTTTTGGTTTTTTGGGGTTTTTTTTTTTTTAAGTTTAAGACTGAATTCAAAACAAATAGAACTCTTTTTGTTTTCACAAATTTTAGGGTACCATGCCAAATTTCGGTCAAGCTCTTATTCAGAGATTGGAGGTCTACTTTTCCTTCACAGCTGATGTGTTCATATTAGATACACTAGTAACTGCCTACAGATGAATAGTTGAAATTCTGCATGTGAATCTGTGTTTCATTCTGGTTTCAGAATCTTTGCATGCTGTTGGAATATAGCTGCTTCATTTTCATTTTAACAGCTAATATCTCGAAAACATAAATCAAAGTATCTCGTGAGATTAACTCGTGATGTGGGCAATACAAACATAAAACTTACTGGACTTTAGTCACAAGTTGAAACTGTTATGTTAATCTCTGCGACAATGTACATTTTTTGAATAACTTACCAGCTTTGCTAAAGTAACACTACCATACACTCTCATCATGTGTTAATTTTCTGAATACCAAAACAGACACTTTCCCTCTCTGAAAAGCAAAAGACACTGTTAATTTGTTTGATTGGGAAGTTAAGGATGTTGAAACACCTAAACTTGGTTTCTTTTTTCCCCATCAGACTACATAAATAATTGCTTTTGAGCAATTGAAAGGGTAGGTGTAAACCACAATTGGTGCAGCTTGCGAAGTCACACGATCTCTCATAGATTGCTGCACTAGAAATCCTGTCATGACTGTTTAGTTTCGCAGTGCATTTCTGTCAGACAGCATCAGTTGGGTGTGCTGATGAAAACTGACCTTTAAGGTAAATAGTTAATGTTTTGCTTGGTAGGTAGGTTATTCTGGACTTAACTGGTAGAGCTTGCATGTAGAAAAGGAATAGCAATGAGACTAAGACTCACTTGGTTATATGGCCTGATTTAGGTCCTTTTTGTACCTGTGATTTCTATTGGTGGAGGAGTAAATATCTCAGTGTATGCTCCCCATATATGCATAATGAATCTATGATAAGCAGGATAAGCTTCGTTTGGTCTTTTTTTTTGCTTGTTTGGCTTTGATATTGCTGTTTACTAAGTTATGTATTTTATGCTTAAAACTCTCGAATCTCAAACTATAAACTTTGAAATCTAAATACTGTAAACTTCCTGCTAGGAGAAACAGTCTTCTGTATGACTGCTATCTTATCCAGTCATCTTAATTTGTAAGCTAACAATTTGAGCTCTGCTAGCTCCAAAATCATACTTAGACCTTTAATGTGAAGATAGTTCATATTTTTAAGTTGTGTAAATAGTTTAGGTAATGTTGAACGAAGTAAAACTGTCTCACATATCCCAGTTCTAAATTTGCATATAAATAAAAATGACCTGTATATGCACATAAATAAAAATTATCTGAATAATAAATCCCAGATAGGAAATCAAAGTTTGTTTGAAAGTAGCTTTTCAGAATAATATAGTGTTCATTTCTTATGAATTTAGGGCTATGATGTTTTGTTAAGCAAACAGTTGCCTTATGTATTGAACGTGGATACAGAAAATCCTGAACTGGTCATATTCCAAAGATAATAAAAAATTTAGGAGTTCAAAGTGTAGCCTTTGGCTAAAATGTTTCTGAAATTCAGTCATTTTGGCATGCTGTAATGAGCCATCTGAGTTTATATCTAACACATTATCACTTTATCTTAATGCTTTCATAATTTCTCTTAGTAGTTAATGGTCTTTAGACTGGAATTGCTTAACACTTTAGATATTTTCCAAGAATATACTATGTTGATTTTTGGATAATTCTAGTCAACGTTTTTTAGTTTCTAGTAGCTATGTAGATTATGGCAAGATGGAAAAAGTGTCATGTAAAGGAAATTGCTAACTTGTTTTTTTATCTGACATGGTTAACTGTTCAGGTGAGAGATACTTTTACGTTCTTGATTGTGGCTCAGAAAGTCGTAGGGATTACTGCTGGGGAATGGGTTCTCTCACTGGTGGCTGGGTTATTTTTTGTAATGGGCTGCCTGTTGCTGGTTCTGAGCAGACTTGAAGTTGTTACAGGAGAGCAGCAAAAAGTGCTCAAGGTATTAATTGCACAGAAAAATATTTACAGTAATAGTAAAACCTACACATGTGTTCAACTTTGAATAATAATGAGAAGTTTCGATATCTTAATGCAGTCTAAGGCATCTTAGGGTGGTACACGTCCTGTTTAATGTGCCTGAAACATGAGAAGCAAATGATAAAAGATACAAACAGATAATATGTTTTACCTTATATATCCACCACTTCAAATAGCCTGTTGCCAAACAAGCATAGGCAGTGAGGTAGCAGGTGCTACAGCATCAGAAGTAAAGCTGGGTTTTGGACTTCAGTATAAAATAATAATAATAATAATAAATCCTAGTGTAACTGAGGGAGAAAGAGAGAAAAGCATCTGATCAGATCAACATAAAATTTGATCACTAAGTAATAGATCATTGGTAATAAATGGCTTCCAAAGAGCCAGATGGATTCCAGCAAGGCGGAGGAAAAGCTGGGCTTTGTCATTGCTTAAAAATGATGTTTTAAGCAAACTTCTTAGCATTGTCTTTTAGGCCAGTCTGGTGGCATCTTAAATTTTTCAATGTTTTGGAAGTACTGATGTCAGTTATTTATTGAAGAGATTAGTTTATGTGTGGGAGTTTGATTTGTTTGTTTGTTTTGGTTTTAAGCAAATATTTGTTAACTTGGCAGTCTGGTAGGACATAAAGCCCTGGAGACTCGAGTGTCTCTGTATTCCCAGGACATGTCATAGCCTGAAAAGGAAAGTAGGTAGGGGAGGAATAATATTGTTTAGCCATTGAAATGGTGACTGTTCCAACCTCACTCATTTGCCTTCCCAACCTTTTCTTCATCCAGTGTTAAGACCTTGTAAGTATTGGTTCCAGCTAGTGACTTACTTCAAAGAGCTTTAATGTTTTTTATTATTTGCTTATTTGCTTTTTGTTTGTTATGTTTATAGTTTTAATTGTGCAACTTAATTGCTAGATTTGGAAGAGAAAGACAAATTTTTTTTTTCTCCTTCCGAAAGGATATTCCTTTTCATAATTTCTCTGCAGTACTTCCCATAGTTTGTATGAATCTGAGCCTTAAATTCCTGTCAAAATCATTGACTTAGTAATACCTGTGACTGAATTCCTTCTGAGGTTTTGGAGTGAACTGTTGACAGAAGTAGATTAGTTTGCTCTAATGTTTGCTAGTGGGCAGAGTCAGTCCATGAAATGTCAGCCAGTGTGATCTTTCACATATCTACCTGAGCAGGTAGGAAGCAGGGAAGAGAGAAAATACTGTAAGAGAAAATGCAAGTGGAGGAAAAGAAGACAACATAACATGATATTATTTTAGCAGAGATGAACAGAACTAGCATGAAAATAGGCACTTAGAAGAGGTTGACAGCCAAAGAATAGGATAAGGGCAAATTAGGGCTAAAATGTAGGGAGAAAAAGGTCAGGAACAATAAAAGAAGGACACAGTGAGTAATTAGTTTGATTTGTATAGCAGATTGGCCAGGGAAGAAAACCCAGAAGGAGAAGTGAGGGGGAAAAATTATGGCTAAATAGAGAAAGGAGAAAGAAATTAATGTACTTAATCAAAGTAATCAAGACAATGTTAGATTGCTTTCTACTTGCTGGAGATAAATTTTGCCCCCAAGATCTTGTTGAAAGCTTGAGCTTGTTGAGGGAGCCTTCTGAAGCTTTGGTCTGTTGTCCTGTGAAACTTGAAGGAGTGTTGCTGTAAACCCAGATAAAGAAGGTGGTCCCAGATATCTTATTCCTGAGGTTTCTGCCATTCTTCCTACTGCAGTCTTCCCTATATTTAGGTAGTGAAAATGTTACACTGACTGCTCAAAAAGGCAAATCCAGTGAGGGTGTGCCTCTGTCTTGCTGTTCCAGGCTCTTTTTCTGTCTTTTCTGGAGTGTGTTAGAGAAACTTGACTGAAATGTTCCTCCAGTAGTTTTGATAGATTCCTGTTGTCATAGCTCTTGATACTAATTTGTTTTAGGTCTGTTCTGGGAGGGGAATAAAGGAATACATCTTATTCTTTCTGGGCTTTACAACTTAGTGGTGCTTGATTTTTTTTTAATTTTTTTTTTTTTTTTAATTTATTTTTAGAATTTTTTTTATGATAAGCACTACTCTTACAAGGGTAGTCAGAGCTGGAGGGAATACAATACAGATATATTCTCTGTTTATAATATATATAATTTCTGGAACAGGTGCACATAGGATACTTTAAAGAATTCATGGTATTATCAAGCCAACTCATGCAGTTTACTTCCACATAGTTGGTCATCAGCCATTTTACAGTCTAATGAAATGAGAGAAGAGAATTTTCTTCTAGGTGTCAATGTCACGTATGAAGTACAGAACTGGAGGGAATGTCCACTACTCCAGATTAGTTCAGACCTAGTTTGTTTTCTCATAGGAGACAGCATTGGTGTCTTTCTTCTAGCATGTTGCTTCATGGAGTTGTTCATTTGAACTTAACTCTCTGTTCCCCTTGTGTTGTGTTTGTAATTCCTAGCTTTTGATGTAATGGATTCTTGGCTTTTTTTAGGAGTTTTTAATTTATCTGTGTTTCTATTAGTGCAAATAATTTTGACACTTTCTGCAAGAAAAGGATATAATCTAAATGTGTAACCTACAATTTTCTTTCAAATATGAATTCTGAACTAAGCATCAATGTTTATTTGATAAACATTTGAAGAATCCTAAGTCTTACCCCACATCTCTGTCTTGTTCCAGGGTTTCTTTGTAATTGCTGCCATGGGAAGATACTTGACTTTGCTGATGCTGCTGATGCTGCTGGTGCAGCATTTTGGAAACTGTGAAGGAAATCAAAGGCCACATCATGCTCCATCAATGCAGTTTACACAAGTACAGTATAATGCCACTGTGTACGAGAATTCTGCAGCCAAGACTTACGTTGGGCATCCAGTGAAAATGGGCATTTACATTACTAATCCATTGTGGGACCTAAGATACAAAATTATTTCTGGTGACAGTGAGAACTTGTTCAAAGCTGAAGAGTACGTTCTTGGAAACTTTTGCTTTTTGAGAATACGGACCAAGGGAGGAAACACAGCTATCCTTAACAGAGAGGTGAAAGACCATTATATGCTGACTGTTAAAGCAGTGGAAAAAAACACAAATGCCGAAACGCACACCAAGGTCAGGATACAGGTACTGGATACAAATGACTTGCGGCCTTTGTTTTCTCCAACATCTTACAGTGTTTCTTTGCCTGAAAACACAGCGATAAGGACCAGCATCGCAAGAGTCAGTGCAACAGACGCAGATATAGGAACAAATGGAGAGTTCTACTATAGCTTTAAGGAAAGAACAGATGTGTTTGCTATACATCCAACTAGTGGAGTGGTAGTTCTAACTGGTAGACTTGACTACTCGGACACTAAGCGTTATGAGATGGAAATTCTTGCAGTGGACCGTGGGCTGAAGCTGTATGGTAGCAGTGGCATAAGCAGTATGGCAAAACTAACTGTTCATGTAGAGCAAGCAAATGAACATGCCCCTGTTATTACAGCTGTTCCATTGACTCCATCAGAATCAGATACAGACCCAACGTATGCAATTGTAACCGTAGAGGACAATGACCAGGGTTCAAATGGGGAAATAGCATCATTAAATATTGTTGCAGGAGATGCGCTTCAACAGTTCAAAACAGTGAGGTCTGTCCCAGGTGGCAAAGAATACAGAATAAAAGCCATTGGTCCCATTGACTGGGAGAGTCACCCTTTCGGATACAACCTTACCCTTCAAGCTAAAGATAAAGGGAATCCCCCACAATTTTCTTCTGTGAAAGTTGTTCATGTGACATCAACACAATTTAAGTCTGGTCCTGTCAGTTTTGAAAAAGAAATATATAGAGCTGAAATAAGTGAATTTGCCCCTCCAAACACACCTGTGATAATGGTGAAAGCTGTGTCTAGTTACCCACATTTAAAATATGTATTTAAAAATGCACCAGGAAAAGTAAAATTCAATTTAAACACTCACACTGGTCTTATTACCACGTCAGAACCCATAAAAGCACAATATGCATCTCATTTTGAACTTGAAGTTGTGACAAGTGACAGAAGAGCTTCTGCAAAAGTATTAATTAAGGTACTAGGCATGAATAGCAATCCTCCCGAATTTACTCAGACATCCTATAAAGCCTCCTTCGATGAAAATGTGCCAGTAGGTACAAGTGTCTTGAGAGTAAGTGCAAAAGACCCTGATGAAGGGGAAAATGGTTATGTGACTTACAGCATTGCAAACCTCAATCCTTTGCCATTTGTGATTAACCATTTCAGTGGGATTATTAGTACCTCAGAAGACTTGGATTATGAATTGATGCCAAGGGTTTACAATTTAAGGATTCGAGCCTCTGATTGGGGTGTACCATATCGTCGAGAAGTTGAAGTACCTGTTACTATTATTTTAAATAATTTGAATGACAATATACCTCTGTTTGAGAAAATAAATTGTGAGGGAATAATCCCCAGGGATCTTGGTGTTGGAGAACAAATAACAACTGTATCAGCTATTGATGCTGATGAGCTCCAGTTGGTGAGATACCAAATTGAATCTGGAAATGAACTGGATTTATTTAGCCTAAACCCAAATTCAGGAGTACTTTCTCTAAAACAGTCACTAATAGATGGTCAAGGTGCTAAAATGTCTTTTCACAGTTTGAAAATTACAGCTACAGATGGAGAGAACTTTGCAAAACCATTGTATATCAACATTACTGTAGCTAGTAGTCGCAAACCAGTCAACTTGCAATGTGAAGAAACTGGTGTTGCCAAAATGCTCGCAGAGAAACTCTTACAAGCAAATAAGATGCACAATCGTGGAGAAGTTGAGGATGTTTTCTTTGATACCCACTCTGTGAATCTGCATGCACCTCAGTTTAGAAGTACTCTCCCCAGTAGCATTGAGATAAAAGAAGACCAACCTGTGGGCTCCAGCATAATATCTATGAATGCTACTGATCTTGATACTGGCTTCAATGGAAAGCTAGTGTATGTTATTTCTGCAGGGAATGAGGACAGCAGTTTCATTGTTGATATGGAAAGAGGAGTGCTGAAAATTCTATCTCCCCTTGACCGGGAACTAAAAGATAGATATACACTCAATATTACTGTCTATGATCTTGGAATACCACAGAAGTCTGCCTGGACCCTTTTAGATGTAAAAATTTTGGATGCTAATGACAACCCACCGGAGTTCCTCCAAGACAGTTACTTTGTTGAAGTAAGTGAAAACAAAGAGCCCAACAGTGAAATAATTCAAATTGGAGCTACTGATAAAGATTTAGGGACTAATGGAGAAGTGAAATACTCTCTTCTTACAGATACAGACAAGTTTACTATAAATTCTGTGACAGGAGTTGTGAAAGTTGTTGGGGTCCTGGATCGGGAGGAACAGCACACGTATTTGTTGAAAATTGAGGCTAGGGACCAACCTACCGAAGAACCTCAATTATTTTCAACAGTTATTTTGAAGGTAGCTGTAGAAGATGTTAATGACAATCCTCCCAAGTTTATTCCTTCCAATTATCATGTGAAAATTCGAGAAGATCTTCCTGAGGGAGCTGTTATTATGTGGCTAGAAGCCTATGATCCTGACTTAGGCCAGTCAAGCCAAGTACGGTACAGTCTTTTGGACAGTGGAGACGGCACCTTTGACGTTGACAAAATAAGTGGAGCAATACGCATCGTACAAAGACTGGATTATGAAAAGAAACAACTTTATAACTTGACCGTGCGGGCCAAGGACAAAGGAAAACCCATTTCATTGTCCTCTACATGTTACGTTGAGGTTGAGATAGTTGATGTGAATGAAAACTTGCACCCGCCAAGGTTCTCCATATTTGCAGATAAAGGCTTTGTAAAAGAAGATGCTCCTGTTGGCTCCTCAGTAATGACAGTATCTGCTTACGATGAAGATGCAGGACGAGATGGGGAGATCAGATATTCCATCAGAGATGGATCGGGTATAGGAGTTTTTCGAATAGACAAAGAAAAAGGTAAGGTGGCTTTCTGTTATTTTTATATACTAAATAAAATTAAATGCCAGGAAAGAGAGAAGAGAAGCAGCATTATCACAATTGACATAGGTGTACTTGTTAGCACAAAAAGCTGTCACAAACAATGTGTATAGTTGTGTCTGCTACTTTAATGAAATTATTTTTATATGTTTGATAGGTAATTTCTCTCTAATACTCGCGCTTTCATCCAGCCTACTTAGAGCCATGCTTAAGTCTTAAAATCTATGCCACTCAGAAGAAGTAAAAATACTCTTGGTATAAAATGGTGGTCTGCCTCATGTGAACAACACACACACTCTGTCTTGTGGACAGTGGGACTCTTTTCAGTCTTAAGTGATGTTATCTTTTACTCCTTCTACTGGAGGTATGCATGGGTGTGATACTGCTATACATGCTAGTTGTGTTAGTTACTTTCAGAGTTTACAGGTGCCCATCTAGAATTTAGTAAATGGTCTCTTCTTCATCAGAAGACTTCTGCCAAAGAAAGCATTGATGCAGCCTTAGAAGAACCTCTCATGAATCAAGCAGACTGAACTGTTGAATTATTTCATTAATAATGCATACCTTGATGAGCAGTGTAAGAATTTTTCCAGTGTCATGTGTTCAGAAGAAACATAATTTTATTTTCAGTACAATTCTAGTGCTGACTTTTTTAGCATTTTGGTTGGATGTCTTTGTAGCTATCTATTCATTTATGTCTTTGATAAAGATAGAGCATTGATATTTTGCAATTATCTAAGCATCTTGAAATAAATTGAGGAGGAATCTGGTGCAAAATTTGTCTACAGGTTATGTGTAGGTAAATGATGACATATGTGGTTGATGTCTTAAAGGAAAGAAGGCTTGTAACTGGGAATAAAAGATGGGAATTATGTCTGATTCATCCAGTAGTCATTTGGTGTGTTCTATATGCTTCCCACAATTGTGAGTGTGGGTAATAGAGACTCATGGAGCCACTTTACTCTTTAGGGTTTGGGTGAACAAACTGTTCCTGACTATTTTTTCTTCTATAGAAAGTCAGTTATTAAACCATGTGGTTTGTAGATAATGAACAAGGTTGAAATGTAACAATGCTTCCCTTAGCTTTGCTTTTAACAAAGCACATAGTTAAGGAGGTGAAACAGATTTCCTAGAAGTGGAGAATTGAACACTTTCTTTCTAAGACCTTGTAATTTCACTTTTGGCCATTTGGTATGTGTGCAGAACATTAATTTGTGTATCATTATGCCTTTATTTTGACGTAAGTGTGTAATGAAGTTCACTGTGTGTTACGGCATTTAGAAGTGTGTCTAGTTGTCCTATAGAATGAGTCTGAATTTAGCAATTTATTATCTGAGTGATAATTAACAGTAAGTGAGAAGGAACCCTTTTATGGGTATGTGGACAAGTATGTGTATTTTTGTGATGGTGGTACTATCATGGCAGAATTAGTTGTCTGCATATGTTGCCTCTACTTTTTTGGCACAAAGCTAGTTTACTTGACTGATGAGTTGGTGTGAGTTTAAGTAAGTTGCTTTTTATCAGCTGGGTTTACAAAGTTGTCAAATCTTGGGGCAAAGCCAGCTTCTATTTAATAATATTGTCCAGAACAGTGGCTCTGTATTTTCAAGGCAGGGGAGAGGCATTGTCTGTATTTATATCTGGTGTCTAGTGTCTGCAGTTCATGAAAGTAGAGGGATTTGGTGGGAATGGGGTGGTGGGAAAGAGAGGGTGCTAATTTTTAATCATATTGAAAAAATTCCACTTATGACACCAGTGTGAGGAAGAAAGTGCTTTTTTCACTTTTGTTGATGTGTTTTTTTCCATCACCATTTGGTGATCTTAAGGAACTCAGAAAAGGTGTTTGAGTATGTACAAACAAGGTAGCCTAAATTTTGGATTGACACTTTTTATTTTGGTAAAAAGCCATCAGAATTGTTCTTGAAGGCACTCTTTATACTGCGGTGTCTGAATATTTGTCATGTTTTTCAAGATGGACTGGCCTTGATGCAGGGAGCAGACTGATTATCAGCCAACAAAGCACACTGAAGAATTTGTGAAAGAAGAAATCTGTCAAGCAACTAGCTAACTTTTTCAGCTTGCTGAAAGGTTCTTCTGACTTCACCCCTTAGCTACATGTCTCATCCTGCTGTCTTTAAGAGCATCATACTACACTGTCAGTTCAAAGACGGATAAATCAGATTTAAGAACTTCTTTTGAGTCAACACTTAACTATTCAGTGGCTCAGAGGAATTCTTTTATCCCTTGCTTATAAGAAATTAAGGACAACAATCACATTTGCAGGTAGACTAGATGATGATAGAAGCATTGAATAGCTAGTTCCATGCATTAATTTTTATTGACTTTTAGGTTGTCTTTCCCATGTTAAGTTTGTTCTAATTTTGCAATTTAAAAGATTGGAAATGGTTTTAGTGTTTGGTATTTGTACCTGTAATTCTGATATTTTCACAAGGGAATTTAATATATCTTTGCTAATACATCTTGAGCTCTGTTTTCCGAGCCTTACCTTTATTTTCGATCAGAGGATTTTCATAGGCTCTGTTTTCTGCAGTTGTGTCCAAACCATTAGACGTGAATCTCTTGATAGTGAGCACTAAACACCAGTATTTCCAAACTCAGGAGCTGCTTTGATTACTTAGTTCCCTGGCTGCTCTGATGCTTTTCAAGTAGACACAGGAAAAAAAAGGTATGTTGGAGGTGAATTTGGTAGTTAGTCATATTTTAGCTTTCTTAGTTTTCTTAAACCTGAAAAGGCAATAATGGTCAGAAAAGGAGGAGAACAAGATGATAGAAGTCTAGAAAAATTACAATAGCTTCTGTAGTACCTACATCAGTGTCTGTTTTTTGTAATGCAAGAAATAGGGCACACACAGTTAACAGGTTTTAATAAAGTATTTTTTCCTTTCCCAAGCTAAAAGGAAGTATTTTTCATATGAAGTATAATAAAATCATGAAACCCATTTCCTCAGGAAGTTATAGAGACTGAAAGCATGACTAAAGAAAATAAATGATACTAATGAGATCATTTTGAGGTTCAGGCTCATGCTATTTTCAGCTCATAAACTGTTAACTGGAAGCCAAGGGTGTAGGGGAGAGAGATCAGAGGTCATCATTCAATATATGATTCAGAAGTACAACAGTGCATTGTGCCTGTTATCATACAGAAATAAAATTTAAATTGCATTATAAATGAAGACTTTGGGATATTATAAGAGTATGAGAGGAAAAATGTTAAAATGAGATTTTTGTGCTGTGAATTTATACAAGAAAGCAATTTGTTTATCCTTTGGATACGTCTTCAGGAGAACTTGGAATTTAAGATAACTTTTTATTTGTGAGTGGAACTGAAGGCTGTAAATTGAGTTGATCAATTGGCTATATAAATTGCCTGCTAAGGCAACAGTAAAATATTTTCTCAAAGAATTTGATAAGGGCTTGAGCACATTGGTGTGTATTAATAATAGAGGGCATTGTGTTGATGCAGATCCCAGTGTGCCACAAGAAAAACCCATGCACCATGTAAATCCCATTAGCACTGAAGAGTAAAAGGGAGATAAATCATGTCAATACCATGCTGCTACTTCAATTTAGAAAAACTCTGAAGAATTACAGAAGCAATTGCTAGAGGAGAACCTAAAGCAGGAGCTCTGTAGGACCAAGGAAATACTGAAACTTCCTTGTTCCAGTTTTTATTCCAGCAGGCAAGGAGGGAAAAAAGAGAATGTCTTCCTGTATACTTTTTAGTTTTCAAATACAAGGATGGAGCGTTTCCATTGAGTATTTGTACTCCTCAAAGGTTAATTGAAAGATGGAAGCTCTAGTTTGTAAAAACAGTGTTGGAAAGTGTAGCGGTTTCACATTCACCTGCTCGCCTGCTCACACCAGGCGAGAGCGCAGTGTAGTGGTTTCATGAGAATAAGGATTAAGAGAAATGCAAAACAGGCCTAAACTTCAAAGATAAAAGTAGTTTATTAACAAAAGACAACAAAATCAAAATCAACCCCCAGGTGGTTTCTTCTTCCTCCCCCAGCCCCCCACCCATGATGGTTCCTTTCTCCCACTTCATTTATCTTCCTTTACCACTATCTTTCTCATCAACAACACAGAGAAACAAACTTAGAAAATCCCTGGTCAATTTACCACTCTTGAAATAGGCTTT
>VZTR01025916.1:0-39784 GCA_013400775.1 Chaetops frenatus
TCAAAAACAGGGCGACAGTTTCCCCTCAAAAAAACCCCCCATTTTGATTTGCCTAAAGAGGACTGGTTGAAAAACTAAATATTCTCTCTAATCAATATGCCATGTATTTGGTTATTTTTATTGCAAAACCAGAACAGTCAGAAATAATGAAGGTGTCATTGGTAATGTTGAATTTATTTATGCTTTCTGATAGACATGTGCAAGCAAATGTCAAAGAACTCGATCTAAACTCCTAAGAACACTGCAATGAGAAAAATAATTAATATTATTAATGTTCTGCTCTTTGTAATTGGAGTGTAAGCTGAAGCTGCCACTCTTCAATTTCCAATCCAGCACAAAAGAGAGCTGCAGCAGAAAGACAGATTGAAATACAGAAAATATTAGAATTTAGTAGTTCTGTGGCAGTTATTGTATTTATCCACTTACAAACAACAAATACTAAGAGTGAAAAATTTTCCAAAATACATCATTTTGCCTTTTTGTGTCTGGGAGAAAGTAGAGTGGTGTTCATCTTTCTAAGGCTGGTTACTACCCTTAATATTAAGACATCTTAATCACACATTCTACAGGAGCTTATGTAACAGCACAATTGCAGTACACTCTCTGTATTATTTTTATGCCCGTGGGGAGAATAACTGTGCTGCTGGAACAATAAATGCCACTAACTGTCCAGAAAACTCACATTCCTACTGGCCTCTTGACTATAAATTGCACCAACATCCTAATTGGGCTTCACTGCATTGAAGCTGAAAATTTCTTCTGAAAACTTCCCCCAGCAGAAGCCTCAGAAATAGGCAATGGTTGCATGGACTAACAAGGCAAGGAAAATATTTCCCTTTTCCAAGCTTTCACTCTTGTTCATTTTCCTTTCACTGAATATACTAAAAGATTTCAAGGTGCACTCCTTCCTCCTGAAGGTGGGAAAGAGGGTTCCTCTGCCTGAGCAGGGCAGCAGGCCATGCTCTCCTAGTCTGCAATAGTGAATTTGCAGAATTGAATATCTAGGAAACAGGTTATTGCAGCCAGTGTAAAAAAGAGATCTTTTTATTCTCCATCCTGTGTGATGGGAGGAATTTCAGCACTGATATATTGATATCAATAGACTCATAGATTCATTTAGGCTGGAAAAGGTTATCAAATCCAGCCATTAACATAGGGCTGTCAAGTCCACCACTAGAACAAGTCCCTTAGCATTCTTTAAATACTTCCAGAGACCACTTCCCTGGGCAGCCCGTTCCGATTCTTGACTACCCTTTTAGTAAAGACATTTTTCCTAATATGCAATCTAAACCTCTCCTGACGCCACAAGGCTGCTCTTTCTTATCTCATCTGCTGTCACCTGGGAAAAGAGAACCCTGACCTCATTACCATGTCCTTTCAGGTAGTTGTAGAGACACAAGGTCCTGCTTGAGCCTCCTCTTCTCTGCTCTAAACTCCAGCTCCCTCGGCTGTTCCTTATAACACTCATTCTCTAGACCCCACACCAGCTCTCCTGCTCTTCTATGGACATCATATAATACAAGATAGATGGTGTGACAAGGGACAGGTGACTTGCATGGGACATGTCCTGCTGGAACATTTGAGTCTGTGTTGTTCAATAAAGTTGTCTGTAGGTAACCTACCTGTTCCATGTCTTCTGTGCATTGCATTAACAACTAGAGGCAATGTCCCTCCTTCCTCCAATGTTTTGAACAGACATCTTCTCTGATTTTGATCTACTAAATTGCTTCTGAATAGTTTATTTGCAATTATGGCAAAAACCTTGTTACATTTTTCTCTTCACGCTGATTCGATGAGAAGGCTTTTTTATTATCCTTCCCATGCTTCTCATTGAATTGAAACTCAAAAATCTTCTTTATTTTATTTTATTATGAGGCCCAATGTTCTCTGCAGCATTCCAGTTAAAATGATTGTAATAAGAAAGGTTAATACTAAAGGAGGTATGTTGCAAGTGTTGTGTGAAATTAAAGGTAAACAATACATGGTAAAAGATCACTGAAACATTGGATCAAAAAGATGTTAGATGAACTAGAACAACTTTCTTCCAGGAAGTATTTATGCATTGTAGCATAAAACCCAATTAATCTCATAATATCCTCGCTGATCTGCTAAGCCTGCCAGCAGAACTACTGACTCTTGCTCCTATGACCTTGCATGGGGTGCTGTGAACAAGACACTGATATGAAAAGTATAGAGAACACAAGGATGACACTAGTTTGATAGGGATGCTGACAAAAGTAGGAACTTTGAGCATGATCATGTGTAGACTGAATAAGAGTCAATAAAAAATGGAGTCTTTGGGGAAAGGGTAAACATGGATGGACTGTTTGCAAGGAGAACACCATGGAAAAGGAAGAGAATTTGGAGTCAGGGCTACCCGAGTAGAAAGATCTAGGTTCAGTCTGGTGGGACATTTATTACCGTGCCTGTGGATATGTGTTGTCAGTTTTATCACTTGTATGGTGTATGCTGGTTTATGGAAAGCTTGCCTTTGATGAGAAGTTTGATAAGCTGTGGAAGAGTACTTGAAGGTTCTGAAGAGTAGTGAGGGTGACAGAGGCAGAGAATATTCTGGATGAGTTGTCTTCCAGAATAGGCTGTACATATTTAATTATTTGATTACACAGAGTGCAGCATAGAAAAAGCTCAAGTCTAGTGCATTCTTCAATTATAAACCCAATACACATTGAAATTTGCTTAGCAAAATGTTTGGTCTATGTGGAAGTGCATGGTCAGTGGGGTCTGTTGTATTTTGTTTAGTTTATATTGTAGTAAGTCATGACAATATTCAGGTCTGATTTATTTACTTAGAAGAGCACCCATTTTTGGTGAGTATCATTAGAATGATGAAGGTGGTTTTGTGAGTGCTCTTTGCAGATCAAATGCACTAGAGTATCTGTAAATCATTACTTTTGGAGAGCAAGTTTTCTTGAGGCAAGTATGTTGATCTTTGGTTATCCTATTTAATAATGCATGGCAACATAGATTACAGTGTTCGTGCTCACAATAAACACTTAAACAAGTATACTCTACATTTTCATCTAGTGCACAAAACAACATCCTTGAAATTACTTGGATAAAAAACCACAACCACTGTGTACTAAAAAGAATTCACACATGCAACCGATGTATGGCATAAAAATACAGCTACCACTGGGAAAAGCTTTTCCCCAGGCCAGCTACTTCGTCTTCGACAATTCACTCCTGATATTCAGAGGAAACTTATAAAATACTTTCAAAAGACAAACCTGGGAACTGAAACTCATAATTCTACCAGATACTTAAAGTCATAGACCCAACACAGTCCAAAAGAAATATTGTTTTGTCAATGTAATCAATAAAATTTCTTCCTTCTCTTATGATCCTGAAGTAATTTCTCAACATTTCTCATGATTTAGGTGATATTTCTTGCTCTTTTCCTAGACTGGGACCTAATGATCCTATTACCTATTCTCTTGCAAGCTGCATGTTCTGCTTTACTTGTGCTTATCAGACAATGGAGGCGCTTGCTTCCCATCTGGAGGAAAGCTCTGTCAGCTGGTCTAATAAAAGATATTATTTCTTTAGTACAAACTAGTCTTGTTCACATATTTGGACAACTGTGGCTTTAGCAGCTTGCTTCTTTATTGCCTATTATTAAATCATGACAATCTTCATATACACTAAATAGCCCTGTGACCCAATTCATTATTCTGATAATTAGATTGCTAAGGAATATATAGCAACATTCTCATTCTCAGAATATTCTAACCTTGTCATGTTTTTATTTTCTCCTGGCTTGATCCTTGCTCTGGAAAAACCTTTCAACTTCTTATCATGAAATACCTGTAACAAGAATTCAAGCTAAGAAAGCCCACCAGAGCCTGGTCATGGTAGTGTCTTCCAGAAGTTCTGAGCTCTGCTGGTACCTGATTTAGTGCTGTACCTTTTATTTGTTTAGAAACCAAATCTTTAAATAGAGGAATAAAAAATACAGTACCCTGCCAGCATTGTGTGCCATGAACATACCTCAGAGTAGCTAGGGTCCTCTTTTTTCACTCTAAACATGCAAAAATATGTTAGTATTTTTCCTTCCTTGGCTGTTGCTCTGAATCCCAGATCACATTAGGTCCTATTTTCCTGATACCTCCACATGGAGAGAGGTTAAAATAATAAATTCTTCACTGGTTCAGGAATCTTTGGACAGAGAGATCATTGCAGAATTAGAGCTTTGGGCCATGAGTTTTACCAGGACCTTTTAGTACAAGCACCTCTGCAAAGACCTGCACTGAAAGACAGATTGCCTAGGACAGAATTGCTCAGAGATTTAATGGTTTTTACAGTGGCTGCCAGCTTAATGGAAAGATGCTGATTGATAAACATCTGCCAAGAAAAGCTTGTAAGATAGAAACACAACTCTGTGAACCTCCAAAAACATTAAGGCAGCAAATGCAAAGTCTGTCTGTATTTCATAGTCAGAGGGCATTTTTCAAAGGGAATATTGGATGGAACATTAGTGCTTTGCATCACTGGTGCTGTCAGCCAAGATGATTAGCACTTTGATCTGTATGCAATTATGACTACACATCTAATCAAGGGGATTTTTGTGCAGTAAATGTACTGAAAGTTGATTCTTTCTGTATGCATATAGAATGTAAGGTCCTTCTACTAAACCTCTCGTATATTAGGGCTTTACCTAATGATGGTAACTGTTAATAGCTCGCTCTGAAGTGTGAAATACAAAGAATGTTATGTCGAGACACAGGGTAAGGATAACACAGCCTTTTTTGTCATAGCTCAGGAGAGGTGCTGGAGTTGGGAAGGCAGCCTCATCTGCTCCCTGCAGATGAGCACAACAAAGGTAATGGCTAATAGTTGTAGGCAACTCTATTCCCAGAGGTGCAGAGGAGCCCATTTACTGACTCTTGTGCCCCCTTGAGAGGAGTGCTGCTTACCAGGGGCTCGTGTCAGGGTGGTCACTGAGATTGAGGTCTCGTACAGTCCACTGATTATGTGCTGCTGCTGTTTCCTGTGGCCACCTGGGATACTGCCAGAAGAGCCCTGAAAAGTATCAAGGATTACAGAGCCCTGAGAGCAGCAGCAAGGGCCTCTGGAACACAGGTAGGTTTTCCATCAATCCTCTCAGTCAAAGGGAAATGTGTTTAAAAGGACCAGTTGAATCTGGCAGATCAACAAATGGTTGCAGGATTGGTGCCACAGTCCAACCCACAGGGTTCATGGGACTCATTCTGAGAAACCTATTCTTTGTGGGGCAGATGGGGTCCATCTGTCAGCAAAGACAGATCTATGGTCACAGACTTGCCAAGCTGGCCAAGAGGGCTTAAAACTAAAGTTACCAAAGGAGCAGAACCTTAAGTTTGGGATGACTTAAGGTTTGATGCCAGGGCCAGCAATAGATGCCTAGAGCCTGGAGAGGGATCACAGGTCAGCAGTAGAGCACCAGAAGAGTAGCACAGGAATTCACAGAATCACAAAATATTCTGAGTCGTAAGAGACCCACAAAGATCAAGGCCAGCTCCTAAGAGAATTGCCCATAGAGAAATCAAACCCAGGCCCTTGGAATTACTAGCACCATGCTCTAACCAAGTGCAATAATCTCAGGGTCATTCCAACCACTGCAGCCAGTAATTGAGCTTCACACACAGAGTGTGGGGAATAAACAACAGGAGTTACAGACATGCACCTGCCTGCAGGGCTGTGCTCTTATTGGCTTCAGGAAGATGTGGTGGGATGGCTCCTATGGCTGGAGTGTTGAACTAAAAGGATACAGGCTGTTTAGGAAGGACAGGAGGGGAGATGAGGAGGGGGTGTTGCTCTTTATGTCATTGCCCAGCTGGAGTGCATGGAGCTTCACCTGGGGATGGAGGAGGAGATGAGAGCTGCTCCTCCATCCAGAATTAAAGGGAGAGCAGGGATGGGTAACATCAGAGTGGGGATCTGCTACAGGCTGTCTGACCAGGAAAACTGAGTGTATGAGGCCCTCTATGGGCAGACAGGAGCCCTGTCCTTATGCTCTTAAGCCCTGATCCTCGTGGGGGACTTCAACCACCCCAATATGTGTTGGAGGGACAACACAGCAAGGCATAAGCAGGACTTCTGAGTTTTTTGACTTTGAGGGTTTTTGACTCATACGTTTTTGTCTGGAAATAGGTTAGTCATGAGCAGCCTTACTCTCCAAGTCAGAAGCCACTTGAAGATCCTTCTTGCTGCTTGTCAAATGGCTTTGATTATAGCCTGCCAAAAGAGATTATTTTCTATTGAGACTGCATTTAGTGTCACCATTCCTCCAAAGAGCCCTTTCACTGGGATGGAAAGCACATGTCTCCATTCCTGAGAACTCTGTAATTCTACTTCAGTAACAGACTTGATGACAATTGTCAGCTCATCCCATGTATAGGCTGATTGTTGCCCTCCATTTGAGAGTTCACTCAGTGATAATGATTGTTAGGAAAAGAGTAAGTTAATTCCATCTACCAAGATAAGTAAAAATTCAATAATAACAATAATAATAACAATAAAATAATAATAATTTACTAAATATTTAACTACAATTAACTGGCCCAATAAATTGCAATGCAAAGATATTTTATTAAATGTTGTTTCTGTCCCAATATTAGCTCTATTCATTTGCTAGCTCAGTATCTTTCTATAGTGGTGTTTTTGAACTTTTTAAAGTTTAACTTTTAGTGAATGACAGCCAGATTCCTGTGCTCTCTAAGCACTTTGCCATGGAGAATGCATCTTACAGAAATGGTCAGAGGTTCTCTCAGTTTGTCAGAGTAGGGGAAGCTATTTCTGCAGATTATCTTTAATGCTACTCTTTGGATACAAACCTTCTGTAAAGAGTAAGTTCTGTTGTAAGTGCATTAAAAATTTAGGTAGCTGGAAGGCTCTGAAAGCATAGCTAATGCAACACTGGGAGTGGGCTATGAGGAAGCATTCTCTCAAAGCAGAATTTTTCTATTATACAAAATGGTTTTTGGAGATAGTGAAATTTCAACATCCTGAGATTCTTTTCTTTTCTAGTTGCTGAAACTTGAATGAAACAATCTTTTCAGTTTTGGACTTTACTTTCTCTATGTAGAATGAAGACATAATGTAGAACAAGCAGAAAGTGATGAAATTAAACATGACACATAACATTCTAGAAGAGAACAAGGTGTTTAGGGTTGCAATATCTACCTAATTTGTATGATTCAAGGGATCCACCAACAATTACTCTCAGTATTTGTAAGGCTGGTCCTCCTCTAGAGATCTCCAAGGAGAATGAGTCAGAATATTGTTACTTGGTTTTAGCAGTGAAAATAGTTATTCTTAGAAAAGTGAAGTGCACTTGTATGATATCACAGATAATGGAAAAGCCTAGTCTGCTGATTCCCATGTGACTTTATGGAAAACTGTCAGCAGGAAGCTTGGGAAAAATTTCCATGGCACATATGAGGTCCAAGAAAATATTAAGATCAATAACAAAGTATATAACAGATAGTTTTTCATTAGCACCCTGGTCAAGTGAAGCTGTCCTGCTCTAAGCTAATGATGCCCAGCTCGGATCTATGTTTTTGATAGCCTTCTTCCATGCTAAAACCTTATTCTGAGTCTGTGCTGGAAGTATATTAAGAGACAGTGCTTTCTCTTGTTTAAAATTTATATCCTAACATAAGCTGTCCTAGTTAACCCATGCAGGCATAAGGTGTATAAAACTAGCAAGGTAAGGCAAGGTACTGGGTTCCTAATTTATTAGCCAATGTTTCTAAGTATTCCCTGTTTAATAAATACTGAAGATAGAAAAGACTGCTTGAATTTGTTGTCTGCATCTGTGCCTAAGGTGGAATGATGTGTATTATATACTTTTCAGTGTTTTGTCCAGCTTCTGTACTTTTGGAAGGCAAGGATTGTAGCTAGGTAGGGTACACTTACAGCCCTGATGAGAGTGACTCTGGGTGCTCCCGGCTGTGGAGGTGGAAGAAACAACAAAACCCCTGTACATTGTTTTTTTCTACATTCTCAAACTTGTTGTGCCTGCCTGTGATAGCAGGGATTGTGGACTCAACCACAAAACTAAAAGCATCTCAGCTCATAATCCTTATCGCTTTGCCCATTTATGCAAAGACAGATCAAAGCAAATTTGCTAATATTCAGATTTCTTCTGAGCCCTATGACATTGGAAAAAAATATACCTGAGAGTAAAAAGGTGACTAATGCAACCTAAGTGGTTACTGAGTAATGACTTAGCACTTGCCTGACTGGAAAAAAGCTATAAATTTCTCTATAAGCATTTCTCCATGTGAATGGAATTTGGTAAAATTAACAAAGATGTTCAAAGAGGCTTTTTTGTTTTGTTTTTGTTTATATTTCTGTTGAAATCAAAGAAAATAAGAAGATTATTTTATATAAAAGAGTTAAAGATATTAAATACAAACACCTATTGGCAGAAGATGTATCATTCCTGTGTTCCTGGCCAGGGAATGTCATTGCCACTGGCCAGGCTGTGAAATAGACAGAGGGCAAAACTACCTAAGCCTCTGACAAAACTTTCAGGTGCCTTTCTTCCTTTTGAAGTACCTGGATGAAATAGCTTGGAAGTATTCCATATCCAGCAATGCTGAAAGCATTTCTACAATGGCTGCTGCTGCCTAAGCACCTCAAAAAGTGTACTCATAAATTTAGAAGGATTCACGCAAAGGAGAAAAGACTGAGTTTTAGCTTTGAAAACATAGAAAAATGCACAAATTAGCTCTGACTGCTGATGAGATCACATCAACCACACAGAAATACACAGATATCTCTAAGAAATAGCATTATAAATGTAAGGAAGGTATAGCAATAATTCTCATGGAGTCAACAGAAGGTGAATGTTTTGAAAACATAACCTGAAATCCTGTGTGCCTTCCTCTTGCAGCTGAAGTAGCAAATACATGACAGAAACAAACCTCCATCATTAATTTCAGGTCCCAGTTATGTTAATCTATGTGAGTAATTATAATTCAATGAAACTGAATCGTAATTAACTAGATTTGAATTGCGTTAATATACCTTTTCACATGACATATTGTCTATAAATTACATTCAGATAGTACCTGTATTTTACAAAAAGCTACCATTAATGATCACTTTACCTTGATAGTTTTATAAATCTCCTTGGTGTTATGGTTCCCAGTTTGTTTAGTGGGCTTGAGATTCATCCTTGGGCCTTGTGGAAATAGATGAAGTATAGGCTCTCCAATCTGAAGAAGCCTTTATGAATTTTCTGTGTCTAGCAATATGGATAGGTCTATAGTTATGATCATTAGGTCAATTGAATCTGAGCTCACATATAACAGACACATTTAGATCGTCCTTGATTTACTTATGTACAAACTAGGATACAGGATTCAGAAAAAAAAATGAAAAAATTACCAGTCCAATCTAAAACTAAAGTTTGTTATTCTTTAAAATGGTGCGCTGACACTGTCTTGTAATAACAATACTCCTTGACAGAAGAAATTAGCAATGACTTCATTTCATCTATCAGGAGAAAGAAATCACTGTTTTCTGTAATCTTAGTGTCACCAAATTTTTCTTGAATCAACGTCAGCCCCAGTTTGAGCTGACATTTCCTCTCTCATGCAGACACTTCCATCTTTTCTCAGTGCAGTTGTAAACCCTGAGAAACAGTGCTGCCAATGCACCTGAAAAAATAGATACCTACAGAATTAGACAGTTACATTTGCCAGCTGTAATGCTGGTTCATATCATATATTTGTCATCCTTGAGAAAGAAAATTAACTACTCTAGGCTCAGCCTCATGAGCTGTATTCTTGCGAGGTGAAAAGCAAGATTTAGTTTGTGAGATTTTGGGGTTGGTTTTTTTTTTAAGAAGCTGCACAGAAGCTGTCTAACCCACAATTGATGGTAACCCTCCATCAATTAGAGCTCCAATTTGTTCATGAAATAAAACAGCAAAACAATACAGCAAAGTTGATGGTAACCCTCCATTAAATGACTGATATATAAGAAATTATTATTTAATTAGTTCTCACAGAATAGGAACCTAAAAATGTTCACCTGAAGAAATTATTAAAGTCAGGAATTTGTGTCAAAAACATGGCTAGTGTCTAACAGGCCTGGGAGATTTAAAGTTTTTGCAAAGCTGTCAGCAAGAAGATACTGAGGCAATAAGGGAAAAACCAAAAAACCAAGAAAAAGCCCAAACAAACCCCATGAAAATCTTCAGATTTCAAGTCAGGGTAAGTCTTCAGCCTTTAACTCAAAGATATGATCAGAAATTTTCTTAAAATTTTGAAGAAACATTCTCCTCTGTCTCCATTATAAACACACCACTTTAAAAACAAGGCTATATTTCAGAAAGGTGAAAAAGTACATATAAATTAAACTACTGTTAGACTTTGACCCTGTTTTGGGGCTGTACTTAGCTTGTCTGTAAAAAGGGTGGCCTAAAAATGAAGCACACCATTCTGAGGGACAGCAGCTCTGTGTTGACATCTTATGAAGAAAACAAAAGGCAGGTGAAAAACATCAATTGAAAGGTCTAAAGAATAGGCTGTCAATGTATTTTCCATTTTGAGGGAATCTCTGTCTAAATCTATCATATAAAGTTCAGCAAATTTTATGATTCTAATCTTGTGTGAAAGTCTGAGTCAACTAACAACACCTACAGGTGGCTGGGGTAGGCAGGCACTTTGAACAGATATTCTCAGAAGAATGCTCATAAAGTAGGTGCCATATGGGCTTTGTTTCTGGACCCTCCTGAATGTCGATGAAGAGAAGATTGTAATTTTATAACACACTTATAGTAACAAAAACACTGCACAGCTGCACTGTTCTGGAAAGCCAGAAAACCTATTATTGATAATTAATTGCAAATCTGCTTCTATTTTGAGGAGGTGGTTGAAAGCAGCAGCCTCATTAGCTTCCTGCCAGATCAGCCATCTAGGAAAGCAGAGCTCCTCGTGTCACTTCTGTCCCACCTACTGACAGAAGGTGATATGTGTGAAATAGCTCTCAAAACCATGGCTTCAAAGGACAGGTTTGAACAAGACCAAGCAGTGAATGCACAAAGGAAACAGGGTCCTCTCTTGGCCTAGGCTGTGTGATATGAGTGACAATCCTGTAATTCCCTGTTAAATACCTGAAAAATATGACTCCAGTTTTGTGAAGTTTGTCTTGTAGCTTTGTCTGTAACCTTCCTACTTCTACAGGCCAGACAGCAATAGCAATTAATACTTTTCCCCCGCTTTTTTGTTAAGATACTGCAAACTCTTTACCAAGAAAATTCAAAGATATGTGAGTTTTTACTTGAAAGACTTTGTAAAGTTCTAGAGATTACTTTTATTGTTGCCCTTATTACTTAAAGGCATGTGATTTGAATGCTATCTGAGAGTCACCAGAAGACCATGGCACATCCTTGTAGACTGCTTCAGCATTTACATTTTCATGCTTTTTGTCATACTGGTTTGACACAGGTGTGTCAGGGGCTAAATTCCAGTAACAGCATCTAAATATTATAAACCAGGGCATCTGCTCAATAACTTAGGCAAACATTAACAGAAAAATTGACCCTAAATATTCCAGGAACACTTAAAATTTTCTACCTAGTTTATCAAGAAGTATAAAGGAGAAAGAAAATGTATTAAAATTAAAAATGCAGGTATTTTTTTCTTTAGTTTTTTATGTTCCTGCCATATGATAACACATTATACATATTTCTCATAATAGAAGGTGATGCTCAATAAGCACCTTTGTGAAGAAGCCAAATTCTCTCTTAAGAAGCTGCAAACAGTTTTGAAAAGGGCATTGCAATGCAATGGTCATCATGTGTGCAAGCTCTGCCCTTTTTGGTCTTTCTCTGATCACTTGGAGAACCAGAAATTTTCATACATCATAGATTTGTGACTTCATATTGGTTCTCTGGCAGCTTTTCAGATCTTTTGTTTGTGTGTTTTTGTTTTTGTTTTTTCCTGCGAACACTTCCTGGTGTTTCTACATCATTCCCTGTAATAGTATTTTTTCTAAAAGCATTCAATAAACTAATGACTGTGCAATTCTCTGCTCATTTTCCCCCTGCTCTTAATCAGCAAATTCATGTTGTATGAAACTACAATAAATTACATATATTTATAAAAATCTGCCTGTGTAAAAAATATGTACAGACCTCAGTATTGACACAAGATGAAGAATACTTCAAAATCGTGCTGTAAGTAATTTGTGTTTGCACAGAATATTAGTCCTACATGGGTTGTGCTTGCAAAAACACAGTAGAGTGTGTGCTTTAATTCTGGTTTTCTAAAAGCAAAACAGCTCAGTCAATGAACTTTTAAAATAACAATTACATCCAGCTCTGATGCCCCCAACATAGGAAAGGTGTGGAGCTACTCTATTGAGTACAGAGGAGGGCCACGACAATGATCACAGGGCTGGACCTTCTCTCCTATGGAGAAAGGCTGAGAGAGCTGGGGCTGTTCTTCCTGGAGAAGAGAAGGCGCCAGGGAGAACTTGTGGAAATGATCCAGTACTCAAAGGGGTTTTACAAGAAAGCTGGAGAGGGGTTCTTTACAAGGGCATGTAGTTAAAGGTTTAGGCTATCCCTCTGTGTCCTTCAAACTGAACTGGTGTGAAAATGAAAGACAGGAGGTGTGGATTAGATATTATTAGGAATTCTTTGCTGTGAGGGTGGTGAGGCACAGGAACAGGTTACCCAGAGAAGTCGTGGATGCCCCATCGCTGAAAGTGTTCAAGGCCAGGTTGGATGGGGCTTTGAGTAATCTGATCAAGTGAAAGATATCCCTGCCACAGTAGGAGGATCGGAACTAGATGATTGTTAAAGTCCTTTCCAACTCAAGCTATGCTATGATTCTATGATTCCATGATTCTATGAAACTTGGTCTTGGAAACAATTACAGGCATTCTTAGCTTCACATACAGGTAGAGTTTAATATTGTCATTGGCTTTGCAGTCTTATTCATGAGAAGCTGAAGAGTGTGATACTTCTTTAGCACCCACTCTACTTTCCTGTGGAAATACTGTGGGACTGATTCTGGGATGCTAAAAAATACAAGGCCACTACAGCACTTTATGGCAGGCTCAGCATTCTTAGTTTCTACTCTTTGCTGGGGCTCTGAGAGCATCAGCAGGCTCTGTCTCTGCCCTTCCTGGAGCTCTGGCTGTGGGCACTCAGACCAGCTCTGAGATGATGGGGCCAGGCTATGTGAGCAAGAGCAGTGGGAAGACAAGGTCCTTCCACCTGGGAGCTGTGCTGGAGCTGGATGGAGCCTGTGCCTTCAGCTGCACTGAGGACAAACCAAGGATTTGTTTGTGCCTGGCCACGGACCTTGCTGATGCTTCATGTCTTGGCTGGGCCTTGGAGGGGCCTCAGCAAGCTGCAGCAGCTGAGCAGGAGCAGGGCTGTGCAGGGCTAGCTCTCCAGGGGTGGTCTGACCCACTGAGCACTCCCAGCATTTGGCCCCTCAGGTATGCAGGATGGTACCACCTCTTTTGTTCAGTTAAAAGCAGATACATGTACAAGGTGTTTACCTCCTGGAATATATCTCTTCTATTTTAAATTACAGTAAATAAACACATCTTTCATAATGGACTGTGGAGATCAAGCTTATGAGGTGAAGCAATTTTCCCATTATGACAGGAGAGTGAAAATAAGCAATATGTAAACTCCTCAAGGACAACATTTCATTATATGGCAAACTAAAGAGGACACTCATTGCTACTGCATGATAGATGGCAAAGCTGAATGAGCTCATATTAACTCTTATCTCTTAAGCAAATTTAGTGCAATGATTGGCAAAGTCCATTGTGTTGCTGGAAAAGATAGCAGATGAAATAATCTTGGATTTGTAAATTGAGCCGCAGAAATTTTCAAAACAATAGCTCAGTGTTATGGTAACTGAAAGGATGTATTTACTTAGCAATTATGACTTAACCAAACAGTGAAAAGTAGGTTCTAAAATAAATGCACATATACAGTAACCTGACAAACAATGGCCATGGAACAGAAACTGTAAGGACTATGCTCCATTTAGTCAGTTTCACGATTTAAATGTTAAATAAGAGCCTGCTACACCTGCTTTCAAGTAACCTCTTCAGCATTAGGTTTGTGGGTTCACAGGCAGTGCAAGGTAAGTAAGGAGGAAGAATTCAGTCCAGAAATCATTTGGAGTTCAGCTTTTCCAACAGCACTCCTGAGCCATACTTGGATATTGCAGGGGATATAGCATGAACTACTGTTTATTCAATTACTGAATTGTATTTGAATCAATGGTCTAGGAATTGCCTTCTACTGAACATATTTTTACGGAGAAAATAAAATCATTCATGTTCAGATCATCCAAAAGTAGAGACAAAAAGAGATTGACACTTGTCTCACTAGACTCAACTGAACATCCAGTTTTGCATATTTTACTTCTTATTTTGAATAGCTGGTAAGTACAATGGTGCTTCAAAGGTATTCAAACATATGTACTAAGTTAAAGGCTCTGTTCTTACAACATATGTTTCCAATAAGATATATTTAATGAAATTTTCACTATATTTGACTGTTCAAACTACTTGATCAAATACTTTACTGCATGTAAGTTCAGTCAGCCATTTACAAAATAAGACCCTAATTTCCTAGGAAAATATTGAAGAACATGAATCATACTATTAGTGGTGTGATTACATTTTCTTTCACAGATTTTGTAAATTAATACAGAAATAAGATAATAAAGAGATGCAGGCAGAGGCTTAAAAGAAGCCCTTCAGCAATTTGGATGATGGCTGCTGCAGAAGAACTGATAGAAGGTAGAAGACAGCAGTTCTGGAAAGTGTGCTTTGTTTTCTTTCTAGGCTACTTGTTTTTATTATGGTATTCTTTTTTTTAGTCTAAAAAGATACAGCTTTGATATTTTTAACAAAACATCTGTGAATTTTTTTTCTTTTGACACTCTGCAAGAAGGGGCATCTTTCCCTTTTGCTAGTAAGAAGATATTAGATTCTGCATAACTTGATTTATATAAGAATCTCTGTAAGGTTGTAGCATTTTAGGGGGCTATGACAGACATACAAAGACCTATTCATTGTATGTCACATGTAAAAAAGTGATTGCATACATATTCATTACTGTGTATTTTTTACATAAGAGGAAAAATTCCATCTGTCCCCCTTGCCACACTTTACTTTCCCTGTTTTATATTCTCTATTTTAAGTGAAGAGTGAAAGCAACATTCCAACAGCATAACACTGCATAGATTGAGATGAAACTATGCTGCAAACATAAACAAATTTAAAAGAGAGTGTTTAGAAATAGAAAAGCATTGCTGTTCTCTCCTCCCTCAAGGAATTCATGCTGACATGGTAACTTCAGCTGAATGCAAGTGCAAGATCTTATGCAGGCTCCTCGGAGCCCACTGTTTTTCAATTTCTGAAATGTTCAAAGGTCTGACATGGTTGTCCCCTGAGTTTCCTGGTAGCTATGTTCCTACAGAGACAACGAGGCTTTTAAGCAAAGTTTAATACAGGGTTCAGAGGATTGCTGTGTGGCTGTGGTATAATTAGAGGAAGGGTTCACTAAAAATTAATACATGCAACAGCAGCTGTGAAGCACTAGACAGTTTGAAGGCCTTCTAAGAATGAACTTTGACTCAGCATAAAGATAGCACTGGTAATTGCCACAGCGCCAAAGGAATCACAGACAAAATGCAATTTATATTATTGAAAAAGTACTAAAAAAATCCAGCTGTTCCATATATCTTCCTTGGCTGCCTCAGGACAAAGTAAAAAAAAAAAGCCAAAACCAACAAACCACATATTGGTTCATTTAGTTGTATTTGGGTAAAGATTGGTACCAAAGGCCAAAATTACTTTCCTTACAACTCTGCTTTGCACCTGGAATAATTTAATAGGCAATTACATTCCTGATCAAAAGCATCATCCACTTCCTTTGCTTGATCAGATTGTCTGTAACATTTACCCTCCATTATGTCTTTGACAAAATAACCAGTAATAGAAACAAGGGCCGGTAAATGGTATGGCTAATATGCTCCCTTATCAATGTTCTTCCTATCCCTCTCTTAAGTAAATGAATCTTGATGCCTTTTTTTCACCATGATGTAGCATTAAGGGTGAAAGTAGAAAGTGTCCTTTCTTAATTTAAATAACTTGTAGCATAATACTAAGAAAGTCCTTCTAGAAAGATGTAGGTTACAGGACGGCAGATCTGATTCTCCCAATCCCTTGCCAAATGTTTAGTAGGCTCTTTTCTGAAAGGGAGTGAAATTTTCACTCTAGCCTTGCCCTCAAAAGAAAGCAGTTGCCTTAACCATGTTTTTGAAGCAGGATAATCCCTTTTCTGTGTCTTAGGAATGCTCTGAGAAGACAGACCTCTCCTTCTTATAGACCCTTAGTGGACACCAAGTCGATCAAGGCACTGAATTACTTAGCTGTGCCAAGGTTGCCTTAACCTGGTCACATAAACAAGGGAGACCTCTAGGCACCAGAGAGACTTGGAATTAAAAAATGAAATAAAATGTGTTTATTGATTGAAGACTAAGCAGCTACCCTTTAAGTGGAGGAAGAACAAAGGAGTTCAAATTGCAGTTTTGAATCTGGTGCTTATCTTTGATGGAAACGAATGTGTCCTGTTTCTGGATTTTATTCAAAACCTCTGTCCAGATGACACAATTTCAGAGGTGAAGGCCCTGCAACCACAATAACATATGAAGAAACCAGGCTCCATCTCCAGCTCTGATCCAAATCCAGCAAAAGCCTTTTTATGCCTCTGACATAAACCAGGAAAATAAACAATCAGAAGTCCACAGGAGCTGTGGGAACAGCATGATGTCAGTTTGCTGGGATGAGCTTTTCACACCCTCCATCAATACAGCTGTCTGGGCTGGCAGCAGCTCTGTGGCACAGCCTCCCTTTCTGCTCTTGACAGGCAAGATGATCTGAACAGTGGGCACAAACCAGCAAGTACTGAATGGGAATAAGTAACAGTAGAGAAATTTTTATAAAAATATGAAAAGAAATTAAGATGAAGGGAAGAACTAGCCATAGTGGGGAGTTCTTTTGGTCGTGCTTAAGTGCCTACATATAACATTGTGCTGAGTACTATCTCTGAGAGCCAAGTGGAAAAGAAGGAAATCACACTGTCATTCTGCCTCCAGGCAAACAGGATTTAGGAAATCAGTGAAATTCAAATGCAAGAAAAATCCATTTCATGGTGTCCGCTACATGCATCAGAGATTAGGAAGGGCAGAGAGAAAGATAGAAATCAAGACTGACACTTTGAAAATGTATTTAGGCCATGCAGGCAGTGTGAGGGGAACTAAATGTTATCTTTAGCTAGAATGGCTGTTCAAGCTTAGCCTGAGCAGTAATTTCCAAACAGTGATCCATTGGCTGTCCCACCACAACAGACACACCTGCACACACACGCACGCTTGACAGTGAACATGAAAATAATTCATAACAGGGAGCTGAAAACTGACAGATCATCCTAAATCCTACAGCTGTTCAAGAAGAGGCGCAAACTGAATTTCTATGATTGGAACAATGATCATGGCTAGCAGTCCTGACATCTGTATTCTCTCATGCTACAGTGGGAAAGGAAGATACTGCATTTGAGCAGTGTGACTGGGACAAATGAGAAGTGACATGCTCTAGAGAATGTATGCACTTTTAGACAAGGCCATCAGAGCATCCCTGCTTATCCTTCCTCAGAGCCTTGTCCCCAACAAAATTGGCTGACCCCATATTCAAAAATGGTGAAAGGAATGTGCTTATATGCAGCAGCACTAACTTGACTTGGAAGCAGAGTACATGGTATTTTCAAATGCTATTGTAAGACTAAAAAAAGCATAAAATAACTCAGGAGCCAGCTTAAACTGTCTGGTGAATTCAAAACTTTATGCTCCTTTATGCTTTATATATCACTAATTCCTGGGTTTAAAAAGATGCTCCTCTACATATAGGTTGTAGAATTGTCATTAGACCATTTTCATTAATTCCTGCATACTAACATTTTTCTCTCCTCTCCTCTCCTCTCCTCTCCTCTCCTCTCCTCTNTCCTCGGGCTGGGCAGCCGGTCCGTCCCGCTCTGCCGCCCAACAACCTGCTCGTTCTGGGTAAAGGTTTTCCCTCGGCTTTGTTGTTTTTTCCCCTCGGCTGGAGATAAATTTGGCTCCGCCGGAGGCTCTGCCCCCCTCCTTGTTTGTGCTGCTTTGGGGAGGGGTCTCCCCCCCCTCCCCTCCCCTCCCCTCTCCTCTCCTCTCCTCTCCTCATATTGGTAAACTTCTAGGAAAAGCCCAAGTGTCATATTATTATATTTAAGTATATTTCAGGATTCACCTCCTATAACACTCAAATATTACTTTCATACCATGATATTTGCATTTGCAATATCCTTAAATGCCAAAGCTTCATTAAACATGATTCTGCAAATGTTGCTCAGCTTTTCCCAAAGCCAAGAACAAGGCTAGGCATATACTTAAAACTAACAAAACTAGTAAGGTTATACATAGAAGAGTTAACCTTCTTTGATGTAAAAGAGCATAGAAGGATTCAAAATGCTATCTGAATATTAACAAATTTATTAGTAGTCTCTGGAGATAACTCAGATTTTTTGCAAAGGTAAGGGTTACTCTCAGAAACAAAGGTTTAGGTGAAAAATTCTGCAATATTGCAGATGCACTTGGGAAATGCTGAACATGAGGTGTCTGACTTGGTTGTGCCATTTTCTGTCTCCATCTAAGCACATTTCAGAAGGTCAGGGTCCCTTGTAGAGCACCTGAAACTGAAAGTATCTGTGGCCACATCTGGCCATGAAATTTGGTGGTCAATACATCTTCAAAGGGATTGTGGCTCTCCTTAGTTTGAGTTCAACCACTTCTCAGTGAAAATGGATTCTGTGGTTTGAAAAATGAAGACTTCCTTGGTTAGAGAAGGTTTCTAGACCATCCAAATGTAACCTTGGCAGTCAGGATCTGAACACAGGGCTCCACTAGCTACTATCCTTGCTTGAATTCACAAGACTTAGTTTTTTAAGTTAAGTGACAAATAGCTTTGCTCTCAACCCAATCTATGGTAATAGTTTGACAATTAGAAGAGTCTCCAAGGAAACACAAGAATACATTTGGAAACCAATACTCAGAAGACGCTAGAGGCTAGGGATCTTTCTTCATGTATGAATGCTGAAATTACAACACCTTTAAATAACAGCTGGTATCACTTCTGCCACCTGTGCTTTGTATTAGAATGGAAAGCTCTCTCCACCAGCAAATAAAATATACTCTCAGTCTTCATCTGTTCCTGCTGCTGTCTGACAGAGAACATCCTGCATCCACACTGCTGAATGCTCTCACCCTTTACAACAGGGGCACATCCAAACTTCCATTTGGAAATCATCTATTGATGGTGTTGATGCTCAAACTATACCCAGAAGCTGTTGAAGACATGAAAAGGGCATTAACATTGGCTAAAACTGTGCCAGATCCATCCTAAGACATCAACAGCATAGCTTAGCAACAGCAGCACCTAGAAATGTTCCCTAATATAATTACATTACTTACACAGCAAAGCCTCTAAGGGCAATTTGGAAATGAGAGATTTCAGTATTTCTCCATTGTCTGTAGAGAGAGTGCAGCAGAACAAGGAGATGCCTATTATAAAGAATTATGGATCCATGCTTGGCTGACTACTTTGGGACAGGGGGCAGCAGAACAGGACATTACACTGCACATGGGGCTTCTTAAGATGAAATACCAATGAAATTTTGCTGGTCCAGACTGAAGATTTTTTACTTCTGTTTATATTTAGAGTGGCCCAAGTCCCAACAAGCCCAAGTGTGGTGGTGTGGTTTCTAGTTATAATGGTTTCTCCCATGTTCCCCCTATCCTTACTGTATGGTTTTCCCCAAACTGTCAATCCCCTAACCCCGCCTGCAGTGTGGGGTTCACCCTTTTCTCCCTCTAATGTCAATCCATAAACCACTCCCTAAGCCCACATGTCAATCCCTCCTAGCCCTTGCCCTGTATTCCAGAACCTTCTTAGTTGTTTGATTGTTGATTGGTTCTTGAAGATTGTATCCCTCTCCTTGTTGGTTTTATTGGTTATGTCCCAGTGCCCGTTTACCCACGTCCCGCCTTAACCCCTCCTCTGCTGTACCCTGATTGGTTTATTTGTTGAACCCCCCCCCTGAGATCCAGACCCTTTATAAACCCACGTTCCCAGTTAAGAGTGTTCTGTCTGCGTCACCCCCTCCATCAATAAAAGCTGTTGGAACGGTGAGCTGGCAGACCCTTGCTTATTCTTCGCCCTCTTCGCCTGGATTAACAACAAAGCTCCTAAGCGTGGCCTGCTAGGGCCGGAGTCAGCGCTCAAGGGGAACGAAGTCCTCGTCACCCCCGACGCTGCACCTCCTTGGCCAGGGCTCGTGAGCGCAAGGCAGGCGAGAACAGCGTTACCCAAGCACACCACACACTTGGATTCAGTTCCTGACTGTGCTTTGTCAGACTCAGAAACTACCTTCTACCAGTGATTGCATTTGGCAGATGTTTTCTGAAACTCTGTCACATGCTCAACATGTCAACCCTGCTGGCAGGTGCTGTTTTCCCTCCAGGACAGGTTTTGCAGCCTATGCAGAGCTTTGTGCCAAAGCAGCCAGCCTGCAGTCCTGTGACTGCAGCAGAAATGCACCTCAGGGGAGCCACAGGTAAGATGCTTTCCTCCCCAGTCTCATCTGTTTACCGTACTAGACAAATGGATTAACTAACTCTGAAGTACTAAAGGTCTCCTTGGGTAGCAAATTGCCCTTAACTTCACCCGTTCCTATGAGAACTGACATTGCTCAGTAACTCCCCAGTTTTGCTCAGCACCTTGCAGTACCATGTCCTAAAGGATTATCATGGATGTGAATTGAATACAAACAAAGCAAGACCCATGACATTATGAAAATTCTATCACAGATATATCTTCTAAAGGTGTGACAGAAGCAAATGCAATGCATTGCAAAATATGAGAAAAAATTAGGCACATTGTCTTGACATTCACTTCTGTCAGAAAGATCACACATGGGAGGAATAAATCTGTAGCTCATATTAACTAAGTTATGAGCATTTTGTTAATTATAGAGAAATGACCTTCCTCAGAGCCACATCATCTGGTCTTGAATACCTCTAGGGATGGGGAATCCACAAACTCTTTGGGCAAATTATTCCAGTGCCTCACCACCCTTGTATTACAGATTTTGTTCCTAATATCTAATGAAAATCTACTCCCCTTCAACTTAGGGCTATTCCTCCTTGTCCGACCACTACAAGCCCTCTCCAGTTTTTAACAGGTCCCTCTCCAGCCTTCCTGCCAGCTCCCTTTAGGTACCACAAAGCTGCATTGTAAGATTCTCCCAGAAACTTCCCTCCTTTGACTGAGAGAGAGTGAACTTCATAGCAAGATCGCATACAACTATGTTTTCATTCCCTTCACAAGGTAAAACAGGACAGTTACTAGTGTAGTCTGAAGATTTATAAATATTATAATTATAGCTTGAGGAAGTTCTCTATTTATTAGATTATAATAATAATAATAATTTTTAGTTTAATTTCTGAGGCCGAAAGCCTCATAGTGTATTAGAGAAGGATAGGATTAGTATTGGTAAATTATCAAGAAGCAACCTCAAGCTATTGCTAGGATGAAATTTTTAATTAAATAATCAATTTCAAAGACATTAAAAAGACTTGCAAAAATGAGCCATCTGATTAGAAAGGAAAAGCTTAACACTTAGTTTAAAATCTAAGCCTATTTTTTGGTTTATTTTCTGTTGTTCTTTTCCTATTTTCTTCACATTTTCTGCATGTATTTTCCTTTGCTTTCGTTCTCTTTATTCCACTTTCATTTCTCTGCTCCTCAGCTTCAGCCAAGCCCTTTCTGGCCCAGGAAAATGCAATATATTTGGAGTGGGTTATTCACGAAATGTACTTTGTTCTAAACCTTCTCCTAAAGCTCTGATTTCACCAGTAATCACTCAAAGCACCAGGGGAACAAGGTTTTCTAGTTCCTTCACAACACCATTTTTAGATACGTAAAATGAAAATTGCGTGAACATTCTTTCATTATTTATTAGCTGAGCTGGGACATAAAGGCTAAAAGATTGCCAAATAAGACAAAATACTGCCAACAAAGGAATACGTTCACAAAGCATTGCTCAACTGTAGATCTCACAGTGCTGTAAAAAGAAGAATCAATATTATGAGTCTCAAATGCCAGGCCAAAGCTGGAGGAACAAAGTGGGAACATGGTTTTTCAAAAGCCATGCTGAAGACTGGTGACAGGGTCAGGAAGAGGGCATCTGACTAAATCGTCAGGCTAATTCCTCATGTCCTATACCAGATAGCCTTTCCTAGCAAAGTGCTACTTACTTGGTAGAAAGGCTTAATAAAGGCCAATATTAGTTTTGTCTCCTCAAAACCATGTAAAAATAATTGAAGAATGTGGTACGAAACATATACATGTAGGTGTTGTGTGTTATTTATTATCATGTATTTCTCTCCGAAATATTTTGAGTATTCTAGAGGAAAGGAGATGAAAGGTCAGGAAATCCCTTACCATTGGGAACACAGGTTACAGCCAAGTAATGAGAAATTTCAGTATCTCATAGGTATGTGATACTATGTACTGAGTACATGCATTACACAGACGTGGCATTACAGGGAGACATCATCCTTTCTCTAATCCTNTAGTTTAATTTCTGAGGCCGAAAGCCTCATAGTGTATTAGAGAAGGATAGGATTAGTATTGGTAAATTATCAAGAAGCAACCTCAAGCTATTGCTAGGATGAAATTTTTAATTAAATAATCAATTTCAAAGACATTAAAAAGACTTGCAAAAATGAGCCATCTGATTAGAAAGGAAAAGCTTAACACTTAGTTTAAAATCTAAGCCTATTTTTTGGTTTATTTTCTGTTGTTCTTTTCCTATTTTCTTCACATTTTCTGCATGTATTTTCCTTTGCTTTCGTTCTCTTTATTCCACTTTCATTTCTCTGCTCCTCAGCTTCAGCCAAGCCCTTTCTGGCCCAGGAAAATGCAATATATTTGGAGTGGGTTATTCACGAAATGTACTTTGTTCTAAACCTTCTCCTAAAGCTCTGATTTCACCAGTAATCACTCAAAGCACCAGGGGAACAAGGTTTTCTAGTTCCTTCACAACACCATTTTTAGATACGTAAAATGAAAATTGCGTGAACATTCTTTCATTATTTATTAGCTGAGCTGGGACATAAAGGCTAAAAGATTGCCAAATAAGACAAAATACTGCCAACAAAGGAATACGTTCACAAAGCATTGCTCAACTGTAGATCTCACAGTGCTGTAAAAAGAAGAATCAATATTATGAGTCTCAAATGCCAGGCCAAAGCTGGAGGAACAAAGTGGGAACATGGTTTTTCAAAAGCCATGCTGAAGACTGGTGACAGGGTCAGGAAGAGGGCATCTGACTAAATCGTCAGGCTAATTNTTCTTCACATTTTCTGCATGTATTTTCCTTTGCTTTCGTTCTCTTTATTCCACTTTCATTTCTCTGCTCCTCAGCTTCAGCCAAGCCCTTTCTGGCCCAGGAAAATGCAATATATTTGGAGTGGGTTATTCACGAAATGTACTTTGTTCTAAACCTTCTCCTAAAGCTCTGATTTCACCAGTAATCACTCAAAGCACCAGGGGAACAAGGTTTTCTAGTTCCTTCACAACACCATTTTTAGATACGTAAAATGAAAATTGCGTGAACATTCTTTCATTATTTATTAGCTGAGCTGGGACATAAAGGCTAAAAGATTGCCAAATAAGACAAAATACTGCCAACAAAGGAATACGTTCACAAAGCATTGCTCAACTGTAGATCTCACAGTGCTGTAAAAAGAAGAATCAATATTATGAGTCTCAAATGCCAGGCCAAAGCTGGAGGAACAAAGTGGGAACATGGTTTTTCAAAAGCCATGCTGAAGACTGGTGACAGGGTCAGGAAGAGGGCATCTGACTAAATCGTCAGGCTAATTCCTCATGTCCTATACCAGATAGCCTTTCCTAGCAAAGTGCTACTTACTTGGTAGAAAGGCTTAATAAAGGCCAATATTAGTTTTGTCTCCTCAAAACCATGTAAAAATAATTGAAGAATGTGGTACGAAACATATACATGTAGGTGTTGTGTGTTATTTATTATCATGTATTTCTCTCCGAAATATTTTGAGTATTCTAGAGGAAAGGAGATGAAAGGTCAGGAAATCCCTTACCATTGGGAACACAGGTTACAGCCAAGTAATGAGAAATTTCAGTATCTCATAGGTATGTGATACTATGTACTGAGTACATGCATTACACAGACGTGGCATTACAGGGAGACATCATCCTTTCTCTAATCCTCTCACTCAGCTCTCCCTCCAAATACAAACATTGCTTCAGGAAAAGCTAGTATAGGTGTGGAGCAGGATCTATACAACCTTCTTGTTTTGAATGTCCTGGACAATTCCATTAAATATTACTGATGATGCACTTAAACAGAAATAAATACAGTTTATTTCTGGAATAGGTTATACTTGTGTTTTGAATGTTTATTTGCCTTTTTCCCCAATTTTCAATTTTTAATCATGTGCAATGACACATTATTTTGAAAGGTTCTGCTAAACTAAATTTATTCCCTTCTCTGCATTCTATTAAATGAAAAATACTAAGAGATCTCTTGAAACATTCTTTTTTTTAGAAAAAATCCACATGTTTTGCCTGTGAAATTATGCTAACTAAGGTGCCCAAAGATTTTTAATGGTCCAAGTGTTGTCTGAACTCCTAAATAGCTACTGTAATTTACATCATGGATACTCTTGCTTATTTGGATAAAAAGTTATAAACTAGCTATGCTTTTAAAAATTATTATTATATAGATTAATAGGAAAAAAAAAGGAATATAAATCATTTAGCCAAAATGTTCTACATTATGAGGCAAAAATATTACAAATTAATGGAGAATTAGCAAAACATTACATAAAATTCTCTAGGTATGGCATAATTTTGTAATTAATACTGCTGACATTCCACTTAACAAGGGCAATTTAATTCAATATATCTACGTTAAGTGCTAAATAGATTGCTGAGATTTGTACAGACTATGGTTCGAGACATTAATTGATTGTCAGAAGAAATGAATTGAATAAAAATGTTATTGCAATCACCCTAGGAATGGTGTTGGAGCATTCGTTCTCGACCACAGCTGCCTTTCAGTTTGCATTGTTTTCTAGTCCCATTCTGTACCTTCCTGGCTTATGCCAGTTATGCAGCCATTGGTGGTGCTGGCCCCACTTTGCCTGAGGGCACCTGAAGGAACGGTTCTGGGAGAGGCTTTAAGAACACCTAGCTGCCTTTTTGGAGGGGTCTCAAGCCTTTCTCCTCTTGCACCCTTGGACCAGCAAAGAACTGTCATGCACTGGGAGCTCTGGAGCTGCTGAATTTGTGTGGGTTGCTGGGTGCTGTTGAAGTTTGGCTGTTCCCCTGCACACCACTCACCCTGGACACCTGCAATAGCTCAGTCCTGCACACATGCATTGCATTTGGTGCTCCCGGGGCTCACAGTTGTTTTCTTGCTCCTGTGCTGAACAGCAATTAGCCCAATGCTTCCAACAGGTGACCAAGTTATTGCTTGTATAAAAATCCATTGCCTCGTGAATGTGCCATTTACACCGGGATTTACTGTTACAAAGCCACAGCTGCTCTGTACATATGGACTTATCATATGGGACAAGATAACTTGCAGTATGCAGTTCTCTCCTCTGTGAGACTGGGAGGTTACAAAATGAGTCTCAGCTCCAGACTAAGCTTCATCTGGACTCAGTAACGAAACCTGCAGAGCTTATAAACCCTTCAAAATTATTTAAACCCATTTAAAACAAAAGTGAGTAAACTGAAGCACTTGGCTATCATTAGGAGGTGAATAGAGGGCTGTAAGGGTTGCAAAGAATTAAATGTGTCTCTCTGCATCTACATAAAAAGCCTATGGGAATAAGTATCTATGTGTGCATAAAGCTACTCTACAGTTACATCTTAAAAACTCATTAATTTAAGAGCTGTGTGAGGAAATCAACTGTGGTTACCCCACATACAACCAATGAATGTCTGCTTACAGTATGGAAAAGAGAGCCATGTGCTAAGGATGTCTGAAAACACAGTAGCCAACAACCAAACCATTCATAACCTCTCCTAAGAAAGAAGAAACATGCTTGACACTGCAAGAAAGGCTCCCCATTTCATACAAACTGCTATTCTTGTGCAATACTTCTGGAAGTAACAAGCAATCCCCAGTGACTCATCCATTTAGCAATTTGAGAAAACAAAACATAAAACGAAATGGAAGTAGTCACACGAAATCATGTTCTTCCCAAAGCCTGTCAACCGCAAACTTCTAAGGAGGTTTTCCCAGTTTTTATCATGCTTTATCTTTATTCTCCATGGCAAAAGCCTTGCCTGGACCCAGCTAACTCTGGATTCCTGTGTGTGCACTCAATAACTTGCCCAACCATTGTTATTTTCATGAAGGGGACATCTAGATAGTTAGTAGCAGTATTTGCTGTATTTGTTGTTCTTTCACTTTTCTGACAGTTCATGTCTCAACCTTATCCTACTCCCTTTAATCTGCTTCCTTAGATCCTTACCACCCATACTCTGACAGACTTTCTGAATTTCACTGTGCCATTTCTTGTCCATAATGTATATATTTGATTTGCTATTCTGTGAGCAAGTCTTGTTCATGCATTAAAAGCCATCTGAGGATGCATGCTCAGAACTTTGCTCTTACTGGCAGGTTCATATCTCTTCAGAAATGTAAAACCAGCAAACAATACTTTGGTTTTAAAATACTCGCAGTTCAGGGCAATTTTTCATCTTGCACTTGAAACTGGATTTGTCAGTCAGCAAGGAGTTAAGAGTACAACCTCTTACATTACATATTGGACTGATGTGATTTAGTTTTGTGGCTAAACACCTCGATGCCACGTTACAGTCCAGTGCTGAGGTTACCCTCCATGCCTGTACACCCCTTTCAGTCTACTTTGCTGAATGCCATTTTTCCACCAAAGAAAATGAAAGCTATTATTTTGAGTTTTTCTCAAAAATATTCTCTTTCAGTCCAGCAGTCTCTCCCTTTTGCTTCTCCCTGAATTAATCTTAGCTGTTAGAAAACTTTGAAAATCTTAAGGCAGCAACTGTGGGAGCTGGCACAGGGCAGTGAGACAGGAATGCCAACTGCAGAAGAAATAGACGTCATAAACCCTGGGAATTATAGGAGAAGGGCGTGAACCAGAAAAGCAAGAAAAAGGCAAGTTCTTCAGTCACCTCAAATAGCTGCTGCAGTTCTAGAGGAAGTGATTCTGGGACAAACTTTTCCTCACATGATTAGCACATGCAATTTACAGCACTACCTGCGGACTTCAGGCCCCCTCATTTCTTTCTTGTCTAAGGGAACTGCAATATTTACATGTCATCCTCTCAGCCCAGATGGTATCTGATAATAAAATAATTATTCTGATAATATCTTTTTCCTTCTGCTTTAGGGAAAAAAAAAGGTATTGAGTAGAAGACCATTATTCTTGTGCAGCTGATTCTAAAGCTAAGCTTTAATGGCTCTGCATAGAAAACAGAAACATCAGGCTCCTCCAGAAGAAAGCCCTGTCTGAGATTTTAGCTTATGAAGACAGCTTGTTTTATGCAGCATCTAGATAAGCATGTGACAGGGTACCCTCCATACTTTGCACACAAATTGTCATAAGCAACTGTCTTTGCCTGAAAAAACCCCAATTTTTGACAACTGAATAAATCAGCCAGCCAGATCATAATAGATATGGAATATTACTTCTGTTTTACACAAGGGGGACTAAGGCAATTGCCGGAGGCCAGCAAGTAACTGTAACACAGCTGGGAACTGAATCTTGTATCTTGAGTCTCCTAAAAAAAAAAAAAAAGGAAAAAAAAAGGAAAAAAAAAAATTACCCTCCCTGTAAGAGTCTCACCAAAACATACTATGTAGCTATTTTTCTGCATCTGTGGTGCAATAAAATATGCACCTATAAAGATGGAGAGAGAAAGGGAGAGTCTTATGGGAAACATTTATGAATAGCATCACATTTCTATAATGTCAAGATTTGGGTTTAACAATAAAAAAAAAAACCCCAACATTTCAGAAGTACACTCAAAATTTTCCACACATCTTACACTAATATATCACTGGTAGCATTAGATTCACATTTCGTATTGACGTTATTGACACTATATGTTCAAATTATGTTTTTTTCTCATTTAAAACACTTTTTAGCTGTTGCTGTCATGCCTTTATGTACCCAGCACGTTAAGTGTTCTCATCACCCATATTCAGGCTTGTCTACTATTTTAATAGATTTTGAGAAATCTGTTTAGGCTAAATCAAAGCTCAAAAATCACAAATAAGCCCTAATCTAATGGTTTAACCTGTATATGCTACAGGTTAAAATTTGATGAAATATCAACTAAAGAAAACACTGAACATGTAGGGTTGAGCACATGAATTCTGTATCATATGACAGTCTTATCTTGTACGTTTCAAGCACTGGCAGAAAAAAAAAGAACAAAACCCCCTATATTTTACATTCTCTGCATTTTCACTTTCTTGTCATAAGTTTCTTAATTGAAGGCTGAATACTGGTAGAGGAAAAAACTTTTATAATCATGCCAAGTATTAAAAAATTGCAAGTTAGGTCTAAGAGTTTTTTTATGCATTTCAATTAATCTTAGAATTTTCAAATTTTATGTATTTTTTCATCAACACAGACTTGGCACACAAATATACTTAAGATTCCAAATTACAAAGAGATCTACATACCTGTGAACACAGAATGATATCATTTGGCAAAAATGTAGAGGACAATATAATTGAAAAGAGCACATTTTTTCAGTATCATGGATTGTTTCTGTGTTTACTGAACAGATTTGGTTGTACAATATCTAGTAGTGTATTACCGTGGAGAAAATTTGTTTAAGCATTGCATTTTCAGAGAGATAAGATTATGAATTTATCTGCATAAAATTATCAACAACCCCTTTGTATTCCACCTATACTCCTATGTATTACACATATTCAAGATGCATCTAAGGGATGTGCAATCCTTCTTTCCATCCTCATGCAAATAAAAGAAATAATATAGATTCCTATACTGAACAAAAATATTTTTACTCAGGAGAACACACTTACTAAATATAAGTTGCTAAAATTGATAGCCTAATCACTAGTTTTTGAAGATTAATTCAAAAATCCTTTGGCTGAATAAAATATATGGTTGAAAACATTCCACTTTAAGAATTGGCTACCTCACAACACAGGAATAATCTCACACTGCACGTGTAATGCTGTTTTCCAGAGAAGATCTAACATATTTCTACTCCCACTGAATTAATTTAATTAATTTCTCACCCCAGATGTAGCTGAAGATAGTTTAAGCTGAAGATATTTTACACTAAAATCTTCTAAAAGTGATTCTACAGTCACTTACCTAGCTTTATCATAAGTGGTAACTATGAGTTAGCAGTGAGTGGTCCAAAAAGTTTTGACATAATGATTAAATAATTTATTTACTCTTTTCATTAATTAGGATCAATCACAGGCCAATTTGCAGAACTGCACAAATTCTGAAAGAAAGACTTTATGAAACTTACTTTTATCATGAAATAAAGTTGCAGGTGAAATTCAATATATAAACATTGATGGGTATATATGGAAAAAGAGTCATTAACTTGTACAAAGCTCCCCCCTGCTAAACTGAAATTAGTGGGGTTATAAAGCAAATTACATATTTATCAAATTACAGTCTTCTGTGCTGAATCCCCTGGAAACCCTATCATTAATGCTCTAGTTCTCTCCTTCTTTACATCTATAATCTATATTCAAAGGCCCCTAATGCCACAGTCTGCAAAGCTCCAAAACTTGTTGCAATCAAACTGATCATCTGTAGCACCAGGCTGAAGAAGCTACACAGAAGTAGCCTGAATTTTTCTGCAATATGTGGGCTCTATCTCCAGACCCTGTGGTGTTAAGCAGTAACACCACAATCTTTTAATACCTTCAAGAATAAATTGCATTAATTCAGCATAGCATGAGGTGTTACTCCTGTGATGGTCCAGAGTTTAAAGCCAGTAACATTCAACCTTACAGAAAGAAAACTAAAATATTAATTAGTTGCCACTAAACCAGTTTCTTGCTTTCCAATATGAATATCCTTCTTAATTTTAGAAACAGAAGACATTTTTGATTTTCACACAGAAGACAAAATGCCTTGCAAAATACCTAAAGCATTACATGAAATAGAACTCACATTTATTTCCAAAAATACTTTCTCTTGATTTCTGACAATCAGTTGTTTAGAGATTTTTTTGAAGCAAAAGCTGCACGTGGACCACCCTTGCTTATGAAGTCTGATCAACGCTACTGTGAATTTCTACCTATTACACTTTCAATTTCTACAATATCCTGTAGTAGTACATTTGATAATTTTATAATATTGAGTGAAAAAATCCCAACTTCCTATTGCATGTTTAAACACATTATCTGAAAATTTAATTAAAAGACCTTTCTTCGGCATAAGGAACAGGAAATTGTTACTGTTCTCTATTAATCTCCCATATTCCCATCAATGATTTTAGTCCACCAGCACATTCTGAAGAACCATTTTTCTTGAAGCTGAGTATTTTTAATGTACATTTTTCTTGGTTCAAATCCCTCTTACTCTGATTTCCGTAATCTTTCCATGCATCTTCTCAGTTCTTTTTTAAAAAGGGGATAGATAACCAATATTCCAGACATAAGAATGATGTACATGGTATAGTGATATTTTAATTTTTCTTTCCTAAGAATCCATTTGTTGTTTACTATCTTTGAGCTTTTTTTTTTTTTTTTTTTAATTGTATTAACCAAATGGACAACCAAATCTCTATTTTAAGCAGTAGGAAACCACTATAATGTAGCACAGCTTTATGCATGTGTACTTATGTACTGATACACATCTGTCAGCACTATTTTTCCAGCTCTTTTATCACCCAATTTGTTACTATTACATAATTAGGGTTTTAATTCTGATTATCTTCATAAATTGTTTAGCACTAGCACACATATTTTTAAATTACTTTCTGAACAGCACAAATGCCATAACAGATTTCTTTGGGACATAAGTACTTGCCTATTGCTATGAAAGACTGTTACTTAACTTTTAGAGGCAAGTAAAATATTGAAAATTCTTCCCTCTACTTACATAAAAATTTAGTATATTTTGAAGGCCAAGTAGTTGGCTGGAAGCTTTATTGTCCTTGACCACATTTCTAATTACAATTTCAAAAATGTAATGGATTTTTGGTGCATGACTGCTTTGGAAAACTACATTGATAGTGCCCAATAAATTTATCTTATATATCTATTCTTACTATTTTTTTTAATCAAGGACAGATTTCAGACTTGTTTTCAGTTCCAAGAATCCCTCCTGGAAGTCTTTTTAAAATTGATACCACATTTGTCCCCTTTCCTTATGTGCCTACCCTTAACAAAGTATACACATTTTTAAGGATTTCATACTTGAGTTCCTTGAAAATCCCTCAATGAGTACCAGAGACTGGGTGATTTACTGTTGTTTGTTTTATTGATCCAGTCACAAGACCCCTTGCATGACATTTCAACTTAAGATTCCTATTTCTTGATTAATTACCAATGGATACTGGATCCAGAATGAAAATCTCTAACCTCTATGTAATAAACTTAGATACAAAACACTTTAAACCTCTCTACTACAGCTTTATCAAGGATATAAGGGACCTTTGAAAGATCCTTTTGCTGCTCTCCTATCTGCCAGCACTACTAGCACACCACAAGCTTTCTGTCTGCTTGTGACATCTTTCAGAAATATGTATTATGCATTAATGAAGACTCTAGTATATAGTTCTTAGAAATTGTGGGTTTTTTTCCTTAATATTGTATTATGTCTTGTCTACCATGGTTTGCTGTATTTACCTCTGGGGGAGGAATGGGGGAAGCTTAATTATTATTTTTTAATTTTAGGTCTAGGAAGTTGTTCCTTCAAGTTTGGTAGGGGATATTTTAGTTTTAGAATTAATGCCGTAATTTAGCTCTTTTCTGGTTTGATCTTTTGGACAGAATCTGCATTTGAAAGAGATCTTTTATTTCTAACGCTTTTCTTTATTCCGTTGTTTAACTACATGAACTTCTTCCAGGCCTCTTATAATTGTTTTAAATGATTTAATTGAATATGGTCATACTCCTTGCATAAAGCCTCCAGACATTTTATAATTTTGACATTTCTTAACTACTTTCCTCCCTTCCATACAGCTTATCTTTTTCAATGTCATGTTACTGTAAGGGAGTTTAAAAATTTTGCTTTGTACTTGTTCTCTAACATTTTCATAAAAAAAATACAAATATATACAAAAAATTCCAAGTCAAGTAGTAGATCAGGAAGTTGGTCAGCGAAAGGTTGGATCTAAACAGCAAAGCGTATGTACTTTTGGTATGCTAAGAGTACAACTAATACAATTTACCATCTGTGTTTCCAGAATGTATTTTATTTTTTGAAAGGAGGTTCTTCAGTCACCTAGGATAAAATTTATGTACTTACCAAGAATCCTATATGTGACATAAAGTAAGGACTGCAGAGCTTCTCACAAAAAGTACATGCCTGTGTACTTCTTTCTCCCCTGAAAAAATTTAGTATTGTTTCTCATTGATTAACACTGCTTCCTGAGGTTAATGGCTTCTTTAGAAGCCCCCTTATTTCCTTCTTTAGTTTCCCCTCTAAAAATAAGTATTCTCCATTATTAAATTATTTTTATTAGTGGTAATGGTATTATGATATATTGTATTATTGAAACACATATACCATATTTAAAATCATACTTATCAAACTTTAACTGCCTATGTGATCTTAAAGAGCATTCAATCTTAGCCCTATGATAAAAGCATTTTCTACCATAGTATATTAGAATTTTCCAAGAAAACTTGCACTAAAATCACAACAAACCAACGACATAATTTTCCACTAGTATTCTAAAAATCAACTGAAGTTATGGCTGGTTCTTTATTTGTTGAATCACACTGCAGTTTGAGAAATTAAGTCTTGAGAGATCGTGCTGTGTTTCCATAGCAATGACTTCAAGTTACAAAACCAACTCTGAAGACAGGGTCCTGCTGTCAGATACATAGTGCTCATTTCCATGGACTAAAAAAAACCCCAAGAACACATTCCCTTGCTCAAAAAACAACAAACCACCTGTCATTGAGTTGGTTCTACGGAGAGCTAGCATTACACCTCTTCAAGGTTTTCAAAACCATCTATTCTAACTAAACAAAAATTTCTTAAATACCCTAAGTAGAAAAGAGATCAAATATAAAAACAAAATTGTTTTCTAAAAGTGGTACATCAGCTCTGAATGCAATAGCAGGCTTCAACATTATCTAATAAAACATTTATTTTTCTCCAACATGGATTTTAGTCAGCTAGTGTATACTTTTGCTATATTATAATCTATGTTGAAAACAGTTTCATTTAACCATTTCTAAAATTCTCTAATTTAGAAAAGTTCAGTATATTTTTGCCCCTATTCTTAGATAAAAGACCATTGGAAATGAACTTGTATACTCTGAATACTTCTGACTACCCACACTACTTAACTGCTGGGATCAATAACTGAGTCACTCTGGATCACTTCATGAACATTGACAAGCACAAATCTAGGAAGTGATTAAAACTGCTCAAGATTTTTTCTATCCATACAAGGGCAGTTGCATTTTTCGCAAAGAAATAAGGAAAACATTGTGCGTGCATATATTTGCATACTCATATTCTAAGATCTAAATTAATTTTACAAATGACTTCCTCATTTTTGAATGTGTTAAGCCAGCTTTGAATAGTAACAATAATGGAATGTAAAAAACAGAATTCCCACCACTCTCCATAAGATCATCACACTGTATGATAACTGCATGTACAAAAATACACAATACTATGTGTGTGAGTTAGCTTTAATGTCCTTCATACTGGTGTAGTTTGTTGGAGTAACAAAAAACATTTTTCAATCACCAAGGAGGTAATTTCACACTACTATGAAAAATAAAATGGCAGCACTTACCTTCCAAACTTTTTATACTTCAAGAGCATAATATACTATCAAAATGCAACAAATACTTCATACACTCTTCTGTAGTAATCAGTTGTAAACCATTCTCCTGCAGGGCTAATTATTTTTGTGCCCATCCCTCCTACACTTCAGTATGAACTGCAAACTTCAGTTTTACTTTGTCAACATACACTTGTACCACAGGAGTCAAAAGACACTTGCAACACCATGCAGTAGTAAACTCAGCAGCCTAATAAGATGTAATAAAATGAGGCCTAAAAACTTTAAGAGTATTGTCTATTTAAAAAATTGTTATAAGCCTCTTGCTTTCAGTCTAATAAATTCCACACACACATAGTAATAGGAAAATAAAGATTAACTTTCAAAACTCATATTATGAAAAGATCTCACTATCACACATTCCTTGAGAAAATCAAAATTTTTGGGCATATAATTATTATTCATGAAAGCATTCATAAGCAAAAAGGTCTTCTGTAAATATCACAGGGAATTAAAACCACTGGTTACTTAAAAGCAGCAGAATCCAGTTTGTAATTTTATCACAATGATATATTACTTTAAAAATAATGACTTCAGGTATATGCACATATCTAAATAGACACACACATTTTTTATTTTTATGTAAGCAAATTCATCTCTGTCACAGCCATGTAGGGTATTAAAAGAAAGGTATTTTTTATTTGTGTTCAATGCATATCAAAGATATACTATCCATTCACAACAAATTCACCTATACAATATCAAATTCACATCACACTTTTCTGCCAAGCCACTAATCTTGTAGATTCTCTTTACTGAATATTCCAACTATGAAATCTTAGAAGTACAGTCACTTGAGAAATTTATAGAATATTTAACATGCTGGTCAAAAGTAAAAGATAAACAGAAATAAAACATTAACCAAGTAGAAAGATGAAGACAAGTCCTTGTAGGACTGAGAGAGAGATTTTCACCTTATATTAAGTGGCAAATAACTTGTTTATAAAAGCTTTATTTCCTCTTTTTAGGTTCACAAGATTCAGAAAAAAAAGTGCCCTAAATCACAGTAAGTCCTGATCCTGTGCCCAGAGATATATTTACTGGCAACACAGAGCTGAAACACTCCTGAGAGTTGTTTTCAATTGAATCTAAGAACCATGTGTGAAATGTGTTAACTCAAACTATGCAGAGCATATACGTTATCAAGTTTTAAAACAAAAATGTTATCACTGAAGAACCTTCAGCTTCAACAACCTCTTAACAGACAAATCATTGGCACCTGAAAAGAAATGCACTACACAAATACGATGAACATCAGTGCAGAAACTATATTCACAATAATCTACAGCTTGCCACTAAAACAGTAACAGCATCAGCACGTGTTTGCCCACAAAGTTCAGTACAAGATTATAGAGCTGACAAACTTGCACTACTATACAAGATTTAATACACATTTTATTTCAGAGTTGATGCACTAAGCTTCAGTTCTGAGACAGCTCACAGAACTAAAATAATTTACTTGATCATAACTCACAGAACCAGAAATGAACCTATAGATTTTCTTTTAAAAATATGTTCTCTTTTACCACAAGGACTTGCTACTTGTCTAGAAACCATTTACACCCTGGTGATACTCAGTCAGTGGTATGTGACTGATGACTTCAGGTACTTCTGTATTTGCAGAGGCATAACATGGCACGATCTCTTTTAAAACTTCCCATATCACTCTAAATATTAGGAAATAACATAACAAGGTGAGTCAAATGCATTTAATAAGGGTAAAAATATTAAAAACAGTCNTTCAGTTGGCCAAAAAGTAAAAGTGGTGGGACACCAAAGTAAAATAGGATCTGGATATTCCTTAATTCTATTTCAGATCTCAAAATCATTACAAATGTTCTTCCCTGCCTCCCAACATTGGTGCACACTGAAGTCCCTCTTTTTTTCCCCTACTATAATCTAACAACTTGGAGCAACCACCTTCTTAAATACATTCACTTTTCTCCTCCCTTGCCCCAGTAACTGTGTCCTTGTAACAATCTTATTCCTTTGCATTTGTACAAATTTCTTCCCACATATCTATTTTTACTCTAATTTCAAATAAGTATCACGACTGCAGCATCAGTCCATAAGCAAAACTCTTCTCTCCCTATAACAAGAAGCAGCACATTGATTTGCTTTAAGTACAGAGAAAGTATTGGTCAGGCAGGTCCCCACCTGTTCTAGTAGCTGCTATTCCATCAGCTTTCCTTAGGATCATCAAATTAAATTCTCAACTCTGAAATATTATGTGAGGTTGCATATTTATGTCTTAAAACACATCAAACACATAAAAATACAGTAAGTATTCAGGGGTGATGAATTTGTAGGCACTTAATTTTCATTCTTTTCTAGATAAATTCTGTAAATTTTTCTAAAGGTCCCAATTGACATCAGTGTGCCATGGTCCAAACAACTTCATGGCAAGGGCTAAATGATACCTTTATAGCAATTACAAAAGTCTTTCAGAGTAATGAAGATCCATTACATTGTTTCCATAAATTGCATTTTAAACAAGACAGATCACCTCAGTTGTACAATACCATACAACAAATTTCAAATGTTTCTATACACAGCAACAAAGGAGTGACTTTCGGTCACAGCGAAAATAAACTGCCACTAGGAGAAATTAAGGGCTGAAAGGTGAGTGCAAAGTTGTCAAGATCAGTAAAGTGCTCAGGTAACTAGAGTGAGAAAAGACCAGTGGACAGCAGTTTAAGCAAAGGGAAAACAAAGAGACTTGTCCTTCCAAATGGTTTAATGTCAGATGATTTTTTAATAAAATATGCAAAACATTTAATTGTTCCCTCACATTTAAAATAAATATATGGACCCTGGGCTGTAAAAGCATAAACATATAACAAATTATAAAAATGAGTTATGTACAGCTATTTAAGGTATTTATAGTAAAATAAGTAATACCAGGTTTCTTAAAAAAGGGAATAATTAACTTGGATGTGGTAAAAGTCTAACAAGTGCTTCTTACATCTCAAACACAATTTTTTGACTGTGGTCATACCTATGCCAGTTTGCCCACCTGAGTATAGCAAACCAAATAAGCATTAGTAAACACTTCTTTTAGAGGCATTTAAGACCTTGCAGAAATACAATAGAAAAAGGCCAAAAAATATGAAGAGAGATTAATAAGACTCCAGTAACTCTAGTGCCACACTTCAACATGCCAGGTTATATATCTGTCATCCAATTTCTGGATTGTATTTTTTCAAGCAGCTGAGGGCATTAGATGACACCTCATTGCTTGAATAACTACAAAAAAATGACAAGAAAACTAAACTGTAAATAAGTAAGAGATATATAAACAAACCTTTTTCATACTAGAAAGACACTAGAAATTTATAGTGGTTAACTGGTTTATATTTATTTGGAATGACAAAGTTTCCTGGAAAAAAAACATACTAGTTTGGTTTCTGTTTTAACAGAAGTCCTCACATTCACTTACCACTTAACAGATGGATTACAGTGAGATCTGAGAAAAGTGTGTCATTTTAAGGGATTCTGTTGAAATCAATGGAATTCTAGTTGTTACTAGTGGTCACAACAGTCTCAGCATATGAACTAAAACACAGGATCAGAACCTTATATGAAGATAAAAATAAAATAAACAACTAAGAAAGAATGCACTTTGCTAGGATTAAATGCTTGCCACAAATACAAAACTCTGCAATTTCTACTATTCCAAAGTTTAGGGCTTTGTTATGAAATTCTATGAAAAATCCCTAAAAAAGTATTGCTGAGGAGGTATGCCTGTGTGACTTGAACCTTTCAAACCTCACAAAAAATGTCAGTTAACAATCACAACACTGGACAGGTGAGATTCTTAGGAATGAAAATACTCATTTCAGCCATACCACAGTCTTACACATAGCATTGGTAGGGTGCTAATCTGAATAACAGCAAGATCTTAGTATCTACAATTTGGAATCCTGGAACAACTAAATGGACTAGATGAAAAAGACAAATCTCAGATTTCAAATTAAACAAATGGGTAGTTGGTCTCATTGCTACCAAACTAGGTTGCTCCTCAATCAGAAATAACAAAAGTATTTCCTACAATTAAGTTATTGTAGGACAAGTAAGATACCGGTTTTAGAAACTTTAAACATTTTAAAAAGCACAGTAGGTCTGTGTATGCAGTCGATTAGCAGAAAATAAGTATCAATGAAAGTTTTAATAATTTTTTTAAAATTAGGGGTTTTTTCCCTTCAAAAAATATTTTCCACTCTAGCGTATTTTTTTTAATTCAAAGTAATAGGAAAAAGAATGTTCCTGGTTGGTATCCAGTAATCTGCAAACGTCTACACCATGTACCAAACAGAAAAAAAAAAGTATCTAAATTAGAAATCTTTCAGCAGTTCTTTGGAACTTTATTTCAAATTTTTTTTTTCTTTAAATAAAACCCAGTGGTTTTTATTTTATGTGTTGCATCACACATAACTCTTCAGTGCTTTTACCACAAGCTAGTCAGATGCCAAGAACTCCGTACGCAAAGCATCAAAAAGCGTAAATGTAGATTATTCCACACACTATAGACATGCATCCTACAAGAACCTATGAGGATTTAGATTACAGCATCAGTTTGATTAGAAACACAAGTACAGGAATTAAGGAAGTAAGAAACTGTGCCAGTTTTTTGTTATACTTTGGTCATGTAGCGTTATCCCATGCAGATGTTCTGAAAACTCAGCATGCAAGTTACAAAGTTAAAAAAAACCAAAACAACTGAACAACAAACAGCTTTCCCTGAATATTTGAACTAAAATATCCAGTAAGACAGAATTGCCAATATTCTCATAATATTTTTACTTTTCAAAATTAAATTTCAGTAGTAGTGCATATACATTCAAAAGACATAATAAAGACATTTAATAACATTCTTCAGCTCTCAATTTCATTCTCAATACAGTCAATCCATTAGGAAACAACTGCAGCTGGGACAGCTCACATAAGCCACTGTTCTTGTTCTTTTCTGTACTTCTCAGACCACTTCTGAGTCAGCTCTAGGTAAACATTTGGTTTATGGGGTTTATAATCAAGGTAAACCACCTGTCCAGTCCGTTTAGGGACAGCTTTTTCAATCTGAGTTCCCTCGTGCCATTCATTAAAAGATGTAATGGAAATAATTTCTGGTCGCACCAGAAGGGCTGCACTGAAGGCAGTCTCATAGTACTTCCCATTGACACGGTTCCGCGTGTTGTGGTTGTTCCATGGTCGGATGCTGGTATCAATATAACCTGGCCCCACACTTGGAATAAACATTAAGTTGTTACTATCACAAAAGGCTTTTAAGCTTGCCCAATTATGATGAGATGAGCCATAGGAGAAGCCATTGGTGGCAAAGTACGTGTACATTCCATCAAAACCACTTCTGTGAATGTCATGCTTATGTCTTTCTTCTACAAGAAGTGCAATGAATAATGCATCATATGGCGTATTTCGAATACTCTGGGATCCAGAAACAGTTAACAGATTTGCCCATATTTCAGGAATTGTTACGTAAGAGTCATAAACATAAAACATGGGAAGAAGTCTGCCTGTGCTGGTCTTATGCCTGTAAAAAGCTGGA
>VZTR01025916.1:40034-52961 GCA_013400775.1 Chaetops frenatus
AAAAGCTGGATGGCTTCCATATCTATAAAGCAAACAAGTATCATTAAGACAAAATTTGCCATTTGGAAAATAGTGTTGTACAATCTGAGCTGAAGACTTTTCCTAAAAAGTAATTTAAAAAGACAGGACATGGACTTTGAAACACAGCAAATCATATCCACTTTCAGTCCAGTGTTTGCTGAAGTATCAAACAATGACTCTTCAAAGAACCTTTAAACTACTACAAATCAGTAACTGTCCTGCGTTTGGCAGGGAAAGAGTTAATGTTCTTAGTAGCTAGTATAGTGCTGTGCTTTTTTTTGATTTATCATGAGAATAAAGTTGATAACACACTGATGTTTTGCTTGCTGCTAAGTAGTGCTTACCCTAAGTTAAGGACTTCTCAGTGTCTCAGAATACTCTACTAGTGAGGAGCTGCACAAAGAGCTGGGAGGAAGCAAGGCCAGGACAGCTAAACATGACACTTCAGAATGTCATGCCCATATATAAACTGAGGGAGCTGCCTGGAAGGGGAGTGAACATTGCTCAGGGCTGGGCTGGGTACTGCTCTGCAGGTGGTGAGCAATTCGTCTTGGGTCCTGTTACCCTCTGTCCTTCTCCTTTTCATTAGCATTCTTAAAAATACTATTGGTGTAATTATTATGATACTGTTTTGTTTCAGTCATTAAATTGTTCTTATCTCAACCCACAAATTCTATCTTTTCTTTCTGATTCACCTCCCCAGTGCTGAGAGATGAGGGGCAAAGTGAGCAGCAGCTGGTGGTACCTAGTTGCTGGCTGGGGTTAAACTGTAACAGTAACTTAGTGTCAAACTGCACTACAGTTACCAGTTTCCTCTGAGGGGCAATTCTCTAATCCAGTATGAAATCAAGACAGTCTAAGCAGCACTGATAAGCAAAACAACTAGAAGCTGTACAGAATTTGTCAAGATAAATTAAAATCATTAGAGGTCAACACAGTAAAGCTCTATCTGCTAGTTTGTCACTATCAAAATGTACATTTAATTTAATTTATATATCATGTTGCTAATCTGAAATATCTGGTTTAATCTAAAGTATGACTTGTGATATTAAAAAATGTTTAAAGCAATTTAAATTTCAGAATCTATGTGTAATTCACACTTCAGTATTTAAAAACAGACTGAGTTTTGTAGCACTGAAATATGAAGAGAGTTCTCTTCAGTCTCATAGACATTCTTATATATTTTTACAAGCTTTAGATTATATATAGAAGTCTCCTAGACCAGCATGTAAGAAACCCCAAGGAAACCATTCCGAAAAAACTCACTTATCAATGATGTACTTGACATTGTGGTACATGCTGCGATCATCTCTGTCTTTGTAAGGTTCGATATGAAAAGTGACCTGAAAGATGAAAATTTAAGAGCAACACAAACGTAAAACTACTGAATACGTGGGCACTGGGTATTACATGAAGCAAGCACCAGTCATAAAAAAATATAATTCCTTATAGACCAAACATTTTATCAGTCTATATTGAGAATAATCCAACCGTTGCACAATTTCTGCACTACTGACATTAAAAGCTTCAGATACCAGGAATTTTAGTATTAAATACTTAGTTTTTTTACATTAAAACAGAACACTGCTTTTGTTTTCCCTAGGCTTCAGCAAGTGGTAATCACACTTCAGAAAACCTAAAAAGCCTCAAAACCTAAAATTTAAAATATTATCTATTTGAATGCCAAAGAACTGATAAATTAATGAAACATTTTAGTATTTAATTTCTAATCAGTGTATTAAAATCCAGTAAAGATAATGCTCCAAGCAGAGTCAAAATACGTTTTAAGATACAGGATATGAAAACTTTAATTTAAAATTTTATAGATTTATCAACAGCAATAAGCTCTTGGAACTAAATCTAATATAATGTAGAGCTACTGCTCTGAATGCCAAGCTTGGAGCTTATGGAATTGATTAACTGGTATGTGTGAATTCCAATGTAAAAATGAATTTGTTTTCAAATATACAATCATGGAAGAGTACATTACATTAATCAAAACTACAAGTTATTCAGAAGCAATTTTAGAGCAGAATGCATTTAATAAAGTCTTTGACAACTCTGCAACAGCAGAAAATTTCCATTGCAGAACCAATATCTCTCTCTCTATTAAGTAGAAACTATAGTAAAATAGTGTTAGACTAAATCACTAAGACTGGTGGTAGACGTTGAAGCGCACTATAATTTCATCTTTCATTTCCAACTATCAAAACCAGGCAAATCAAAAGGGCATACCTTCTCCCAGACTTCTACTTAGCAGACATAATAGAAACATATTTTGTATATTGGCTTTGGTCTACTGAGACTCCTGACACTTACTGTAATAACATACTAATGCAAGAATGCTTAAAAACATTACAGTGAAGGTAGCATTTCCTGCAATATCTATACTGAATATATGCATTCCAGTAATTCTTCCAAGTGGTAACAGCAGCTTCATCCATATTGCAATCATTACCATACTATTACACACTACTGTAATTTCCTTGGTAGCTTCATTCATTTGGCCTTGATTCCTTTCAGATTTGAACATTAACAAGTTCTTTTAGTTCTTAGAGCAAACTCTATTAGATGGTCTGAAAATTCTGGTTTTTTATTAGCTTATTATTAGATAGTGCAACCTATGTCATATAATATAAATCACACAGAATTTTTAAGTTTCAAAATGACTTCTATACTCGATTTAATCATCGTATTTTATTCCTGCTTGCTACAGAATCTACAGTTACCCCCAGTGACAGGAAATGTCACTGAAATCTGCAACTTGCATGACCAACTAAAACCCAAACAGATCAACAGGCTGTGTTTTCAGTATACAGTACAGACAGCACACTCCAGAGATGAAACATATGCAGCTACTTAAAAACTCAAATTTATTACTTGTAGAGATTAAAATGAAACACGCATTTTCATTATCACAAAAGGAAAATACAAGTTTTATTTTACAAATAAACAAAACCAAACCACGATTTAAGATTAGACTGACCAATTAACATAATCTTTAACTAACTTGACATTTCACCTATTTTAAGAAGTCAATAACTTAGCCTTCCTATCCTGTGATGCCCTGAAGTAACCCTAAAGTCTGAGCAGCATGTCTCTGACCTTACAGTCCAAGGCAAGTGTTCCTGGTACCTTCTGGAATAAAGACATTAATTCAAACTAGATATTCCAAATCTACTTTTATTCCTCATAGATGCTCACCTCTATGATCAGGTGCTAGCAAATTATGAAATAATGCAAAATGAAGGTAGTCTGTCTTCTTTCTCAAAGGTCCTGAGTTTATAGCTCATTGTATTTTGGAATATGTAATACTTCCCTCAACTCCCAAGACTCACTGGAAAACAACATAATGCCTTATTTTAAAAACTGTTTCCTGAAAAGAAAAAAAAAAAAAATCTACAACACTATGCCTTAGATTCTGCAAGCTAGAGCACATTACACTATTTATTATTTATTCTACTTATAAGGGAATATTACTCAGCTCCTACTGAAGTTCAGTGCAATTCAAAGGCTTCCATGACCAAAAAGACGTGCAGTATGGTAGCAAGGTTTACTCTCCTATTGGTCCTATTTTATGCATCTAGAAACACCTTACCTTTAGGTTATATTTGTGTGCATAGTCCAAAACAACTGGCACCAAATCATCAGTTGGTTCTCCATTTTCATCAGCCATACCTGGTGGGTACCATGAAAGCACTATTACACCTGAAAATACAAAGCTTCAGTTTTAAATCAGGTTGTTTAACATATTACATGCACACTGTAACATTGTTATGAGTTACAATTATTGATGTGAATCAACATAACATAAATCAGAATCCGAAATTACTTTTTTATCAGTTACAAAATCTCAGTATTCTCAGAGTGGCTTTTAACTCCTCTCTTTGTTTATAGGACTACAAAACAGTGGTTGACAAGGGAACAAAGATGTACTCAGTGTCCTAAGCCTAACACTTAAGAGCTGTTCCGTCCCACCTTTCAGCACAGCGTTCCGACCTTCAGGTTGTACAAGTCGAAAAGAATGCTCCCCCCTAAGGCATTATAGCTACACCACGGTACCGCCAGAGAATATCAAGATATATGGGTTACAGAACACTCAAGAGATGAGGGCTGAGCATGTGATGAAAGAGATTCTTATCTCATGGAACTACTCCCCACCATATTTTTTCACTGAAACTCTGGCTCTACTACAAAACGAGCATTTAATATTAGAAGCAGTGATTGCAATCCCACAACCTTCTTTCTTGCTCATAGTTAATATGGTGTAATCCACCCATTCAAGCACGTGAAATTAGTTTTTAAATTTATTATCTTCAAAAATGCTTGAGTAACTCTCAGTAATTTAAGGATTATACTAGTTCTGTGGAAAAAAAGACAACAAATACCATGTCCTCATATTGTAATTTTTTCTGATGCTCTCCAAGAAAGCAAAAGAACACATACCTGGTTCAGAAAGGCTAAACTCTTTCCTTCTAAAATAAAATGCTGTCAGATAAATAAATTAGATCTTTTAGATGTACAGCTGGAAACAATATCAAAAAGAAGCTAAGGCTGAAAGAAATACACAAAATACTGATGTAGAAATATTTTCCTAACAATGCTATTTAGAACATACAGAAGAATAAGTCAATGTAGTTCCTTTTAACTTGGTAATGATGTAGGTAAATTAGTAAGTTCATTGAGCTAGGAAAGTATGTATTCTAAATTCAACCTACTTTACTAACATTATAACATTTCTGACCAACAATTTCCAAGAAACAGTTTCAAAATTAGGAAAAAGAAACCATAAATTACAGTGAATACATAATTGCACAATATCCAAACCAGAAATTTGTACTCACTACACACAGAAGGGAGTTCAACTGCCCTTAGGCACATTCTCTGTGCGTTTTATCAAAAAGAAAATCACAAATAACAGATTATCACAAGAGACAGTCTGCTCAAGGAAAGCAAAATGCAGTATTTTACTGCATTTTATCAGATTGTCTTTTATTTTACACAAAAGAAAAGGACTAAATGCAAATGAGTAAGGTGTAAAGGACAAGCAGAACAGCAGCACCAAATCTGGGTATCTTGAATACATCTGACAAGACCTTCTTTTACACCTTCAAGAAATACACAGAAGTTCAGGAGAGAGAATTGTTGATCAAGAAACCTAAATTCACATTTGCATTGATCTTTTCCTGAGAAAGATTACTACACATTTTCTTTCCTGTGGTTAAAAAATAAAGTTATGTAGCACTTCAAGAGTCTAAAAAAAAAAAAAAGGATGGACTTGACACTAAAAACAGTGTCATTAAATGTCTAAAACCAGAACAGTCACTAAAAACAAAAGTGGACTATCACAGGAAAAGGCTGGTGCAAAAAAATTAATTTCCCCAAGCAATCTCATTAATAAAATTTACTGTATTAATCTGTAAAATATTAGGAAATTATTAAGTGAGAATTGTAAAATATAAGAAGAATACAGGGAAGCACTGCATGAGACTTGTGTTGCCCCAGTGTCTTATATGCCTTCAATCATTAGACAATACTGGCTGAAAGAACCACTTATATTTTTCTTTTTTTCATAAGATCCTTGATAAAGCCTCAAAAACAGCTAGAAAAAATGATTATGTGACAGAATGTAAAATACAGTCATGGATGAGACACTGGCTAAGACAGAAAAAGAAGAAACTGTAAATAGTCTCACAGTGTACAAAAAATGAATGAAGTATAATTCTTAAAAAACCCCCAGTATTTGAAGTAAAGACTTGAGGGGAAAAAATTGATGATTTATGTTAATCAAATCTAGGCGGAAGAGAACAAATTCAGCTGTACTTAAACCTGTAAATCAGAATAACAGCAAGAAAAAAGTGACTCTTTATAAATATAAGTTATGTTACATAGAGTGTCACAGGAAGCCTGAACTACTTATTCACATTGCTGAGTTTTAAACAGAAAACTAACTGAAGTTACTACAAAAATTGATTATGCAAAGCATTTTTCCTAGTAATTGGCACCTTTTCCAACAGCAGTGCAGCTTCCTTAGATATCTGTATCAAGAGGATGAGAAATACCACATGTTCTTTTAAAGCTGCAAGTGCCCCCCTTGCCTTCATCATACTATCATACATTCTTTTGCTTTAGATAAGACTAAAACAGTGCTTATTGACAACTTAGATCTGAGAATTCTCTGCAATAGTCTTGTTTCTCCTGTTGATGGAGTTATATTACAGAAAAGGGTGAGAAATTCTGTTTGTATTAACCCTTGTACAAAATAAAGGTTAGGTTAAAACCCGCAAGATAACAGCAACCAAGAAGTAAACACTACACAAGTAAATATCACTAATCAAAATATAACAACTACATTAAACCTTAATGATTAGGTGAATGAAGGAGATTCAATACAAGGTGGCTAGCAGTGTCAATAATGCTATGAGGTCTGGTCATGTTGCTCCAACTAGATTTGCAGAAGCTGTTCAGAGTTTAGTATTAGCCTATATGACTGCTTATTTTAAGGAGGATGAACATAAAAGGGACCATAAAGCCCAACAAGAAGGAACGACATCAAAAATATATTGGATATTGTTAAGCATACAGTTCACCTTATTTAGAAAAAGAGAACATCAATTTGTATTGAAAGAAGATACTTTTGGACAGTAATGAATTAACACATAATTGTTATTACACACACCGCATTCAGAGGAAAAAACTCCACTCATATTTGAACAGACTGCTCCTTAACCCATGTTAACATGATTTACTGAAACATGTTCTTTAAATTGAAGTACTCATCTCCAAAAATAAAATACACAGACAATACATTCTAGTCAAGGTTTCTGTATTTTTCATATATGTTATCAGTGTTTAGCAGTAAGTCATGAAAAATATGTACCTACAGCATTACAAACACCATTCTTACGTTTCTGTGCTGTTTCCCTCATCATGCACAGCTTTGAAGATGTAGATTTCAGTTGGGGGTTAAAACTCAGAGATATAAAGACATTTACTAGTTTCACATTTCCTGAATTACACAGAAAAACAGAAGGATGGCTCAGTTGTGCTCATTCATGTATGTAAGGCTGGATAAATGAACAACATGCTGAAACGTTAACATTCATTACCAGTTGAAGCTGAACGCATTTGTTTCATGTGAGCTTCTATGACAGTAGGGTCTTTGGAACTGTAAGATCCAAGTTCTGGGTAAAAGTTGGCCCCAATGTCCTCAGGAGGATTATGCCTTCCCTTTGGATAATTGTTTGCAATTTTGGGATCCCAATGTGGCAACAATGGATGATTCCAGTGAATATATTTACCATCAAACTGTGGATTCCCATACCAAGTATAGTAGAATATGTGAAAGTTATAATTAGGAGAAGACAGCTCCTCTTCCAGCTTTTTTACTGGAGACATAGATGCTTTCATAGTATTGACAGCAATACTATGCAAATTACTGACACGTGTTACAGTATCTCCTTGAGCCCTATTTGGGGAATTCTGTTTACTATCTAAGAGCACTGTCCGTTGTTGAAGTTCCGGTAACAAACCAAGTCCAAACGGATCCCCAAAGCCAGCTCTGTCAGGTCTCAGAGTCTTCAAAGCCATCATTATGGAGCAAATAAACAAAACAAAAAGCAACAAAATGATGCATGTTCTTCTGCGAAATCTTGCCATGATGTCATAGTTCAGAATCCCAACAGAAGGATTTTGGCTGCAACTGATCAAAAGACAAATATTTTCAAGTCAGATTTTGTATTACCTAGTATTCAACGGTATGAAACGCTTCATAAAATCTCTACATAATAAAAATAACACAGAGACAAATGTGACATATACACTGACTGCATAACTAACAGACATGGTGGGGGGTGGGGTACACAAAAAATCCCCCCACTTTTGAGAACGTGTGTCAGATTCTGAGGTTCTACCACCAAGAACTCAAATATTTAATAACTTATTTTACTTTCAAACCTAATTTTTATCCTAACCCAGATAAATCCTGCAAAATGGAAATTCTGGTTACATTATTTCAGAACTATTATGTTTTCTAAGTGCTATTCAGGTAGAAAGAAGAAAAAAGCAGTAGCCATGAAAGGAGAATAACATATCAGAACAAGAGTAAAAAACATGGAGTATGACAGAACTAGAGCTTATGTTCAGAATGCAGGTTTAATTTACCAACCTATTGTGTTCTGTTAACCAATATATTAATAAAATGCTCAGGCAAATTAAATTTGAAACCATGATGCTTTGCAACTTTACAGATATAAAATTCTAATTTTTTTTTTCTGAATCACATCAGCAAAAAACAGCATAGCATTAAGGATGTACCTCAAGAAGAAAGCCTGCAAGTTAGCAGCTGGCAGCCAGTTAGTACAATGTCACAGCTGCCTGACACTTGTAGTGTTCCAGGGTTAAATTCAAAACAAGACCAATGGTACACAGCAAGATTTGAACCATGGAATTAGGGGGAAGAAAATCAGTATAATGGAAGGCCTGATTGCTTTATTTATAACTTTAATTCCTGTACAACATTATCACAAGAGAACTAGAGAAAAGGATTAACAAAATTTAGGTTACCACAGAATTATGTGGAACAAGATTATGCATAAAACTGACAACACTAAATTGGAAAACCTAAGAATAAATTTCTGATTCAGGGTCGTAACACATAGCATAGCTGTGATCTGTATTTCTGTCACTGGCCTCCAAATTTTAGAATCTTATTTTAATTTACAGATAGATACATAGGTAATTTAAAAATACTTATAAATTATTTGACCTTAGTTTCCTACCAATGTTATAGTGCATTAACATAGAGCTGTCACAATATGCTGCCTGCTACTGCTATGATAATTCTAGGTAAGTAATTTTAGAATATGCTTTTTAACAATATAGCCTGAATTGGATTAGCAGTGTTACACTGCCACAAAGGGAACTTCTGTTTCCATTTACAATATTAATCCGTTCATCCTACTGTCTATTCTTACTTCTGGGATTCATTTGCTTTTCACACTAAGGTCACTCATTTACTTTAAGAGCAAAAGCCGGTTAACATTTCAAAGATAAACAACATGAAAATCCCAATGCACTTTTACCTTGTTAGAGAGGACTCAGTTGAATGAGTACCACTGCACTAAAGCCAACAAAGAACAGATGGAGCAAGGCAAGACTATGAAAATGATGTTACTCATTTCGCCCAACTGGATTCTGAAGCCATACATTTGGCTACTGTTAGGGGAAATGATTTTACAGTATATATGCTTAGAGGATTTCACACTGCTTTACGTCAAATTACAGGGTTCTTTTTCTATGGCTAACAATCCATCCCATACTTTTAGAATTCTGTCAGAGATTGTTGGAAGTACAGAACATCTTACTTTAATAAGAAATTAACTTTAAATATACTTAAAATGCTCCTGCTATTTTTCATTACGTTTTCAGTCTTTTTCCAGTATATTATGCTACCCCTACCTGGTAATTTAACTCAATTTTTAGATTAGATAAACTGAGGTTTTCTGAAGGGTCAGGATTTTTTTTTTAAGGAAACAATATTGTTCATCTGACCAGTGTATTAATGTATTCCATTTAATTTAACCCAGATGCCACTGATCTTCATTAAACAACATACAAGACTGCCAGTGATAAAATACCTCTGCAATTATTATTTTATCTCTTCTGTGAAAAAGAATTCATGACTGCAATGTCTATAATTGAATGTTCACAAGGTTTTTCATTTGGGTTTTTCTATTCCATCTCGAAGAAACTGTTCATTTTTATTCTTGGTTGACATATCAGCTACTCAATTGCTCCTGTTTAGATCAAGACTTCTCTATCATTAAGTGATTTGTCTGAAGTGTCAGGAATTGAGCTTGGTGCTCCACGTTATTATTTCAACAAGTATTTTTTGTTGAATATTAATGAATTATATGAATAATTTGAAAATGAATATTCATCATTGAAGTATACTAAAAATGAGCAGCACGCTTACTAGCATTTGACTACCATTGAGACAGACCTTGGTCTACCATATGATATTACAAACTTCTGCTATGCTTATACAGAGACTCAGAATCAAAGTGCAAAATTTCTAGAACAAGTCAGTTATACGTATGGTAAAGGTTTCTGTTTTGGGGAGACATCAGTCTCCCCAAATAATTCCGACCTGGCACAGACACCTATACTGTAAAAGCTGCATCAGAGAGCTACATGTTGGCAGTGCTTCATGTGTCATTTAACCTTGTTCAGATCTACTTTTCAGAGACGGACAGAGATAAATTACCCTCACCAATGCTAGTGCCACAGTAGAAGGGCAATACTGGGGAAACAGACTGAGCAAACATGCCTGTGAAACAGCAATGTGAAATTATGTCTATCCTTGGAAGTGGAAAAGCCTTTAAAACACATTTCTGATTCAACAGAAACAATCATTAGACAAAGCACAGCTGAGATTTTGCATTTGTCATGGACATGAAAATTTTAGAGTCTGACTGCAATTTACTGAGGTACATGTCACTTCTATAGACTTAAGAAGTATCTTGTCTTGGACTTTTGGGTGCACTTTGATCTAACAGCAACTGACCTTCTCAGTAGGCAAAAGTCAGGCTGAGTAACTACAGCTTTATGCAGGTTAAGATCTTACACACAGTTACTCTGACTCAGAAGCTTTTGGATTCTAACTCCACGTTTGTTGCCACACATAGGTCTACCAGACAAACAAGGTAATCAGTTTGGGCTCTTTCCCTTGACTACTCAATAAATTTTAAAAGAAGAAAAAAAAACACCTGTAATAGCTCAAGAGTTTCTCCTTTAATGAATACAGACTGTAGTTTCCTTCATAACATGAGAAAAACATGAAGCTTTCCCAGGAAAAGTTAAAGCCTGTATTTCTTCAACATCCAGTTCCCTTCTCAAAAAAGAAAACCCATCTGACACAGTTGTTTTACTTTTTAGTTTGTAAGCTACTATATAGAATTAAAAGCACAAAATACATGTAGGTATATCCCATTATGATCATCTCTGATTTGGGTTTTTTGGTAATAACTAGCATGAAATTCATCACAGTAGGCAAAATCTCCAGCCGTTCTTCTTAAACCACTCCTCCATGAAGAAAGAAAAGGAAAAAGGGTCTAAGAAAAAAATCTGCATTATTTTCCTAACTGTTCCCCAAACTTATTTGAATGTATCAGGCTCTTACCTAACAGTGATTTTTTTTTCTTCCTCACTATTGCTTTTTATGCCCCTAAGTTATTGTGCAGGGAAACCTTATGTTTGTCCTTTCCATTATACGAAGAAAAAAGCATACAGATGTACGGATAATGAGGTTTTTTTCCCGACATGTTTACCCAAATAAGGATGTTTCTCTAGTCAGAGAAGAAAAAGCAATTAAAAAAAAAAAAAAGTGGTTGGAAGAGGTGATGGTGGTTAATTACTCTAGATAACTTTGGTCAGGCAAATCAAGTTTCAGTGCCCTGCCCAGGTGGGTTGCTTTTTTCAGTTTAACAAATTCCAAAAGAGAAATATGCTATGCAAAGAAAGTAGCTTCAGATAAAACAGATTTAGCTAGTTTAGTAAGAATCAGCAAATACTATAATTTATTTGCTCTGATGTACCTTAGCAAAAACAAATGGAAATTCAATACAGAGGAGAGCTCTGAAAATCTGATTTTATTGATCAAGGGTAAGGTCATCCAGAAGCCACTGAAGCTGGTAGCTCATGGATGGGATCAAAACTTCTCAGCGAAGTTATCTAAGCTTAGTTTCTACCAAGTTTTCCTAGCTCAAAGAAACTGATAGAGATCAGCTCTAGGTAGAGCTGAAGCTCCCAGGCCTTAAAGCCCTGATTCTGGTCCTACAGTGCAGATGTGCACCTAGAAACATTAACTTAGTTTCCAAGTTATTGACCAGGTGAGGTTTAGTAAACTGAGAACTGGTAAAAGTGTTTAAAGAACCACATTTACATAGCACATTCTGATCTGGAGATCACAAATAATAAAAAGCAACAGAGGCTGACCATATGTTGTAGGAACCTCGTGATTGTTTCTAGTATCTGAAAAAAACAGGGAATTTCTCAAAAACCCTCTGTATATGAAAAGTCTTTTTCTTAAAATAGCGTGAAAATCATTAAAGATGTAAGAAGACATTAGATATGGCATGCACACACTTCACTGCTGTGTTACATGCTAAAAAGCTATCTTTTTAAACACTTCCAATAATAGAAGATTTCTTTTTGGTCTAATCAATCTAGAAAGAGGTATTTTAAATCTGACAACCAGAAAACAGAAAATCTGATTTGAATTTAAAAGAAAGACAGTAGCAATAACAAAACGCAATCCTTCTGGATTTTTTTGCTGTAAACGTGGTAAGAGAGCCTCCAGCATCACAGCAGAGTATCTGCCTTCGACATGCCAGCCTTCCCCTGCTTCGCAAGGACATGGAAACACACACACCAAACTTTGGGCGGCTGCAGGCCAGGAGAAGAGAGCGGCCTTCAGCCAGTGCGCACCGGGAGCTCCCCGGGGCAGTTCGGCGCGGGGCCCGTGCACAGCCAGGCTGCCTGACAAGAGTCGAACGCAAGGCCGGCGAGCGGACCCAGCTGGCTGCGCTGCCCCCATCCCCTGGGCGGAACACCGATTTCCGAGCGACCGGACTCCTCTCTCACTCTGCGGAGCCAAGCGCCACTCGCCGCCGCCGCCGCCGCCACAACAGGAGCATCAGCCGCGGGCGGGAGGCGCGGCGAGGCTTCCGCAGTAGGGAGGACGGACGGCACCGCCCGGGGGCCGCCGTGCCCTGCTGCCCCGGCCTCTCCCAGCCCCGAGGAGCCCTTCCCCAGTGTCCCGGGCCGGCCGGGCTCGGGGCCGGTGCCGTTACTCACCCGCGGGAGGCAGGGCCGCTGCCGCCGGGCGCGCACGGGGGGCGCCCC
>VZTR01025916.1:52975-65892 GCA_013400775.1 Chaetops frenatus
GCTGCTTTGTCGCGCAGGCTGAGCCGCGGCGCGCACCGGCCCGTTCGGCCGGGAGCTCGGGAGCTGCGGGGCTGCTGAAAGGCCCCGGCCGCCGCTGGTCTTTCAGATTGCGTTTGGTGGGGTTTTCTTCTTGTTATACCCAAAAGGCGTAAAAATCTTTCAGGTCTTTAAAAGCCTCTGCTGGATTGTTGGTTGCTTTTCAGCTGCGAAGTAGTAGTCACGGAATCAACTTAGGATGAGATCATGGAGTCCGAGCTCTGGCCGGACACCTCCCTGTCAACCAGACCATGGCACTGAGTGCCACATCCAGTCTTTCCTTCAACACCTCCAGGGATGGCGACTTCACCGCCTCCCTGGGCAGTCCGTCCCCGTGTCTAATTACCCTTTCTGTGAGGAAATTCCTCCCGATGTCCCACCTGAGTCTCCCTTCATGCAGCTTACAGCTATGTCCTCTCATCTATCGCTGGTTACATGGGAAAAGACGAAGAGGCTGACCCCCTGCCCTTGCACCTTGTTACAACCTCCTTTCACCCCTGAGCCTTTTCTGGGCCAAACAATCCCAGCTCCCTCAGCTGTTCCTAATGGAATATGCGCTCCAGACTCTTCACCTGCTTTCTTGCCCTTCCCTGGACAGAGATGGGCAAGTACTGGCTGGATAAAGCCTGCGGCTTGAATCTGTGTGCAATGTTGTGTATGGCACCTCTGCACCCTAAGAGTGGGGTTTTTTTTAATTTTGCGTTAGAGTATGGTGTTCAGTACAGTGATACATTGAGGAAGTCAGTGCGCTGGGGGAACTGCCCATCCTTAGACCCTGTCAGCTATATGGGAATAAATCAGGAAAAAAATATGTGGATAGAATTTCAATAAATAATCCAGTTATACAGTCATTTTGTAGTTACATATAACAGCAATAATGTAAAATGGTTTCACTGATCTTTCATACACTAACATTTCACGTGTGCTTTATTCTTTTTTCCTAAGCAGTGAAAATGGGCTGTGAATAGTTATCATAATGAGATAAATAACCAAATCAATGAAAGAAATATATTCTCGTTGTCTAGTGTAACAACAGAAGTCTGAACAGCAGAAGAACGCTTGAATATGAACACTGCAGATTGACTCAATGCAAATTGTTGCAGTAGGTAAACATTACAATCTTCCCATTGAATCAAAACATTTCTTCCCTCTGCCATATGAGAAATGACTGTAATTGAATGTGATTCCTGTGGTGTACTTTGCCTGATTTTTTGTTAATAATCTCTCTAAGCCATGAGAGAGGGCACAAACACTACTCAGAACTGTGGTTTCATTGAAATCAATAGCAAAACTCTCATTGATTTCAACAGAGACAGAATTTCACTTCGAATGTGAATAAAAAGACGTGGAATGAGTGTCTCATACTGTAGCTATAAATAAGTAAATTCAATAGCTCCCTTGGTTCTTGACTTCTGAGAAAATTGAGGGAATTGTTGCATGATGTTTTCTTTATGCTGAGTGATCTTATGGGAAAAATATTTGCAGAAATTCTAATTTCTAATATTTCTTATGTGTATCTGAATAATTTCATTAATGGAGTGTGTTCCAAGTGATTCAGAAATGTCATGCTTTAATAAAAAATTAGTTGGCATATGAATAATCTGGAGATCAAACCTTGATATCTGTTCTGTTTCCTCACAGTCAGTTCAATTTTTTCTTTACTGTTTTCTTTCTTTTGTTATCTTTCCCTTTCTCTTTTTTTTTCCCTTCTTTGCTTCTCTCTTTCAAAATAAAAGGTATTGCAGGGGTGGTTTTTGCTTCTGTTTTATGGAGGACGTAACTTTAATTTTCACTTTCTCTTTACCATATGGAAGAACTTCTACTGGAACTAAGAAAACTTGTTTGAAAATAAGATATTTAGAAAGTTAAAGAATGTAAAAAGTAAATCTGAAGCATTTGATAATGTTCCACTAAGAGTACATGTTTACTAGGCTAATAATATACTAATGTTAGAGAATGAGCAGAAAAAAATTCATTTATTGATAAGGAAAAAATCCTAAAAGTGGTTGTTTCGGCATAGTTCTATTGTGTTAGAGGATTTTTGCTAATTAAACTGAATCTACTGGCTAAGATTTCAGAAAGCAACAAAAGGAAACCCATATCACACAACTTCCTCCAAGCATTTTTGCACAGTAAGGAAATGAAGTAATGATGTTCAGTTTAGGCAGAACAAGGGATGTTAATATGATTGTGGTAATATCACTGATTAACTTTCTTTTTTAATATTTTGCATTATATTTATTTTCCCTCCTTGGTCTTGTGATTGCTAATTTTTTTCTGTGTAATGTCAAGATGTACTTTTCCCTAGCCTGCCTTCTGACATTCTTATCTTTCCTGTAGCTTCCATTATTTTCTCCTCCATTATATCCTGTGTCTTCTCACTTGTACTGTATTTATGGATATAACAGCTGTGATACACTGTTCTGGCTTCGGAACAAACACCGAAGAGGGAATAGTCTGTGCATGTAGCCTTTCCTTCTATTCTCAATAGTCCTATCTGTCTCCAAATCACTAATCTCTCTATTTTCCTTCCAGTGATCATTCCTAAGTCAGAGCTCCTCCTTCAAAGTTTTGTGAATCTCTCACTTTGTCTGATACATAGCCATCTCTTTGAATTTTTCTTCCCAGAGCCTCTTACTGCTGCATGCCATATTATTCTTGAGCAGAAGCTAAAGACAACCTTTGTTTTATGCTACAAAAAAAACAGCGGCAAAGCCGTGGTCCATTTTTCACTGAAGTTTTCAGTAGCAGTTGAAATACAGTAACAGTTTGGTTCGATTTGGATAACTATACTCTTGCTTCTTTACAAATCTCAAAAGCTAACTTTGAAACAGTAAAGACTGGTTGTACAGATGATTTAGAGCAATGAAAGCTTTGATTATTTGACTTGGGTAATGCACAGATGGATTACCTGACTGCCATCCAAGGACAGCTATAGATCTTCAAACTGCAAATGTAAACAAGCTTTATTAAAGATCATGCTCATTTTCTATCGTGCAACTAATCTCTGGGTTTATTGAATGTTGTCTTTTACATTTAACCATGTGTGTATGTCATGGTTTAACCCCAGCTGGAAACTCAGCCCTGCACGACCACTCACCAACTTTCCCTGGGCAGGAAGGGGGAGAAAATCAGAAGAGTAAAAGTGAAAAAACTCGTGGCTTAAGATAAAGACAAAGTAAAAACTTTGACAAATAAAGCAAAAACCATTCACACAAGTGAAGTAAAAGAAGAAATTCATTCATCACTTTCATTTGGCTGGCAGGTGTTCAGCCATTGTCAGGAAAACAAGGCTCTTCTCACATGTAACAGTGACTTGGGAACACAAATGCCATCACTCCAGAAGTCCCTGCTTCCTTCTACTTTCCCCACCTTTGTATGCTGACACCCCATGGTATTGGATATCCCTTTGGTCTGTTGGGGTCAGCTGTCCCAGCTGTGTCCCCTCCCAACTGCTGGTGCACTCCCAGACTCCTCACTGGTGGGGTGGGGTGAGAAGCAGAAAAGGCCATGACTGTGTGAACTGTTCAGAAGTACTGAAATACAGTTATCAGCACTGTTTCCAGCACAAATCCAAAACACAGCCCATACTAGGTGCTATTAAGAAAATTAGCTATATCCCAGTTCAAACCAGCACAGTGTATTAGATATTTGTTACAGACTTTCTGAAAGGAAGCTATTCTATATGTATAGAAATTATCTCATAGTCTGTTGTAATTTTGAAATTTAGAAAACAAGTGTTTCACCTTCAAAAACAGTGGGGCTTGCATATTTTTAAATTTGTGTTGTGACATTAAAAAAAAAAAATCCGGCAGGATAAGTTAGGACAAAAAGTTGTAATTATAGCCACCTGATAACATACTGAACTCACGTAAGAAAGTTCCGTTTACTTTTGTAGATGAAGGTAATGTGTGCAAGTAGAAATTTCCTTTACTTACAAAGAGAAGTAATCTAATGTAGCTAATTGTGCAAGGTCAAAATGTATACTTTGTTAATACAGGAGTGCCTACCCAGCTCATTGAACTATGTACTATTACCTATATAGGATTTGTATGAAAGTTATTCCTTGGGTAATGAGTAAAGAAAATACATTGCACATTATTTACGTTGGATGCGCTTTTTTCTTTCTTTCATTTCATACTGTTTTAAGACCTTTTCTGGAAGCGTATGGCCAGATAAAGCAGCTCTTTATAATACTCTTTTGTTAGAAATAAAGTTATATAACATCTCAGAAGGTGAGGGGGAAGAAATTTTTCTCTCTCCTCATAAAGAAAATTGCAGAGAAATAATTTATATATTGTTTCTAGGATTTCCCCTGAAATACATATCTATCTGCAGATGTATTTTATTGGAATTATCACCTCCTTCAGAGATTAGAAGCCTCATTTGTGTTTAGTCTCAGATTAAATGAACTGTGATAGGATGATGATGTTTTCTTATCCTCACAGAAAAGATAATTCAGCTCACATAATCACGTGATGCGGCCCCAACCACCCGGCAGCTCGGCCACACCAAGAGAGAGGGGAGGCTCCGGATGCAGCAGGAGCCCCAGGCAGGCAGCAGCGGTCACAGTAGGCAGGAACAAGGAGAGAGGAGGAGGCCTTTGGTATGATGTTCAGCAGCTTTATTCCACTGAGGGAGATCAGGGACCAAAAGGCACAGACAAAGGCGTGACAGGGGTATAAAAGGACCTCAGAAACAAGGGGAGGGGACACTCTCAGGGCCAATAGGGAAAGGAAGGGGGAGGTGCCCCCAGTGGAGTGACTGACGTTTATCCACTAGGAAGCACCCAGGGGAGGGCATATATTTATATTTGCCAACTGGGAAACAGGGAATGGAGAAGCTTCTGGAAGGAAAGGTGGAGTAAGGGAAGAGTGACACACTAGGGGTCGACATTAAGGGAGGGGCAACCACAAAGACAGACATGAGGAACAGTGGAACCTACTGCGGGGGGAATAGGGAATAAACTATTTACAATAAGAAAGGGATAATGGGGTACGAATAATGAATATGAACAGAATATACATAAAATCACCCACTGCAACAGTCACATGCACTCATTTTTCCTTTTTCTTTTCCTTTGCTTCTTTTTTTTATTTGCTATTTTTTTCAGCAATTGTAGAAGAAGAAATGATTCTTCAAAGGAGAAGAGGAATTTTGACATTAGAGGGTGATGTATGCTTTAAAAATGTCTGTTAAATTACATTGGTTAGAAAATGGGGCCAAATCAAGGGCGATTTTAAAAACATGACACACATAACCTAATGTTATTTAAATACCTTAAATGGTATTTAACCATCCTTAGTTGCATTAGTATTAAGAAAGGAAATAAATTGTCTGAATAATATCTGATAAAACTTCTAAGACTAAGAATTTCAAGCATTTCAGTCTCTAGTCATGCATTAATGCACACAGACTTTTAGAATAAATAGATACTCTTGTTGAGTTGCAAGACAATTTACAGGTAAAATTCAATAACACAAGCATAGATTTCCCTTACTGTGTGTTCACAGTACTTCTTGTAGTTTTAAGAAGCCCCCTCCTAGAGTGCCAGTTAAGTTTCTCACGACACAGCAGCCTAGTGATTTTGAAATGTTGTCAGGCTAGATCTGCAGGGTGAGAAAAAACTCTTCTAGTCTTGTAAGGGTCCCATAACCCTCTCCAGAGTTAAAATAACTACCACCACCATTCAAAACCCTGAGATTTAAAAGGACCATGTACTTATTGGCTAAATTTTCAAATCATACTATCATTAATAGTGTGACTTTTTTTATTTGGTGGAACATCAGGATGAAAACCTAAAAGTATCAAATAATGTACTATACTTGCACTTCCAACATTTTACTAGCTTTTATTTTAGGAATAAATGAATCATTAATAAATTTCACATTGAAACATATAACTGTCATACAAAAGTGATTACATTTTCATTTTGACCACTAGGTACATAATTAATCTGTAGGTGAGTGAATGGTAACAAATATACAACTTTTAATTATTTTTTTAAATTTAAAGATTGCTGGTAAGCAAAGATATTTATCTTATTTCCCAGTAAACAAGTTTAAATATTTTCATATATTAAGCATTAATATTGGCTCAAGATAAGCCAAAGGTATGCAGTTTCTTAAACCACCAAAACATATTGCATGAGCTGATAATGGTACTGCAGCTGCGATGACAGAAGACTACAAAGCAGTGTATATTCTGCCTAATTAGGCTGCACTGCTAAAGATGCTGACATTGAAGCAGTCACAAAGGAATGGGAGGAAATATGTGGAATTAGACGATGGAATGGGAACTTCCAGTAATGGAAGCACTATGAAACAAATTTTCCTCATAAAGAAAAGAAAAAAAAGATGTATTTGTGTTAAAGTATTTCTGTCTTCCATTCCAGTTAGTTTGAGCTCATAAGCTAGAATGGGAAGTGTTTTACTGTTTTTATTACAGTGTTGTTCTAGAAAACAACATTTTTTTCCATCTGTTAGTCTATGTGGATATAATTGAGATTCATAAAACATTAGGAGCATATTACAGGCATAGAATCTGCATTGTTCTTTCAATCATTTTCTATTGCACTTGGAGATGTATTCTACCTACAAAAATATTTTCCTATGTTGGAGTTCTTGTTTTGGGACATTGATAGAATTTGGAGTAGCAAAGAAAGATCATGGAGACCAGGAATTAATGAGTGCATCAGTTCACAAAAAAAAAAAAATCTGTTTGTACAGTCTAGCTAAGCATTAGTGCCTGAAAAGTTGCAAGTGAGTGTGGTAATTTCCATAATTATGCAGTTAAAACTGTCTTCATCATGAAGGCATCTGATTAATTTGAAGATCATATTATTTTGTAGGATGAGAGAGGATGAATTCCATGCAGCTTGTTAGTAGTTGCCTCAAGACTGTAGATAAACTTGTCATCTGATTTATCACAGAGAAGAGGAATCATGACAAAGCTAGCAAATTATCAAACACTGCAGCCTTCAGTATTACAAACACTAACAACTTTTGACATTCGATTATTAACAGTGCTTCTTTAATAATAAAAATAAGACTTTATTACTGTAGCACGTAATTGGATGAAAGTGCTTCTCAAAATTGATACTGCCTATCCTGAGGGCTTCTCAAGCGTGATTTAATGTGGTGTTAGAAGTGAGATATAGTCATGGGCATTGATGGCTTTATTCTGTATAACTGTCATTTGTATATTGATATTTCCAGAAATGGAATAAGATACCAGTTATAGTTGGCTAACTTCTTGTAGGATCTGCAAAATAAATTGGTCTGAATGAGGACCTTAGTGGCACTGCAGGTCAGCTCAGAAGAAAATTTATGTAGGATATTGGAAAATACAGACAATTACATTGATGAGTGTGAAAGATGGTAGCAAAATACTAACTGGGGGCACAGATTTTGACTTTTTGTTGTGGTTGTTTTACTACAAGGAATACAGTAGTCAGGTGTATGGCTATTTATGGCTTACTCTCAGGGAGCAGTACTGTCAAGATATGACATGCCAGTTGGTGCTCACTTGGAAATATTTAGACTATTTGATTTTTCTGTGGAGTGTCAACTTTCTCTGCTCTCTGTAATGAGAGATACAGAGGATTAATTTTCTGCCCACTTCTTTAAAAACAGCTTATGTAAGCCAAGAGGTTAATTAAAATACAGCTCACAACATAGACGATGAATTGAAAATCATTTTGCAGTTACTGATTTTCTATTGTAAAGACAGTTAGTCCTGCTTAATGACACAGTATTATGCTGCAGGCGGTATAGATGCTGATTGGCCACTCTTCTGGGGGACTCAATTCCTTCTAGGAAATCACTGGAGACAAAAAAAGCATGCTTTATGGAAAAAACCATATCCCTTGATTAAAAACAATTCAGTCCATTTCATAATTTTTGCAATTTTCCTACAAATAAGTAGCAAATCATGAGAAATTACATTTTCTGTTTTGCTAAGTTAGAAACCATTACAAAAGGCTTTTTATCCACAGGAGTCAGCAGAGGGTCAGGTATGCTATGAAAAGCTAACACAGCTGCAAACATGTTCAGATAAGTTCTGAGCTGCAGGCACATTTCAGCCTCTACTCTTGGTTCAAGGACATTGCTTTACATGAACTTGTAGTATGAAATCTGCACAGGTGATTAATTCTACTACCTTGAAGGTGTATTAGGGAGTGGAAAGCTTTTTAATGGACATGACTATGGCCATCATAATATTTATGTGGGTATTTGCTTTTATATTTCAGGGATGTTTTAGTACACACTTAAAAAAAAAAAAACAAACCTACAAAGCAAGGACTCATTTGAATAGCACAAAAACTACTGAGTCAAAGATAATTTATAACTTACCTTGCACTATGGTATCATGTGAAGCAGAAACAATGCAGCACAAAGAGGGAGATAAAAGGAAAAGGTTTAGTGTTAGCACTGATGCATTTCAGTTGCTGCTTTCTGAAAGTTAACCTTGAGATTTTGCTGGCCTTCTAGAATTCTGTTGCGTTAATTTGTAAGTAAAAGCAACAGATGCTTGGAAACAACTGTTTGCCTCAGCCTCCCGTGAAAAATGGATGAGGAAAATAAAGGCAAATAGTAGTTGACTGTATTTGCTTTTCCTAGTGGTGTTGGAAGTGACCTGTTCTCCAGATGGTACTGAAAACACCAAAATAGCAACATAGTGAAAAATTATATATGAAATATTATGATATATTGTATACATAGTGATTGATTCTTTGTATGGCTATGGGAATCAGGGGTCAAGCACACATTCTGACCATCTTTTATGAGTGGTTAGCAATATGCTGGGAACTAAGTTACATAATAGTGCATTAGAAAATAGCACAAAGAAAAAGCCCATCTATTTCTTTGCTTATAATTCATTATTTATTAGAAAAGCCTGATGGATTGTAAACATTAAAATTTTAGAGAGTAGGAATGATCTTTGTATTTTGTACCTGCAAACTATGTGGAATTAGTCAGGTTTAATCCATGATTATAGCCTGTGCATGCTACTGAAATTAAAATAACTGTGTTATGCAAACATGTCTGTCACTGTTTTCCTTCGTTACTGCTGTTTTTAGTCTGAAGCAGAACATATTTAGTTCAAGTCCTCAGCCATTCAGCTTTTGGAATGTGGTTTAGATAGTTTCTGTGCTATTTTAATTTACCTCCACCACAACTATGACAAAAATATCACCAAAAGATTTAAAAAAAATAATTATTAGCACTCAACCTTGTGATGTTACCTAAACAAAGACACTCAGTGTCATCTAAGATCCATTAAATCATCATAAAACTCCTATACGTTTGGAGCTGGAAGTTTCAACACAGCTACAGACTTCTTTAGGATGTGACTAAATTCAAACTTCAAACTGTCAGCAACCTCACTGGGAAGTGAATCCGTATTATTTACTTGTTACTTACTTTTTATCCTTCCTTAAGGAATGATTGTTAAGATTTTGGTCCATCACAACAAATTCTCACTTCCTCCTGGTAAAACATCCATGTCTTAGAATTAAACAAACTGAACGAAAAGACATCACAAGACTGAGTGTGTTTAGACAACTGGATTCCACTTGCAATGCCTCCCTAGTGTTTTCTGCCTTCTCCATGGACTGCAAGGCTTCAGTCCCCCCTTCCAAGGGTGACATAGATACTTCTGTGTTCTTGAAATCCGGGTTCACTTTTCTGGGTAGGGTTAACTATACAGTGTGTCATGTTTCTTTCTGTTTTCACAGCTCACCTGGCACTTTGAACACTTCAGTATCTCAGTTCCTGCCTGCTGATGTTGAAGGCTGTGTTGATGTTGAATGCTGCCTGCTGTGACACTGAATGAAAGTTCATATATTAATGGGTCAATATAAAATTCTTTTTCTGAGTCTAAATTTATATTTAAACGTGAGCATAATTTTCATATTTGTTTCTATAAATGCATATGTCCTGTTGTAGTCTTTGGTAAATTAGTTTGATGTTTAATTGTTATAAAATTGTGCTCTTGTTCATTAGCTGTTACAGTGCCTTAAATCCTAGTCTGCTGCTTTGAAGATCCTATCTCATTTGAAATTTACATTCTTTTGGCTGTAGAGAGACTAAGTCACTCTTTGTTCTTTTATTTGATAAGTTAAATTGAATTCATACTTCTAGAAGAGATACCTCACATGGCTTTGATCATTCTTGTGAATCATTCCTAAATCTTCTCTGCTTATGTCTGTTGTGAGCTCTAGGCATAAGAACTAGATGCATTATGTTAACTGAAAATAATTTTTTCCAGTGACATTTTTTCCCAGGGAAAATACGTCTTATAGGGATGTATTTACAAGTACATTTGATCACTGTGGTAATAAATAACGCTACAAATGGTTATCTTGTCCTTGGATACATTTTTTTACATGAGGGTATATACTATAATTGTGACACTCTTAAAGGCTGGTTGTAAAAGATTTCCTTTAACAGATTGCACAGCCTTCCTAAGCAACCTGGTTTTGTACTTCACTGTCCTCACTCTTCAAGATATTTTTATGATTTCTAATTTAAATCTCCTTTTCTGGAATTTTACCTTATTTTGTCTTTAGAGTATACAAAGATGGATGAATTTTCTTCTTTAAGACCTCCTCTTACATTCTTAAAAGATTATTGTATGCTGTAGGTCAATATATGTATATCAATTATCATATCTATTTGTTTCTTTTGGATGGTCTCAACTTATTCCATATCCTTCCTAAGCTGTATTCCTTCAAAATAACAAAAAAAAAGGGCCAGCAGATGCTTGAAGAGTACTGACATGACCAAAAGATGTATTCTGAATGTTTTTAATACACCACTCTTGCATATAAATCCCAAAATCCCAGAATTACAAGGAAATTATATCTTTAACTCTTTTTTAAACCTTTTTTTCAGAAGTTGTGATCCAGTGTAATATTAAATAATCTTCTGCAGTGTTGATGGTTATCCAGTCTATTCTTGCATTCTTCCTTACCAAACTGTAAAAGTTGCTTTTCTTTTTGTTGTCTGACATGAAACCATAATTATGGCCATTCTGATGGTGATCAGACTGGAAAGTATTTTTTTCCCCAGCAGGATAATAGTAGTGAAAGTTTCTTTTAGGTCCTTATGTGTTTACTTTTAAGTTGAAAATTATAGGTTCAAATATATATTATTTCTAGAGCACTCAGCTTTCATCCTTCCATATGAAAGGCAAAAACGAGGCATTTGCCACTCTTGTTCTGCATCAGGACTAGGCTTTACATAATTTCTGTGTGTAATGCTGAAGACTATGACATCCTCAGAAATTTATTTCATACTTTAATAAGGAAGGAGAAATAATTCCCTTCCCTCATTTGCCATAAGCAGGGTTGTATTTTCCTGTTCCACTTACTGCTCTGAATTTGATAATCTTTGTTCAGCCAGCAGTCCCACAGAGGACTTGTTCTTGTTCTTGGAGGACTAGTATGTGGTTGTGTACAGTCAAACAGAGGAATATTCAAAAGCATCAAGAAAGAATTGAAAGAAAAGTACAATAAATTAAATTTTCAGTCACTAAGAAGTTAGTAGAAAATATATAAAATTAGGCTGTTCAAGTAATCTGTTTTCCATGCTGAGAAATGCCATCTCCCAAAGCAGGGAAATTCAACTCTTCTGTTCTTTTTGTATGTGTTTATTACGATTTGTTTTACCCAGCAGGACAATAAATCACTTTCACTGCATAGCAAATCTATTTCATATAACTTTTAAATACCAGAGGAGATGTATCATGTTGCTCTTTTCTGTCATGATAATAAATGAATGCACAATAAATTAATGTTTTGTTGTTCTTATTTTTAAAATAGTATGCCAATTAGGAGTAGTTTCATACAACATCCTTAGCACAGTAGAATTCACAAATCTTTTGCATAAACTAAGAAAGAGGAGTGGGTTTTATGTGTTTGTATTGCTTTTGTGTGTCTCTTCCCATACCTAATAGTCAACAAATAGTTTTTTCTTATAAATTATGAATTTGTTTTAGACACACAGACCTCAAAGGAATTTAGGCTAAAGCCTTAAGGTGAGTCTGCCCGTTTTTCCTGAGATTATTTACATAAAAAAGCAGGGGAGGGTTCTATGGCTAAATAAAGTTTAGGAAANTACACTAAAAATTTGAGTTTACAAATAAATCTTTGCATGCAACATACTGCTTTGCAGAAAAGTTCTTTCCTTCCAGGTTGCTACTGGTAAAGTGGTTTTTATCCATTTTGTGTGTTTCACCACACTTCTTGACAGTCCACTTTCAAACTTGGATAAACTTCTAATGTGACTTGGTGATCATAGCTTCCTGCCAGCATTAATAGTGTCAATTTTTTTCACTTATGTTGAAGGTTGTTTATGTTTTGAATATCTGCATTCTTGAATATTTTTTGATATCTCTATTGCTTTTCTTTGAATTCCAGATGGTGCTCACAAATGGTCATAACCAAATATAGCACAACAAACCTCTGCAGTTTAACAGCATCTTCTAAAGTTAAGTGAAATATATACAGTACAATCCAAATTGCAACTAAATAAATAAACTAGGCATCATTATTTGTGAAGCTCTCACATCTTTTTGTTGTTGTTGTTGTTGCCACCTAGGCAGAATTTTAGAAAACAAAAATTTCTGCCTAGGTTTCTTTAATCTTCAGAACAGGAGATGAGGTTGGAACCTGACAGGTGAGAGAAAGACTTGGATAACTGCAAAGATGGGTGGATATGGGTGGCAATTTGCAAGGACTCAACACGAGCAGACTAGAGCACAGAACTTGGAGGAGGGTAAAGAAGTGGGTTATGGGAATTCTCAGCTGAGAAAGTGCCGTTCTGAGGCAGAAGGATGGTGTTTATTGGATAAATGAGCTTCAAGTCTGGGAAAAA
>VZTR01025916.1:72309-109060 GCA_013400775.1 Chaetops frenatus
ATTTTCAAATCTCTCGTTGACCTGTCTCAACTAGGAGAGTCACACTTTTTCCCCTTAAAAGATAACTTACTCTAATTTATATTCTAATAATATGTGGGCATTAAAGATTCATAGGGCCTTTTCTGTGCTTGCCTTCAGATGAAGTTGCTGGCAACTCAGCCTATACATTTGATCTATACATAAAACAAAATCCTTTAGGGTGGAAGCTACAGCTTCTCTGTGCAATGTTGTTTATTAATCTTCCCTTGCAGTAAGAGTACATTGAAACATTAGGCATTTCACTGTGTAAGATCATTTCTGTCCCTGGCTCAGGTAATGGAGTTTCTTGATTGCCTTAATGTTCTTAGGTGCTGTACACTGTCACTAAGCAGATAAGTATCTAAAGTAACAGCCTGGCATAAAATCAGTACTTTTATCACCCAGATGAATTGATTTAAATAATGAGACTTTGACTGTGAGAAAGAAGATTGAATTGAGAAAACAGTAAGATGGATACATTTTTTTCTTGTCCATTAAGTCAAAGCTTTCATGCACAAGGCCATTAGCCTATTTCTCCATTTCCCTCTGTTCTTACAGATTTAACATAAATTATAAAATTCTATTCTTTCAACACTTAATGACCAGACTTGCATTATCAGCACAGGTATCAGCATCAGCATCAGCAAACTCAGAAATGTCATATGCTTGCTTGTACATTTTTTAATAAATAAATAGTATAAATTACTGGAAATGTTGATTTGAAATCTCTTTGTGCAATGAATTTAGAAACACTCACACATTTTTGTTTCCTACTCCCCCTCCCCACCCCGGATATCTTAGTATTTATCTGTATATGCATAAAATATTTTATTATTGCTGTGATTAGTATTTAGAAATTGGTGCCTGCAAGATGACAGACATCATCAGAAGAACTAAAGCCTCTTACTATACTTTTTGTAGCAAAATGCAGGTCTTTTGTGTTCCTTGTGTGTTTTTCAAGCACTAGAAATCAGCATATGGATTTTAGAACAAAGTCTAAATTAAGTGATCCACACATCCTTGGAAAATGATTGCTGTCATGCTTTGCAGTAGACATCATGCCCTTACTTCAAATTATGCTTCATTAACAAATATGGAAGAGTACATGTCAAAAGCAATGGTGTTCCTTAAAGCTTTTAAAGGGTAATATGTCAGTTGCTAATGCACTTGCTATAATTTAAATGTTTAGAGAGGACAAAACAGCAGCCTTAATACATATTACTATTGCAAATGAGAAAAATGAAGTTTTCACAGATGTATTGCAATGGGTTTGATTAAAAAAAAAATTCGAAGATTTCATTTGGGCAGTTTAACTCTGTTGTTCATATGATTTTTGTGTTTAATTGAACTCATGGTTCCAGTAAACATTAAACTGAATCATTCTATTCAACAATGTATAAAAATAGATGTTTCACTACACTTGTAACAAATTTAGGAGAGATGTTGTAAGTTTAGCGAATAATTTCTAGAGATGATGATGATTGAACATCATTGATACAAGTTAAATGATTAATTGGTTTAACTTGATCCAAATTTGAAATACTATGATTTAACATTTTAAAGAGAAATGGGAAAAATACTCTATAGTTTTTCTGTTTAAGAACATAGGGGTTGAAATGAAATCTTCATGTTTTGATATGTAAACCTTGCCTCCTAGTTTTGAATTTTGCTGGTTGAGTGATACACAATATTTGGTGGAGACTGACATTCTGTTCCTGCAAACCACAAAAAGCTGAAAGTGATTTCTTTCCTACTAAATTCTGATCACTTTAAATCTTAGAAGAAAACCTAGCTTTAAACAAATGGGTGTAAAAATTATGGATTTCAGTCTGGTTCAACAGAAGCTATTGGTAAAAGGCTATTGCAGTTATTGCCCATATGGGAATTCTGAGTCATGAAGCATTAAGGTCAATGAGTATGAGTGCAGACTGGATTAGCAGTGAAGTTAGAAAGGGAATCAAAAGTCTTCTATTCCTTGATCAGTGTCCTGTTCAGTGGACCACAGCCTTTTATCCTTGCTCTTTCCACATGGGAATATATTTAGGTGCATTAGGGGTTTCCTGTATTTTGCTCTTCATGTTACTTTGTTCATGTTCTTTGAGCCTTTGTGACAGGGGGTATTTGATGGCACTTTCCACTCTCCTTCTATTTTGTGTGGTGTCATTATAGTGAAAGCAGAGAAACATTGATTTTTTTCTTCTCTTGACCAACAAAAGAGAAAGAAGTATGCTATGTAATTTTAATTGAGCACTGACAGGAATCATTGCCAACAGCATAACCCCTTCACCTTTTTTACCTGCCAGCAAAGTCGGAATTTAGGAAACCTCACTTGCATTAATGAGTTGTGTGCTTAAACTGTAACTAGAATCCTTGTGTGTTGATGTATATTCAGACTTTTTGCAGGTTTGGTCCTAGAAAGGGTTCTCCTCCCAGGAGCAGGGGTGAGTGGTAGGTGCCACTGTACCTGTGCTTTGATTTCAGTGGAGAGGTGGGAAATAACAGCATTTTTCCTCAAAAATCTTGTGCTTGCCTGCTCTCGGGAGGTGCAGAAATGAAAGCCAGGTCTGCAACAGGGGTGGCAATATGAGCTGGTAAGAAATTTTGTTTTACTTCACCTTAGTTTGACCCCAGCTAACCGGAGTTATTCTCCATTCTCCTGGTTTTAGGAAACAGCAGCTAAAAGCTTCAAAATAGCTTTCTAAGCTTGCTTTTAAAAAATATTCAGCTCACATATCTGGTTTTTTTTGGCATGGTGGCCTGAGACTCAGGATTCCACAGAGTACTCAGACTTATCTAACAGTGTACAAGTACAAAACCAGAGTCAAACCAACTCTGAACATGTGACATAGGTGTGATGTAATATGCTAACCATCTGTTTATCCTTTAGATGTGGTTGACTGTCAATAAGACAGCATAGATGCAGGAAAGGGAGAGGGCAGGGCAGTCTGGTGATTGAAATTTGAGGGGGAGAGCAGGAAATAATTCAGATTTCCTTAGGTGCATGACCCTGCGTTTCTTATTCAAAGTGGAGTATTCCTGCTTCTCCCAGTACTCAGTGCTTTACAATATAAAAATGTGAATCCTGGGAATGAAATAGACTGAGAAATCCTTGGTGATAGGATAGAGAGGAAAAAGTTTCAATACTATAGATGTGATAACTATGTAACATTTTTTTTCCCAAAGTAATTTCTGATGTGAAGGTTTTATTTTTTAATTCTATATTCTCTGTGAAAAAAGATTCGTTCTAATGTCAGCAGAAAATGTTACTTTTAGGCAACAAGGCATTTTCCCACATTCTCTGAAATTTTAAGAGATAATTGTCACTACTGTTGAAATCATGTCTGTCTGAAATATTTTAAGTGAACACAGCATGAACATCTGACAGCATACATTTTCCTAAGAACTGATGAAGGGATATACACATTCAAACTCTCAGTGGAATTGTTTTGGACTCTCTCTGTTTATTCTGCCTGTCTCTGTATCTCCTGCATTAGCAGTCTCCAACCTGTGCACACACTCCAAAAAAACCTCAAACCAATCCAAAAAAACTGTCCCTCCCCACCCCAAAAAAAGAAAAGAAAAAAAAAATCAGCAAAAGTTCTGGACAGAACAGTCTTTGCAATGCTAAGGAAAAAAAAAAGCCAAAAAAGTCTTAAAGATTAAGACTGATTTCTGAAATAAGTTTTGAAAAAATACATGCCTATTCTTTCAAAATATGTCCACATAAATTTAGGTTTTATGAACTTCTGTATTTTTTTTTAAATATATGCACACCCTCATTCTGTGTACACCTTCATTTGCCTTCAAAGATGCTTGAAATTTAATGGAATTCTGTATACTAGAGGGTAAAAATAATTGGATAGAATTAGCAAAAGCGTATTTTAATTTCCATCAAGATAGAAAATGGAAGGGCTTCAGTTACAAGAAGCAGGTAGTGACTGTGGGAGAACAGCTGCTTGCTGCTTACTTTAATTAAAAAAGTTGGAACAGCTAATGGATAATTTAGGAATAATTAGTTTTGAAAGTGATTGAATCACTATTTTGATTACCAATAATTGAACACAGAGATCCCAAAAGGGAAACTGGAAATTATGTTTCCATTCAATACTTTTTATTTTAACTCCTAAACTAGGAAAACTATTGAATTATTCACAAAATACTGTTTGTGATTATGTTGTATGGTAACATTACTTTCTAAATACTAAAGTTTAAACCACTGCAATTAGGAGCTTGTTTCTAATTATTCTAATTTTTTTCTTTAAAAATATGTATAATTCAAATGAATTTGTAAAATAGTAGCTGCATAATAATCAATCATTTTACACATTTAAAAGAATAATATGATTTTTACAGGAAGATATAGTTTGGTTATAATGAAACTATGCTGCAAAGGCACAAGCACAGCATACACCAAAGGGTGAAAGTCACGGCCAAATTCAAGACTAGGAAGTTTCATATTTCTTATATATTATCCATTTCACTGCAAGATAATTTTCTATAAATAATTGAGATATAATAATTTTTTCTTTGAGCATCTTTGTGCTGTGGACCACTTTCTTTTGTTATTTTCAGGACTACAAGGGAGGGGAGACCCATGGGGGATTTGTGAGAGGAGCAAAGTCTTGCAGGTCCCTCAAGAGACATCTGAGAGATGTCTTCAACATCTGGGAGCCTTCGTGATGTCCATATGTTTTGGAGGCAAAGTACTTTTCAGATGAGATAGGGCAAATTTAAAGTCTCAGACAGAATGGTTCCTGAGGGGCTGCACATTGAAATTACTCAGCCAGGTGTATGATTTGCCTCAGAGGCCTGACTGGGTCCCAAATTACACCAAAAGTAGCTTGAGTTCACCATGCTGTCTTGTTTATGCAGTTAGCATCAAGGGTTTTAAAGAGGTGCAAAACAATGTTCTCATCAACAGTATTTTAGATACTTTTTTTTTTTTCCTTAAATATAATTGATGAAGGAAACAGTGAAGCATAGGAATGACAGTATTAGAAAACATTAAGTTTTACTGTTTCATTCCTTTTTAGCAGGGAAAGTCAAGCCTGACTTGTCAGCCTCAGGTTTTCACCAAATTCCATTAGAATCACTAACGTTATTGGGTAATAGCCAGCTTATAATGGAGAACAATTAGCCTGACTTGCGTTTTTTATTTTTATTTCTAATGGTGGAAAACATCATTAGGCTGAAGTTATGTTTCTTGTTAAAAGAAAGACTTTCTGAACATGACCTGATTTTTTCTAAAATTTTATATGTATATAATCATATTGCCTTTATAGATTGTTCAATTTTGTATTAGCAGAAAGTAAATTAGAGATATAATAACTTTGAAGCTGCTATGCCTGATATTCTATAAATGTGGTATCAGAACATACATATGGACCATATTTCTTGTCACTGGAACTGCCTGAAGGGCTTGGAAAATGAGAAGGAGAGAGAGGATTATTCTTCTAGATTTGAAAAAGCTTTTTTTTTTTTTTAAGTGTATGTTAAATGTGATTTAATTGGTGTTACTGCTATATGCTTTCTTGTCTCTTTGAATATTATTTTTTCTTTCTATATTCTGCCTTTTGTAAATTATATGTGGCATACCAGGAGGCTGAGGTTTTTGTCATAATTCTCTCATGTTGGTAACCAGCTTTTATTCCTCGTTGAAATCATAGAGTAAAAGTTCTTTATTTCAAATTAGAAGCTTTGTCCCAGATTTAAATGTTTAGAGTGTTGTCCTTCAAATATATGAAGACCAGTAACTGGAAATGGGAAAAATAGCACTTTATAAACTATGGTACATGTGTGGCAGCTGCCATAAATATGAGTTACTTCTGTATTAAAGATGTTTGCTTTGGCAATAACCTGTGTGCTTTCTCTGTTGTGTGAGTTGATGTATTGAATTTAGATTTAAACTTAACTTCTCCTCTAGGAATAATGGGTATTCAGTGGTGTTGAAAATATTTTATTGGCTGACTCTGGTTGTAACACCTAAGATTGGTGATAGTGCTCATGGAATCATAGAACATTCAGGTTGGAACAGACCTCCAAGATCATCAGGCCCAACCTTCAACCAATCACTACCACGTCAACTAAACCACAGCACTAAATGCCATATCCAGCTGTTTCTTGAACTCTTCCAAGGAGCACTCCACCACTTCCCTGGGCAGCCCATTCCAATGGCTGACAACCATTTCAGTGAAGAAATTCTTCCCAACGTCCAACCTGAACCTCTCCTGGCAAAGCTTAAGGCCAATTCCTCTTGTTGCTTTGGAGAAGAGGCCAATTCCCTCCCGGCTGCAACCTCCTTTCTGGAAGTTGTAGAAAGCAATAAGGTCACCCCTCAGCCTCCTCTTTCTAGACTGACCAACCCCAGCTCCCTCAGCTGCTCTTCATAGGACTTGTGCTCCAGACCTTCACCAGCTCCATTGCCCTTCTCTGGATACTCTGCAGCCCCTCAGTGTCTTCCTGGTCATGAGTGGCCCAGAACTGGAGACAGCACTGGAGCTGTGACCTCTTTGCCAAAAAATCAAGCAAATTTTACAGATTCAATTTGTTTTTAGCAGAGGTGGGCGTGGGACCAAACCTGACTGATTTGCCCAAAAAACAGCCTGTCAGAGAGTACAAATGGCCCATTTTCATGGAGTTGCCTAAGTACTAAAAGGATATAATAATTTTGTAGTATTGTAAATGTTTGGTCCAATCCATAGAATGGTTTCTAGGACAAGATATGTTCTTCACATTCTTACATGTCACTGCCATATAGCTATCATTTGTCCCTCCTTTTTAAGAAGTTATGTACACTTCTGTTTCCAATTCCATAAATGATTCTGCCAGCAAGACAGTCATGGTTTCAGTAGGAAGGTGTGATTCAGTATGGATGTTCATTTATTATGCCTGTTTTTTTTTTTTCACTGGATGATGAAGGGAATGCTTAAAGATTGGATATGTTGAAATATAAAGACACCTAAACTGGAGGAAAATACTCTGTGTTTTGTGTTCTTGTGGAATTCAGGCTATGTGAATTTGGTCAAAGTTATCTATCTCAGTGTTGTGTGTTCCTGCCACAGCAGCAGTCTTCTTAAAAAAAAAAAAAGGTTGCTACAAGACTGTCCATCACAATCCCATTTTCCCCTGTGCACCAAGGACATTTTTAAGCTTCTGTATGTCTTTCAAAATAATGAAGACACCCTACAGAGCTTAACATTCAAAGACTACCACAAAGCAGTACTGTTGAGTTTCATAAGTTAAAAAAAAGTTAAAAAAGCTCCCACAAATTCCTGTTACACTGTATAGACTCTTCTACTACGAAGGTATAAGCCAGGTTTTCAGGCTCTTAGACCCATGCTCAACCCAGCTGTGTTAAAATGTCTTCATGTATGCCATAGAATTAAAAATACCAAGCTGCAAGATTCAACATTTATATGTAATTTGAAATTGAGAATTACTCAGAATGCTATAATTCCCTCATTAGAAGTTACATAAATAATTAAGATAATGATCTTTGTCCAAAAATGCTTCCAAAAAAGGATTAACTGCATTGTATCACAAGATTTAATTAACAAGTGTTAGATAATAATTTTAACTTCCTGCACTATGAAACTGATACTTTAGTTGATTTTTTTTTTAGGACACTATGACATAAAGAGTTTGGGTGTTCTAAACTTTGTGCAGGAGATGTGCCTGTTTATAAATAACAGATAATTACTCAGTTGAATAACTTGTCTCAAAATGGAACAGAGGAACCTGGAACCTGGGAACATATCAAAATGACATGTGGTAAGAAACAGCATATTTTTCCTTTCAAGTGAAGTGAAACGAAACATTTTTACTCCATATTACTCTGGCTTTACATTTCATAACTTTCTTCTTAAGTAATTTCAGAGATCCTAAGTATCCCACGGGAGCAGATGGCATTTTCCCAGGATGAAATGTGAGTAAGCTTTATTCAATCAAATGGATAATCTAAACATAGAAGTTTTATTTCTGCCACAGCTCTTCAGCCTAGTGCTAAGCTGGGCTCGACTTGCTAACTCTGTAATGAGGTTTGTAAAGACCTTTTGATCTTCATTATCAGAGCAAGTGAAGTAATGATGAAACCTTTCCTCTTTGTTTGACTGGTATTGGTAGATGCCTGCCACTTGTAGGCACCATAGTATAGACATATTCAAAAACGTACTCTAAAAGGGTAATTCAGGGGCTTAAGCACATGCATTAATGGAAGTTAACGTGAAAGTTTTTTTAGTTAAGAAGAAAAGTGTCTGCATTTACACTGCATCTAAATCAGACATCCTAAATGCCCTACCAATGTAAACTTGTATTATAAAAATGATAGTGACATTTTAGAAATAGCTGTTTTATTTTTTTATATATTTTGCTTCATGTAGGAATATTGCATACCTGCATCTTTCTTAGCTGTGAGGTACTACATTGTAAAGATCCAAACCTCATTTTGACTAATGCAGGTGACCAAAATTAGATTGCAAATTCCAAGATATCAATGTGTTCCTCATTGCCTTGTCACTCTTCTATCTAGAAAAGTATCATTCTACTTTCTCTAATTTGGTTTATAGGACTTAGGAAAAAAAGGACTAAATATTGAAATCAGACTGTGATCAATTAAAGAGCAGCAAAATGAAAATTGAAGGGGAAGAAAGAAAGTAGGGCAGATGAGAAGACGATATACTATGCTACTTATAGCAAGAACAAAATTACCTTATCTGTCTACCCTTGTACGCCCTTTCCTGAATAATTTAAAGCAATAAAGTATAACAGCCCAAATGTTATTTGTGGCTAAAAAGAAAATCTTGGCTTAATCAATATCAGTGAGATATTAAGCTGAGAAGGTTCTTTCAAAGTCATTGTTTTTTAAGCTAAACTACTGCTGTATGTTAGCTCTCTGTTCTGTATTAATGAAGTTTATTTCATATGGCATCATTTTCCAAGGATCAGATATCAGATACAGCTTAAACTCATAAATCTATCTTTTAGTATAGTTTAAAAAGTCAGATTTAAAAGCTCTGACATGATTTGAGAACCTGCTGATTTTAACTGGTAGTATTTTGCTTCACTCCAGTGAACCTTCCAAGATATACCTTCTATTTTTCCTAGATGAGTGTAAAATAAGCCTAAAATCTGATATAGATACACTGCAGAAATGCTTATTATTTCCTAGTAGTAGCACAACACTTAAAATTTTTTAATTGTATCCTGTGGAATAGGTTACGTCATGTGGTAAATTAAGTGTGATAAAAATTTGCAGGTATATAATTAGAATATAATTGCTTCAGTGCACACCTGTCTAAAAATGCATTTGCCTTAGTGATGTACATAGATGTACCTATTCTAATAATCTGATTTTTCCTCATAATTGGATCTCCTGCAGCTTAAACTACAGCACGTTCTACATTAACCTTTCCTAAGCTAGAAGGTAATATGGACATGCATGATGTAAGCCTATTTCCACTGGTTTAGATGAGGTCTGTTGCTTTTGCTGGACACTGAAAATAACCACTACTTTGCTTTGATATTGAGATTGAAAATTGCTTGTGGAACACAGGATAACTACCTTCTCAGGTAGAAGGGTGCAAATGTGCACCTTCTGAAAGACATGAGAACACTTTTGTTTTAGAGAGCAAATAAACAAAATATTTTGAAGTGATGCATTTCAGACCAAATATCAAACAAAATAGTAAAGGACTGAGTGTTGCTGTAAAGCACAATAGCAAAACAGGTGAGGTAACATTTGAATTCTTAAATACTTAAAATTAAAACTGGAAGTGCGTATCTCTCTAATTAAGTCTGTAGTAAGGGTTTGGGACCACACACCATTTGTCACCATTGGTTCCAATTAAACTCAGGGTTCTCATTGTAAAGAATTGTAAAGAATTGTAAAGAATGGTGAGTAATCAATGAACAGTTAAGAGAAGACCTTGAAAGTAACTTATTGTAGTAAATCTGGTATGGAAATGTGCAGGCACATTGCCATTAAACCACTTACAGCAGTGATACCATGCAGCAGCTGACATCATTTGTTGCTCTTTTAGCCTAGACTGTAGTGCAAATAGCTTTAGGTTTAACTTTTTTAATTCCTGGGACAACAAACAACATCTCTCTGTAAATCCTAGTCTTGAGCTTGCGGGTTTGTTCCCTGTAACCCGCCACTATGACTCCCATCTTTATTATTAGTAACTTAGAAAAGATGAATCAGGTCCTCAAAGATCACATAAGGTTAAAGTTATTAAAGGCAGAAAAGATGTCAATACAGGGAGTGCCAAAGGTGAAATTCAAGAAAACTGTATCAGAAAGTTCAAATACATTAATTTTCTCTTATGTGCTGTAATTATTTTTTATTCTGGGACTAAGGAAAGAAAATGAGGTTAAATGAACTTCTGGCAAGCATCACACATGCAAACATGATTTGCATGGTAATTTAAATTTTTTTTGTCAAACATGATATTTCTTTAAAAGATGTCTTGTCACTTCAAAACATCTTTGTCATGCTACCTCTCTGTAATCTTGCTCAATTAATATGTTCCTTTTTTTTTCCTTTTAATTGCTTCACTAACACCTAATTAATTTTGTTCCTGATTTTGCTTGTTGGAATTTGTACCTAATGAGGTCAGGGGCTGTATCCTCTTGAATGAGTAAATATTTTCCCAGGCAAAATACAAACATGTATGGAAAATATAAATATATGTATTTATCAACATAGTTTGGATTTATCATCTTGTCACTTTAAATATCCAAGTTAATTTAGGAAGTTATTTTGCAGAGTATCATTACATGACTAGGGACTAATTAAAGACTGAAAAACCACTATGCTGTCTGTATGGCTGGACACTCGTATCTTCTCTATTTTCTGATTTGTATATTGTTTTTAATGTTGCAGCATTATGTAGCCTTTAAATTACATACCTGTGTATAACCTACCTGCCATAGTTGTTAAACTCAAAATCTTGCTATGGACAAAAAGAAGGACATACATTAAATGTAAACAAGGAAATGTATTGTTCATTGCCTTAAAATCCTAACAAATTTTACTAAGATGAAACAAAGACATTATGATTAGTCCGGTTGAAATTATACTAACAGTTATTGTCCAAATTAATATCAAATAGATCCTGTTATTAGTATGTTTAAAATGGTTATATCAATCTTTGTGGTCATCCTTTTTTTGCATCTCTGATCTTAAATGAGTCAAGATGGGGTTGCAGTGAGTCGTCAGGATCCTAAATTAAAGAAAGGGAGGAGTTGGAAGCTGGTGATGATTTTTCCCTCCTCTTTGAAGGAGCATATATTTTTTTCTTGTAATTCTAATGTCTGCTTGCGGTAGTTTAATGTTTTCTAAAATGATTTACATCTTGCATTTTTTTCATTGCTCTGCAACTCTCTGATATATCTTAATTTACAATATAGTATACTTTATGTAGGTGAGATACTTGTTCTTTGTTTTGGGGCTTTGCTCATTACTCGAACAGCAGTTTTTGTCCACCTCTGAAGTCTACATTTCATTGATGACTCTTGAGCTGTTTAGTGTCTTAGGGAATCCAGTTTTACTCTTTCACCTTGTTTTTAAGATCATCTTTTTGCACGTCAGAGAAGATTTTTCCTTTTCTTGATATTCTCAGACGATCAAGCTACAATGACAATGAAATTTTTTTCTTATGAAAATATCTGATTATATATAGCAGTGGATTTTACCACTCAGTTTATATACCTACACAGCTGAAAGAAAAAAAAAAAACAAAATTAGTATTTTTTTAATGATGAATACAAAGACTGTTTCTTTCTTTCTTTCTTTCTTTTCTTTTCCTTCTCTTTCTTTTTCTTTCTTTCTTTCTTTCTTTCTTTCTTTCTTTCTTTCTTTCTTTCTTTCTTTCTTTCTTTCTTTCTTTCTTTCTTTCTTTCTTTCTTTCTTTCTTTCTTTCTTTCTTTCTTTCTTTCTTTCTTTCTTTTTCTCTCTCTCTCTCTCTCTTTCTCTCTTTCTCTTTCTTTCTTTCCCCTTCAGAAATAACTCGATGATATTTGAAAAATATACAGGATGGTTTTTTGTCACACACTGTATACAGGAATTTTTTTTTTCGTTGGTAGATTCCATATTGGATTGATGATAAAATTATTACTAAAAGTGAAAAAAGATTTTTCTTCCTCAATCACATAAAAAAGTCATCTATATTTGAAAAAAAAGAAAAAAAATAGATATTCTTTAATATCCTCTTACTGAATGTTAGTATGTTTAGACAGTAGTATTTTTACAAGTTTGGCAATGAAATTACATACAGAAAATTGATTTGGAATAGTTCATGGGCAAATAAAGTCATTCTTATTTAAAATTAATTGTTTTTTTTTTTTTTTTTTTCTCTGGCAGATTAACTGCATTTGTATACCCCTAAAAATGGTCATAATGCTGGAGGAAAGAAGGCTGTGTGGTTTCTCTATAAGGTATTCTTTAATAGGAAAATGAGAATTATGTGGGTTGACAGATTTATGTTTATTCTGTCTTGTAGCATATGGTGGTGCTGATAAGAACTTGTAATAGTCTGTCTAAAGATCTCATGTCTTTGCAATGCACAGTGCTAAGTGCCTGACATCCCATGCTCATTTTGAACTTCAGTAGGAAGAAAAGTGAAATATAATATTGGAGATTGAATGATGTAATTCATCATTCAATCATCATGGACACTCAATGTCTTTTCCTGGACAAGGCAGGAACCACAAACACAACAAATCACTTCAGTTACTTTTGCCAAGTCTCTTCTGTTGTGCCAAAATAAAATGTCTTGATTTAAGTAGAGACAATTGATTTACACATCAAGTAAAATTATTTATGATAATGTTTTTTGGATATCTTTGATTCAGGTACTACAATTTTCCTGGTATCTCTGGTGCTTTCAGAATATATTTATGCTAGAAGTACAGCTTTGTCTTGTATAGCAATTTCCATGCACCAGTGTGGCTTAGCTGTTCCTCCTCTAAGGAGCACATTCAGAGGCAACTCAATTTAAAATGTAGGCCAGGAAATTTCAGGCTTAATTCAGAATTGCAGGGATTCATCAACAGTGCTACACTTGAAACATTAATCTCTTACAGTGTGTTACTGCACAGTCATGCCAAGTGTTGTAGGTAAGGGACTGTCATCATTTTTAGTCTAAATGTTGATTTTTTGATGTTATGACTTATCCACTTTAGGGCTGGAACAAATGGTACATGTTGAATGATCTGCCACTTTGGAAACTGTAGGCCTGTTAGAGAGATGTGAGTGTTCACAAGCTGTGAAAACAATTAATGCAGCTTGGATAGCTTGGAGCTGAACCATAAGCAGGAGTACTGAGGGGGAGTTATGGGTCAAGCAGATGCCAATAGTTTTGTCCTTGATGCTGGGAAATATTGAGCCCTTACCTGAGAAGTCTCCAGAACCTACAGAAACAGATTTATTTATTTTTATGAATGCATCAAATTTTTGTAATTTCTTGGATTGTCTATCAGGTTCAGATTTTGTAATAAAAGGTCCTTTGTTTTGGGATTGAGCAAAGACAAGCAGAGTTGTCAGAAATGTTTACACTTCAGAAAATGCTCTCATTCTCTACAGCATAGGAGAAAGGTTTGGCATAAGGAATGCTCTCCAAAAAAACCCCCGCAAAAAATAGCTGTGATTGTTGGTTCTTTTAATATAAAAATGAGTAGAGCATATGAGAAAGGAAAATTTTAATAAAATATAAAGGCATCAATTTAGATGACATATAATTCAACAGATTGTTGTTTTCAGTGTAGAAATCTCTCAACTTGAAGGAAACCATTTCAAATGTATCTACATTGATTGGTAGTCTGAAGATGAAGATGCTAGGTGATATTGAAGCTGTCAGGATGTCTTTTGTAAGAATGCATTTTTTGTTTAATAAAGTGAGGCAATGCTATTTTAAAGGTTCATTTTATCTTGTTTTACTAGCAGTAAATAAGGAGAAACACAATTATACCTTGTGTTTCATATATGCTATCTATTACCACTTTAGATTACTTGTCTATATCCTTTTCAGCGTTTAATTTATGTGACACAATTATTTAGGAATTACATTAAGCACAATAGCTTTTCATATTTTTAGAGGTAGTAAACCCATACATGTTATGAAAAACCTAATAACTTTTGTATATTTGTTACAAGGTACCAATATGCTGAGGACTACACATAAAGATAGCCGAAGTGCAAGAAATAGGACTTTTCTAAGATGATAATCAAAGAGTAACACCTTCAATAGAGACAAATTCCAATATTCCTAGGTGTGGGCATTCACAAAATGAATAGAGAGCTTTGAAATTGTATAGAATACCCTTCTCAGTTACCCCTTGCTGGGGTTGCTTTAGTCCGTTCCATCTCACAAACACGTTGCTAAAAGCAGGGTCGCTGACTGTCGCTGCTGCTTCTATCCCCTTTTGGTGAAGCAGGCTGTCTCCAGCCGCCCGAAGCCCGAGGCGACAGTGTTTGAGCTGTCCCTTGCAGGTTTGGTGGGTTGCACTAGCTCGGGGATACACTATAGCAGTATGCGGCAGACAGCAGAAGCAGGCACAGAGAGGCTTTCCAGGCCGCATTCCTTATTGCTCTGAAGGAGGCTGGAGCTGAAAGAGCCCCGAACAAAGGGCTGCACAACGTTAAATGGGGGTGGGTGTGGTCACGCAGGACCAATAGGGAAGGGTCTAGAGAAAGACGGGCACTTGGGGGGACCAACGAGGGATGAAGAAGGAGTGTTTAGGGATTAACAGACGAATAGGATGCAGCTACTTGGAGAGGGTTCTGTAAACAGAGGTGGTGTGAGGGGTTGATTGCGATGAGAGAGGGAGAAATCTTTGCTCGCCCCAGGGAGTGGCATAAGGATTGACATTGAATGGGAGGGGAAAGTCCCGAGGGAGAAACCAAAAGGATTTCAAACAGGGAAGAAAAGGAAAAAACCATCATAGATTCATTAGAACAAAAGAAAATAGGCCGCAACAACTGACAGCACATGGTATTTTACAGATGGTATATTTGTACCAGATGCAGAGGTAACACCATTTTGTACAAAGTGCACACCTCATTTTCATGATTTCTGTTTCTGTTTTAAGATTCAGCTAGGTAGCCTGAAGCCACCCTTAAGCCCAAGTGAGTTTTGCTGTTGGTACTTTGATACAGACTCATACTCAGATATAGACAGGCAAGTTAAAGTACATGTTTAGGACAATTTTCATGCATTGGCTACATCTGGCATCACGTGTGCCACAACAGATCAGTCAGCTGAGACATTCCTGGACAATTTTCAGCATCATGTGTTGAAATGTCAGGCTAGCACTGCAGTGGGCTCACCAAAAGGGACAAAGTTGTGACTTTCTCTCTGACGGTGTGAACAGTCCAAGCCTGGGTAGACAGGCTGGCCGAGGTGGAAGCCAAATGTTGGCAGTCTTGCTCACAGACTTCACTGCTTCAAAGGACAGCTGTGGAGAGAGCATCTGTCTTGGAGTGCCACAGGAGGCTTCATTGTCCAGGCAGAGGGAGCACCTTTCAGGTGTACTTGATACTAAAAAGTCTATGATAGATTTCATCATCTTCAGGCCTGCATGTTTCTAATTCTTGTGTGTATCTGTATTTTTGTTCCATGGACTGTTCCAGGCAATAAGGAGTGCCAATGCTCAATGTGTCTTTCTAGTTATGACAGAAGGGCAGAAGCAGTGACAAATAGAGCCAGCACAGAGAAGCAGAGTTAGTAATTCAGCTGCCTTTCTTCCTTTCTTCTGACACAGAAATTCGTTGTCCAACAAGCCTAGAGCAGAACAAGGAGCTGTGCCAGTTCTGGTTGTGGGAAATACATTTTTGCAATAGATCAGGTGCCTTTCTGAGGACATTGATTCAAGAAGAATGAAATAAAACTAAGGAAAAATAGGCTATGAAGTGAATTATCAGGAGGTTATTTTACAGGAGGTATGATATAGTAGAGAAAGCAGCTGTGTGTGTCTATATACAGGGACTGTAGTATCCTTGAATATTAGGGAACTCAGAAAGTGAAGGATTATGGTAGTATTCAATTGTTATTGTTACTTATCCTCATGTCCTTTAGTTTTTACTATTCCAATTATTATAAACATGACGATGGGGAATATTGGACGGAAATTTGGGGGAAAACCTCCGCAAACTATAAAACACTTACCTCTTTAAGATATGTCTTTTGTTTTGCACAACAATAAATTGAATAGACTGTTAGTGGAGTTTTAATAAGACCATAAAATTTCTGTTCTGTATGTAAAATGAAGCAATTGATTTAGTTTGTAATGATATCAACAAGAAAAGCTACTGTAAAATATATGTGATTCTCTGAAGTATGAATTTGATTAGAAAAAATAATACTGGAAAATACACAGCATCTGATGCAGCTAGACAAAAGAGGCAGGAGAATAATTAAAATGTGCCACACTGATTTATTTAAAACTCAAGGGTCTGCTTTCCAGCATAAACCAATACATTCTGCAAAAGACCATTCTGGAAGGTAACTGAAGTTACCAAATAATATAAGCTTCAGGCAAGGCAAAATATGTATGCCTCTTCCAATCTCCTTTCCTGCAGGAATATGCTTTGTGCCAGACATAGTTAATTTTGCACTAGAAAACCATGTGGGAATCAGCCAGCTGGAAGCAGGGGGGATGAAAACTGCATGGAAGTGCTTCAAACTGCTGGAAGTACGATGCTTGGCATTTAGATGTCAAAAAAATTGCTACTTGTTTATTGTCAAATTAAATGCCCTCAGACTAAGAGCTCATCTATAATTGAAGTTTATTTTTAAAGCAAACTGCAGCAACATCTCTTTCTGCCCTTGCCACTCAGTTTTATTGTCAGTGAGATGGAAAACTCAACAAAGATTTCAAGCTTATGTGTTTTCAAGGAACCATAGATTATGCTTAGACACTTCATTTCATGGGATGAAGCTGAGATCAGCAAGTTTAGCAGATTTATATTTTCACCAAAAAAGAAAGAAAGGGAGGGGAAAAAAGGCTGTTATATAATTGTGGAATAATTCAGGTTGGAAAGGACCTCTGAAGGTCACTTGTTCCAAGTTCTGCTGAAAGCAGAGGTTTATATTGTTAGCTGAAGTTATGTAAACAAAGTGAGCTCAACATGGCTGAAGGATAGGAGATGTTTTTTTGGGTTTTTCTACCTCGTCTATCTAGAATGGGTCTGAAGGTTTACAGGTCAGTTTTGAAACAGACAGAGACATCTAGATTTGGAGACTGAAACTGAGGATGCTTATCTAAACTAGTGTTTTTGCAAGAAAATAAAATTTTTCATACCTATTGTACCTGCAGAATTAATGTCTCTATTTTCCCGTACTTCTCCAATAGTGCACAAAGCAGAAATTCATGAAGGTTTCTGGTGAGTGGAAGTCTATTAGGCTCTTGTTTCCACTTTACAGGTGGTAATGGCTCTCAGTAGAATCCTGAAGTACTTGAAAAGTGCACTAGGTAACTCACCTAATTAGATTGTCAGATAAAGAAATAGGCATATGATCGAGTTGATCATTCAGTGAGAGCTTATATCTGTTGAATGGACTAGCACTGCCCTTTATGAGGAATGCCTTTGACCTTGGGGATTATCTTGACAGAATCTGACCCTTCTTTTGAACTTCTATTTTATGGTCGGGTAGTCCACTTCAGCTCTTAGCTTATGTGCCTTCTTAGTGCATCATTTTAACATTCAGATTCAAGAGCTAGGACTCTCAGCAACTCCCAAGCCTGCTATAGAAATTTCAACAGTAACTCTATGAAATTAAGTTTTAAAACTTCTCAGGGTTTAAAGACTGCCTCCCAGAGACCTTTGGCTCTTTGGCTCCTTCTTACAGCACAGCACTGACTTCATGTGCACAGCAGCATGGCAGAAACAGCTTTTTGGGATCCAGCCATCTCCACCAGCTTTTGGGTGATAGAAAAAGATGGGAAAGGATAAATGTAATACAAAATAAAGATGAAAACTAGGTTCTAAAAAAAAATTAATGATAACTATTAAATAAGCTAAAATTATTTTTATTTCAAATAGGCAATCATATAAGGATAAAATGTATATTATTTTAAATTAAGGTGTTTTAAAAAGGCTGAAATGACATCTTTAACAGCTACTTAATTTTCTTTAAAGAAAACCAAACAAAAAAAAAATTGCAAATTTCTGCTATAACTTCTGAACTGAAACACTGCAATAAATGAATTTTTTCACTATTTGCAATTTTATGGTGCTAATAAGGCAAAGGTATCTTGCCTGGTCTAGCCTTTTATAATGAACTTCAGCAAAAAAAGAAACCCTATAAACTTCAGGTAAAGCAAAGAAGATGAACAAGAGAAGTGAAAAATAATTCTATAAAGGCATGATGTATTAGTAATAGGGGTAAGAGAGTGGGTAAAATAGACAAGGTGTGGGTAAAAGGGAGCAAATGAAGCAGTTGAAACTAGTAAAGAAACAACAGAAATTAAGCAGCAGGGAGATTCAAATGATTTCTGAACATATTTTTTTTTTCTCAGGGAACATAGTACTTTCTTGCAATTGTGCTAGTGATTAGGTATCATAATGTTACCAGGGCATTAAAAAAAATTGACTTTATTAAGATCATTGATTTTAAATTAAAGGCTTTCAGTCTGCCATACAGATCTTCAAATGGTCCTTCATAGTTTGAATGATATCAAGGATTTTTTTATATTAAGGATTTGGGAAATAGTATTAATAATTTCAAGGATAATTACAAATTTGTTTTCAGTGCACCTGGAGACAGCTTTATTGTGTGAAATATCTCCCCAAAGAAAATAAATGTTCACTCATTGAGAACATTCTTAGGAAATAAAAGAAAACATCTAATCCAAAATACTACCAGAACAGTTTTTCGAATATATTCCTAAAATCTCTATCATGAGTACCTGGATAAATTATATGGAGTAAATAAAAATTATGATTTTTTTTAATTATTGAGTATGTAAATACATTTTCTATAAATTTTATATCTAGTCCACTTGCATAGTAACTTGCTGAAACATTTTACTTTCCATTGCAATAGATCAGGGATTTGCATTAGCTGTGAGAATTCTTTTTAACAGCTCTGCTAATGAGACAGCATCTGCTAAACCCTGGTACATTACTATTTTAAATCATAGGACTACCCATCATCATTTTATTTTGCTTTATGATGATGACAGTTTGACATAATTCAACATCCTCACCTTTCCAAAAGAAGGATATCCTGAGAATGCCGAAGAGTGTTCACCTGTTCCTTTCCAGAAAAAACCTTTACATGAACACCAAGGTTTGGCTGATGAGTAAAAAGCAGTGGAAAACTATCACCAGGCTTAATTTTTGTTTCTATAGACCCACACAGAAGAGAGATTTCATAGTATTTTCCTTTTTTTTTTTTTTTTTTTCCTGGAGGGGGCTCGTGGGGGGAATACCTCCATCCAGAAATTTGGTATTTAACTTTAAACTCACTGTTAACTGTATAGGACAAAGTTTCCTTCTTCCTCCATCTTTCCTACAAGACAGAGGTCTGATAGAGAACCTTCCTTTTTGCTTTTCCTCTGTCAGTATTTAATTTCATGTCCAGTGTAAAGTTAAAACTTATTGAATACTATGTACTTAGCATTCACCACATCAAAGATCAAAGAAATGATTAAAGAAATGTCTTTCTTTGCATTACCAATAAAATGAAACAACATAACTCCAAAATGTAGATAAACTGGAATAGACCTTATTTGTAACGTGAGGTTATGTGTTTCATTAAAAAGGCACAAAATGCTAGATATTTTGTTACTTTTTTTTTTCCTGGTCTATAATTAATTCTATAAATTTACTCAATTCAAATAGGCTGATTTCACTCACTCAATTCAAATTTTTCTTGTTTCACGTTCTCTGTCACTTGCTTCCTATTATGTTTTTATACGTCCTTCTGTGTCCTAGTAATGAAGAACTATTACCCTCTGGGGTCTGTTTTTTTGTGGTGCTTTTTTTCCCCAAGTCACCTCCTTTGATTTCTTTTACAGTTCTTTGGAGCTGATAATTTTGATAGAGAAATTTTACTTAAAATAATTTCCTATTTCTTTCAAGGTTTTTGATCCACTTGCAAAGGCTTGTCTAAATCTGTCACAAGCACAATCACTTAATGCTTCTTTTGCATTCTGCTTGATTCTCATTCAATTCCTGTTCCAAATTCCTAGCTAGAAATCACTCTGTTATTTTGTTATTGTGTAATATTATGATTGTTTTCATTTGTAGTAAGTATTTTTAATGCCCTAACTCAGGAGTATAGTTATTCTGTCCCCTAACCCTGAGTACTAAAGTGATGACAATGATTTAAGGAGTTAGTAATTTGCTTGGTTCAGCAGGTATGCTTGACTGACTTTTCTTACTTTTTTTCTATTTTTTCTAGAAAGTTCATTCTGGGAAAGAAGAGACCTGACTTTCTATGTGAGCTACTTTGTGACAATCCTCAAAAGTTACTAGAGCTGTCTACTGCTGTAGATTTCTTTCTCATTACAGGCAAGATATTTTTGGTGTGTGTACAGTGCAAACTTCAATATAGGGAGCCCTAGCTAGCTTGGCTACTGGAACAGAAAGCGATTTAAATGATTTATCATGATGGAGCTGTATGGTGCCATGTAGTTTATTGTGCATATGCATAGATCACTGTGGGCTAGAACCCCTGACAGGCCAATGAGTGAAATTTATGCATCACTTGAGATCCTCAGAAGTCTCACTTGCTGCCTAACTTAATAAAATATCTAAATTTCCTCAGAGTACTGGCACAGGTACTGCCTAACTGTGGAAATGCTAATCTAGTCTGCCAAATTGTTGAAAGCATATCTATATGCCAATGTGCTAGCTGAACCCTCTGAGTAGTTTCTTTGCTATTTATGAGATCTCAGGCCATGCCCTCAGAAGAAGACCAGGACTAGAAGGGAGTTTATAGGTCTCTCTGAATGATGACTGCAATAGCAGAGGGCTGGAATATATTTTCATAAGCATATAAAAACCCAACTTAATAGTACTTTTATGCTCTTCCCTTGCTGCCCCATTTCCCATAGAAAAGCTGCTTGAGGGCTTCTCCTGCCTTCTCCTTGAAAGTTTATTCATAGCTGTATTTGTGCTGTTGATGTTCCTCCCTTGAAGTCACTATTCTTCCTCTTTAGTGCCTGTCTCCTGAAGTATTTTAGAGAGAAGAGTTAAATTGTCCCTCAGACTTCATTTTGGTCTGTGAAAAAATCTAGAAGTCTTTTAGTCCTCTTTCCTGTGACAGACTTTTTGTTGTCCTTAGCAACTTAATAGCTCTTACCTAATTCTCTTCCTTTTAATTTAATATCTTAAGCTTGACAGTCACCATATTCTGAATGATGATGTGCCAGTTATGGCATTTGTCTTTTAGGTAGCTGTAGCACATTCATATCCCAGTATCCCATTAACCTACAATCAAAAAATATGATCAGGTCTTTCATATGGTAGAAATAAATTTGAAATTAAAAATAAGTTTGAATATTTTCAGTTATTATTGTACAGACGTGTATTTAGTATTGCTGAATATCCACTAACACGATCCTTCAAGTCATTTACCCCTGTATTTTGCTAACATTTTCTCCTACCTTTGTGATGAGAACTCCTTTTCTAGCAATGGAAATTTATAAAGAGATCAGGCTAAAAGCTGATTTTTTCTTCCCTAATCAATCTCAGGTATTTCCTGTTTAATTCTCTTTAGAATTGTCACCTGTTAGACCAATTCCTTGTTCAGGTTAGATTTCCATTAATCTTTATCTGCTTAGCTAGACTACTAGGTTTCAGTGTTTCAGAGTGTTAGAGTCCAGATGGATGAGCTCTTAATTCATCACCCTACTGTGGAAAATAATTTCATTTTCTTAAAAGCTGATGTTACATTTTTGCATTTTTTAACAAACAAAAGTGAGTCTATAGATAGGTGGAAAATGTGTCCAAAACCCTTGCACACTATTTCAGTAATATGAAAACCTCTATATTTATCTGATTATTATTTTCTCCTGAATATAAGTATTTTTCTGTTTTTCAGGTTTGTTCTGCTCTTATGGAAGCTATTTTAAAATATGTGCTGTCTGACTTGCAACTTCATTTTTTTCTTCCACAACTCTGGGATGGAGTTCAGCTTGTGATTATGAGTAATTCATAAATGTTTGGTTCCTTGAGATCTGTTTTCACTTCTGTTGCAATATTTTTAGTTCTTTGTTAATATACATTTTTATTTGCCTGCTATCTTACAAGGTCAATGTCATGCTCTGTTAAAAACTGAAGAAAACTATTTATTTTGTTATTATTCATTATTATTATTATTATTATTCATTCTACTCAGTCTCCACCTCCTTGTAGTGTCTTCTAGCTCTCATAAAAACAAGATGTATCTTCACTACCCAAGGTCATTTATAGCTGCCTAGGAGGGAATGAGTCCCTGCTTTTCAGTGTTGCTCACAGAACCAAATTTTGGTTGAGGCTGGAAGGGGCCTATGGACGTCACCTGGTCCAACGCCTCTGCTCAAGCACAGACACTGAGTCTGCTGCTCAGGGCCATGTCCAGGTGGATTTTGAACATCTCCAAAAATGAGAACTCTACCTCCTCTCTGGCCAGCCTGTGTGGATGCTTGGTTATCGTCACAGTGAAAAAGTGTTTCTGGATGTTCAGTTTGTGCCTGTTGCCTCTGGTTCCGTCACTGGGCACCACTGACAAAAGCTGCCTCTGACCTCTTTGCACCCTCCCTTTCGCTGTTCATGTGCAATGATGAGATCCCCTTTCTCTAGGGAGGTCTTCCCTTCTCTGGGTTGAACAGGCCCAGCTCTCAGTCTTCCCTCATAGGAGAGATGCCCCTGTCCCTTAATCATCTGACTGGCCTTACACGAGACTCATTCCAGTGAGGCTTCACCTCCCTCTTACTGAGGAGCCAGAAGTGGATGCACAGTTCTTCAGGCAGGGCCTCGGCAGTGCTGAGTAGCCCGGAAGAATGATCTCCCTCTGTCTGCTGGCAGTGTTCTGCCGGCTGCAGCCCGGGGTGCCGTTTGCCTTCTTTGCAGCAGAGGCACACTGCTGACTCCAGCAGGACTCCGGGTACTTTTCTGCAAAGCTGCTTTTGCAGCCGGGCATCCCTCAGCGTGTGCTGATGGATGGTTCTGCCTTTCAGCATCAGACTTTCCCCGTGTATTTTGTGTGGTGCCTGCCCTCCCAACCCATGGCTCTAACTCAGCTGGAGAGAAAGGTGCCTAAAATTTGAATTTGACAGTGGCTTTAATAGCTCAGTCCCAGTAAGATTTTAGTCTCAGATTTGAATATGTCACTTGATCATAAATGTAATTTAACTATACAGCTGGACCCTTAAAAACTTGCAATGGGTATTTACTCTTATAGCTGGCCAAACCAAAATTAGTGCTAAATTAAGGTATTGCTCCTGTGAATTTTTAGTTATCTTTTTTCCCCCCATACTTTTGGCAAATTTGCAAGTTCAAGTGCCTGTTATTTCCAGATATCCTAAAACAAAAGAATTAGTGCTGAGAACACAAAAACTTTTTCAGAAAGGAGCTATTTGTAGAAGCACAAAAGAGGAACATAGATTTGACCTTATGAGAAATGTCACCTAATCATCTCCTTGACAGAGTTAAAGAGAAAAATTGTTATATTATTAATTGATATTTTGTTTNAGCTATTTTTGGGGATTTTTTCTGCTCTATTACTTTTCTCGTTCGTATGCCTGGGTCACTGACGCTTTTAGCAATGGACATTTTGCCCTCTAGTGGTTTTTTTCTGTTACAAAATATCCGAGGAAAATCTCTGTGCACTCGAATTCATCCGCTTAGGTGTGGACCTGCAAAGCAAAAACTTTTAAGATGTGTTCTTTTTTCTTTTGTCTGTATCCATTAATACACCTGTATGACTCTACCCTTAATAATATATTCCTCAAAACATATTTTATTCACATGGATTGTTAAGGGAAAGCTAAAAGCCACTGCATTTTAATTTGGAAGTAGTGGAAAGGAAATTAACTGGCAAAGATTTGGATTTTACTTCAAAGAAGTGACACTGTATTAATGTTGGGGATAAAATAATTTGTTGCTTTATATAACAAAACAAAGGAATGAAAACCAATGTACTTGCTAGAGCAGCATATATATGCTGCAAAGCTTTTCTTTAATTCCATAACAATGCTCCAACTATGCTTATTTTGGATAGACAGAATGTATTTAGCTTTATTCCAGAGCCTAAGTCACTGCTTTGGTGCTCTGGGAGTATGAAAATGAAATGTTACCATTTATATTGTGATACTTCTGACTCCAGCATACTGGTTTTCTGTTGCAGTATTTCTATGCAATTTTTGTTATGTGAAGTTTTGCTGAAGTAAGCGGTATGTTGGCACCTTCAATTTATTTGAAGCTGTGCCAAGGAGAAATAATACTGCATAAAATACATAATATCCTTATGAAAGTTAGAAAAAAGCCTAATCAACATGCTTGATGCAGTACCAATTGAGATTAAATATGCATGTTACTCAGGGTTGTTCTCTTCAAGGCAACTTAAAAATAAATATTTAAATATTTTTATAACTATTTCAAAAAGTCAACTTGTATACGAAGTTTCATTACATCTATGAATTCAAGTGCTTCCTGATTGGATTAAGAAAGGATAATAGAATAATGATCTTCAGTTCTCTGCTTCATGGTTCTCAAAATATTCAGTTTAACTAGTCCCTGAAAAGAACCAGTGATCAATTGATGATTCTCAATGGTTTTAGAATGATTGGATTATAATAAACATGAGGCTATAAACCAACAACTGTAACAAAACTGAAATCACACTCTTCCTTACATCATTATCAAAAAAATTTCCATAGATGAAAATATCCTGAAGAAAAAAATGTATTTCATTTATGCTTTGCCATGATATTCCTTCCATGATTCTATTTTCATTTGCAAAATATTTGTTTATAAATTTTTATTTTTTAAACCCTTTCCCTCCACTATAAAAATTGTAAGACTGTATCATCCAAAACAGTCCTACTTTATGAAATAAGAGTATTTTTTCATAGAAATTCACATTTTTATGAGAATAGTTAGATTTTTAGAGATAAGAAATAGAGAAGTCTTTCCATGAACAGTGTAATTTTGAGTAGTGGTCTACAAAGATGGGACAAAAGGGCTACCAAGTGAAGAAAACTGTTCTTGAGGCTTTTAGGTGCTTCAGCCCTGAAAAACAAGGGCTATTGGTCTGCTAAAGTGGCATAAGCAGCTATGGCATAGGGAGAAAGCTGAATTACAAACTTGTATGGTTCAAGGGTAATCTGCTTAGGAAGCTGAGAGAAATGTATTAAGATCAGAGAAAATATCTCTATATCTTATTTTATAAACAAAATTTTTCAGTACCAAAATGTTCTAAAAATGAGCAGAATTTTAAAATAAGGGCCAGGAGAAGGATAGGGATAGGAGGAATATGTGTCAGGATCAAAGAGGAAGTAAAGTAGTATTCTCCTAATTAGTTGTAAATTTTCATAGAATCATAGAACATGCTGAGTTGGAAAAGACTCATCAGGATCACCAAGTCCAGGGCCTGGAGGCCCTGCACAGGACATCCCAAGAGTCACACCTGTGCCTGAGCATGTTGTCCAAACACTTCCTGAACCCTGTCAGGCTTGGTGCCTTCTCTGGGGAGCCTGTCCCAGTGCTCAGACACATTGTGTGAAAAACCTTTTCCTGATATCCAATCTAAACCTCCTGACTCAGCTTCATTCTGCTTCCTCAAGTCTCATCACTGGACAAGAGAGTAAGGAAATCAGTAGGGATATATATATATATTTTTTTTTTTGTCTGTAGTTGGTTTTCTGGTTTCCTGCTGCTGTTTTCTTTTCTTGTTTTGTTAATTTGGGGGGTGGAGGAGACCAAGGGGCTGCTTTCTTATGTATCCAGGGCCACCTCTTTTCCCATGGATCTAATGATCTTAACTACCATTGCTGATGATGTTTCAAGTCATCTGTGGTGGACATTTCTGGTGTTCAGGTGGACTCTGCAGTTCATACCCATCACATGTCATATGTGACCAATGTCTCTGCCTAGAGCTGTAAGCAGACTTGGCTGCTCCAATGTAGGTATTACTGCCCAGAACTACATGTTCTCTCTTCCTGTTGAAGACTTCTGCCCCTGCAGCTGAAATGAATGAGACAGTTCTGTGCCCAGCACCTCAGGCACTGATTTGTGGATTCCTTCTTAAGAACTACCACTGAAAACAGGTGCTAAGAGGAGGAGGAGCTGTTAATCGTAGTGGCTGTGGGATGAGTAGTACTCTTAAAATTTCATAAGCTCTGCTCAAGAGCAGGGAAAGTTTTGAGGCATTTGACACTTCAGTACCACTGCTTGGTCTCCCTGGAGTCAGGACTTCAAGCCTTCAAAGTTGGACCTGGAGAAGATCCAATGAACCAGAGATAAGAACATATGCAAGGTCCCTGTGGATGCCGCATTGAAGTCAAGGTTAATATAAAAGAAGTTTATTTTGGACAGGCTGCCATCATTCTTATGTAAATAAAAGCAATTTTTCTGAACATTACGTGAGATGAACTATGGAGAGGATTTTTGTTTTGATTTTCTTTTTCCATTACAATTGCTACCCTTATCCCGAATTCCTACTAGTAATTTTTAACATTATAAATTTTTTATTTCTTTGGGAATACTTTAACAGTGCAAAATATTGTCATTTTTCTTCCTTTACATATGGTACACAAATAAACACTGAATCAAAAATGAAAATTTTATGTCAGTTTTGTTTTTTCTAAGAGCAGCATAGCTCTTATGAATTGTTGTCTTATACTTTAATATGCTCAGCAAATTGGTGATTGTTAAGTAGATTAATCAGATGATGGTAATGCTCAAAAGTCCTATTGCAAATAGTATAAATCACATATTGAATATTGAAAACTTTATAACTATGGCCATTTAAGCTGCAACTAAAAACAATCAAATTATTCCAAGCCAAGCAGGTTTAGTAAATAGAATAACACATTAAGCTTGATTTTATTTTAGTTTTTCTTTCTTTAATAAATTATGCTAGAACATTAATATATCCCCTGGGGAACAAGTACTGTAGGTTATTAAAGAATAAAATTATATTTCAAAGTTTTATATCCATGTCATATGAATATCTAGATGGAAGACAAACAGCTTTTGAAAAATTGCCTGAAAACAGCAATCCATCATATTTAGGGAGAGTTTTCTTTCAGTTTGCTCTGCTAGCATTTTTGCTATAGTATCATTGGTCATAGGAAAAATGGGATTGCTTAAAGATATTCTTTCATCATGGTAGAAATTTCAGCCAATCTAAGTGCTTTTAGAATAAGAGTGGAGTGCAGTTAATTCTGAAGAAAGTATTATCTCTTCATTGCACATCCAGCTACTAAGTGATACTAAGGAGTTGAAGTTCTGATATCCTTCTCACCTCTACCTAAGGCTGAATGTAAAAATGGCCCCTTCAAAAGTTTTAATTCATTAAATTAGCTGTATTAACTAAAACTTTCTTTACTGTTTTAAGTCTTTAGTCCTTTCAGAACTATGCAATGCTTTTGTACTTTTGTGCTGCATCCATCATCTTCCTGCCCCTCCGAGGTTTAATGACTGTTTAAGATATCAGGACACCATAGCTCTTGCTTTAATCGATCTCTGGGACTTTAGATTCAGTAAAGATTACTGCAAATGATACTCAACAGAGCTTAGTGCACATTGTCTGATCTCCAGAGAGAACTTGAGTCCTAGCTCCTCACAGTGAGGTGTGCTTGTGAAGAAGGGAAACGCCAAGCTGAGTGTTTCTGACTCCCTTCCCCGCTCTGGAGGTTGTGTACCTAAGCCAGGCCTGCACATCTTCTCCTACCCAAGCCACAGCCCCAAAGCTGGGGCCTTGGGAAATAAATAGTGGACTTTTCTGGATTTCTTCCCTCATTAATTATTAGAGGATAACTAAAAGATTTTACCAGGGAGGTAAACATCCCTTTCAATGTGCTTCTCAGCCACAAAGGATCCAGACCTTGCTGCACATCATTTTAAGCATAACTATAAAATATGTTTGAAGGATTTGAGATGAACAGTTGTAGAACAGAGTGTGAGGTGATGCACTTTAGGACTAATAACAACATTTCTGCAGTAAGCCCCTCAAAGGAAAATAAGACTGTAAAGAGTAGATCAAACTTACAGATTTGATACTGACAGTATATGCCATGATTCAACCATGAAAATAGCCAACTAAAATCTAAATTGTGTCAGAAGAGGTATTTGGAGTAAAGAAGGAAAAAGTTACTATAATGATATCTTATCTTCTAGGCAGTTATGTTCAAGAAGCATAAATTGAACACCTGAGTTTGAGACAGGATTGACAAATCTCCCATTAGACTAGACAACCTACAACAGTGGAACAAAAATTATTTTCCTTTTTTTTTTTTTTTCTCTTTAGATCACCACAATGCAGGTAGGATGTACCAAAAGAATAGAGAATTTGTTGAATTAACGACAAAATTTTCATGAAAACAGGCATGTACATATTTTATTTAAATTAATCTTGAGTCTGTGGTTCCTTGAAAGCAAGAGATTTGCAGCTAGCTCAGGTTATAGAAGAGGTTGTATATTGGATGACCTGTCAAGCTCTGGCTTCAATCTTTCACTAGTCATCCACAGGGGAAAAATGTAAACCTTCTAAATTGTAAGAACTCACATTTTCTGATGAGTCTTACTGAGAAAGTGATCTACAGAATTATCTACCTCACTCCCTCTACTGTGTTTTTCCAAAAGTTTCTGTAGCTCACTAACAGGCTGTGCATCTTGTTCTTGCTTATCTCATTATGGTCTGAGAAACAACATCTCAAGTTAGATACTTCCAGCTCTTTCAGATCACTAAGAAGGTTTCTGGGACCATGTATTGGCAACTTCAAGCCCAGATTTTCCTGATGCCCATCTGCTGGAGACCAACCCAGGAGCTTGGGCTTCTGGGGGCTCAGTCTGAGGCTGAACTGTTAGAGACCAAGCTGTAGGAAGGATAAGTGCATATTCCAGAGATATGGGCATGATGATAACTTTTCTTTATAAGAGTCACAGATTTGGGACTCTTCTGGTCACTAGAGAGTAAAATGCTAAGCTTTTAATGGACACCTATGGAAAGAACCACTAGAGATATTTCTCTCTCCCTACCTGTCTGCTTTAGAAACACGGTAGATCAATAGATCACAAGTACGTAATAGGCATCGTTCCTGGGAACTGAAATATGATCACCCACATTATTTAAAGTTCTGAGTGTTTCTTACATGCTTTTAGCCTGTCTGAGTACGTTCCCAAAGTGTACTGAGACAAAACCAACAACTGGCTTTGTGACAGCCCTAGTTTTGAGTGCCAGGGTAGTTAGATACCAGCATAAATGCATTCCAAGTCATTTAACATTCATACCCAGGACTCTTCCTGGCCAAATTTAATTTACAAGAGTGAGCCTTAGAGATTTTCTGGTAGCACCTGACACTTAAAATTAGTCAAAGGAGAGTCATTTAGCTCTCAGTTCCCTGAAAACAGTAATCTGCAGTCATGTTAGTTACCCTTAACTGTCTGAGCCAACTCCATGGTGCTGGTAGATATGACACAGAACCAGCAGAAGATCTGCAATTATCTGGAGTAGCAGTGGGAACCTGGGCAAGATATGCTGGGACAATTTACAGGATAGTGTTTTTCTTAGACAACTCAATCTCACCCTTATCACCTCTTTTCCCAGTCATACCTAGGATATAATGATGTGAAGTTTAATATTGCTGATTAGATCAGGGAAAGGACATTTTGGTAATGTCCAGGTAAATCAGTGGTCCAGCCAGTGGTCCACATGCCAGATCTCATATATGGGCAGGGTTCTAGGACGGTATATATAATTTCTATAGCATATGGGCAATCTGGAGTATTTCTCAGCATGAGATGTCACTAACAGCATTACTACATGCTGTGTTCGTGCTCATATGTGATGTAAAGCAGAAAAGTGGTTGGGTCACTCTAGGACAGGTGTTGGGAAATGTGGATTTACCTGAGAGAGACAATACTTTCTTGTTCACCACCCTTACACTGATTTAATCAGTGCCTCTTCCTCTGTCCCCAGAAACCCTGTAAGAGAGCGTACCAGCGAGAATGCTCAAGGGTTAAACATCATAAGTTAAAACCTATTTTTATAGTTACATAAGGTTTTATTTACATAAATCCTGTTGCTTCAAGATTTATGGTAGAATGGGTGAGATACATATTAATTTTTATTTGTGTCCTTTTTCATGTTGTCATTGATGATGCAATTCCTAACATGTGTTTTTCTAAGCAGTTCAGTTGCATTGATTTTAGCAGCGACACCAGCTGGGGTGCCAGGGTGAAAATTATGTTTTCCTTATTTGGCTTTGTCTGAGTAAGGCTATATAAGCAATTGTCTTCTTGAAGCAGATTTCATAACAGCTGCTTCCAACTCTAATTCTTTCTTTTTCCATCTGTCTTCTCCTAATTCTGCTATTAGAATGGCTAACAGAACCCCAAGGGTGCTGTGAGTTTCTGAAAAAAAAAAAGAAATGGGCAATCTCTAGCAGCATCTGAGCAATGAAAGCCCAAAGTTGCATCTGAATTTAACTCTACTTTCCTGCTCTGAGTAAATACCTGGGGAAATGAGAGCTGCACAGATGCTTTCTGTGGAAAACACAGACGCAAAAGAAGTCTAAAGTTGGATTAAAAAGCAAAATAAAAGTTTATGAAACTGTTAAATGAAATTAACATCACCAGGAACCTGACTGACCAATCTAAAAAAAAAAAAAAATCAAATCCTATACATATTTTAACTCAGGTCAGGTCACCACACCATCTCTACTGTAGTACTTAGTGCTACAATAGGGGAAAAAGGGCTATATAATCAGAAAATGCTCAGCATATCCTACAGACATTTAAAAAATAGAGGTTCTCATAAATTAACCTTTCATGTAATGTGTTTTGTAACTTACAGATTTACATTTTCCCCATCACTTAGAATCTATTTTTAGTTTTTAATAGAGTAATATTTCTTGGTGGTCTCATAGTGATCCATGTTTTTTACTGAGGCTGACAGCCTCAAGTCTCAAAAGTGAGATGTGCCCCCCAGGATTGATACGTAGCTCCACACTGTTCAGCACCTTCAGAAATGATCTGGATGATGGGAATGAAACTCAGCAAGTTTGCTGATGACTCTAAACTGAGCAGTGGGGTGGAGAAGCCAGAAGGGAGAGCCATCTTAAAGAGAGACCTGGAATGGCTGGAATGGTAGCAGTAATGGTACAGAGTTTAACACAGACAAGTGTAGTCATGCAGCTGGGGTGACATAACCAAGCAGCTCAGTACAGTGGCTGCAGAGGAGCCTTGCTGAGGGTGATCTGGAAGACAAATCTGCCAGCTGTGGGCTGCTGCAGCAACAATGGCATATTGGATCCTGGGCTGCATCCACAGGGGCATTCCTGGCAGAGGTGGAGACATAAGCATCCCACTGTTCTCAGCACTTGTCAGGCTGCACCTCAAGTGCTGTGCCTGGTTATGGTCCCCACAATTCAACAAAGACACCCACTGGAGAGGGTCCAAAGGTGGCCCAAGAAGATGACCAAAGGGTTGGAGAACATGCCCTATGAGAAGAGAGGGAAATTACAGGTTTTTCCCCTGAAGGAGAGAAGGCCTAGAAGGGGACTTCATTAATGGTATTTCAGTCCTTAAAGGGCAGGTACAGAGCAGACAGAGGCTCTCTTTTCACAAGGAGCTGCCTGCACAAGATATGGGGAAAGAGATGCAGCTTATACTAGGAGAGGTTTTATCATGATATAAGAAAGGAATTTTTTTGCAGCAATACCAATCATTCAGTGGAACAATCTCCCCAGGGATGTGGTAGAGACTCCAGCATTGAAGGTTTTCAAGGCACAATTGGACAGGATGCTAGATAATCTCATCTAGGTTCCCTTTTCCCCCAAAGCTGGATCAGATGATCTTTTGAGCTCCCTTTTAGCTGTAGGTGTTCTATGGTTCTATCACATCTATTAAATGCAAGGGCAAGGAACAAAGTAGCTTTTTAGGAGGCAGCCCCAGTGTTTATTGCAATAATCTTAATTCTTTAATAACTCTTTCTACTGAATTATCTGACTAACTACCCAGTATCATCTTTCTTCAGGGTAAGTAGCATGGTACTGGTGAAAGGCAACCATACACTAGTGGTACTACTGACTTGCTCTTCCAATTAATCTTACCAGCAGAAGTTACTTTAATTTTTCCTTCACTGATACCTGAAAGGTAGTGAACATCTCTCGAAGGGAAGTATATATAAGTATACATATACATGTATATTTTGTTCTCTTTCTGCCTCCTGCCTGATTGTTACGATTTTTTGCTGATGAAAAGAAGTAGCAACCGGAAAAGTTTGCAGTTTGAATTTAACCTAAAAATAACCTTTTTTCAACCATGTAAAATATGAGATTGACAGAGTGATCTGCTCAGATCTGCTGCCTATTTACAGTGCATGCATCTTATCTATTTGCAGCAAGGTCACTGAAGTATGAGAGCAGTGATCTCTCAACATCTTCAATTATTTTGTGTTAGGCTTTTCTCCTTTCTAAGCTGTATGTCCAAGTTACCCATGCTTCATCCATCACATCCTTGCCTCTTGAAAAAAAACCCCATTGTATGCATTTTTAAAACTCACTAAAACCACAAAAATTTTCTTTTAAAGTATTTTCCAAATTCAGTCAATAAATATATACACACTTTGCTGCAAATATTATAACTAAGAGATTTATTTATTATACTATTTCATATTAATCCTCCTCCAGATATTAAGAACATATGATGCTGTATAATATGAAATCTTACGCATTTGGTCCTATTCTTTTCTACAAAAGACTGCATTTTTTATAAGTCCAACAGTGTAATAATGGGCACTATTTTTTGGCTCAAAACTGGGAAGGAAATAAGTTTTTCATATGATGTTAAACACAAGGAATACAAATTGCCTTGTAGTACTGAGAATAAGGAAGATCAGTCATGCTTCCTGAGGGGAAAGGAAACAAGGGAGTCACAATTTAGTCTATTCTCAATGGAATATTTAATATCAGACTTCAATACTTCATAGAACTGAAATTCAGTGCATCATTTTAATTATCTCCTGACAGTGTTGGGAAAAACTGATTAATAAATTAGATAGTACTTAACTTTCTCACAATGAAAATTCATTCTAATATATAAAATGTTGACATAAATTGCATTTGGGTATTTTTCATGGAGTAATTATTCTGTTGTTTTTTAGTAAACTGACGTCAGATTTAATCTTTTAGGATGACATTCATCTTGTCTAATTTTATTAACCTAAAAACTAGATAAATTGTCTAAAGAAACTGTCTGAGATTCTTGAACAGTTGACAAAGACATGTAGTCTCCAAAGCAGATTTATACTTGTACTTGATTTGAACTGTAATTTGGAAAAAAAACCATAAATTTTACTGTTAATGTAGCTGTTTATAGCACCGGAAAAGCCTAAATTAAAACTATGATCTAATCAAAATTAGTTGATGGCTGAGGTTGCATACAATTCCATCTTTTATCTTCACACAAGCAATCATTTAATCAGCAAGAAGAAAAAGACTGCATTTATTTTATGTGACTTTCCTGACATTCTCAGCACAGTGAGATAATTTTACAGGCCTTACGTCTTCTGTAATTTTTAAGGCAGAACCCAATTTCACTTGACAACAAAGCTTAGCATGTCTGTGACTGATCGGATGTTAGATGTCTGCGTGAGGATGTTATTTTCACAGGAATGCCTTTAAATGTTTTGCTGTAAATTGGAGCTAAAGTGATGGGTTGATTTACAAGAATTATTGTCATATATTTTCAATGATTTAAAAATGTCTAAAGAGGGTTTATTTACACTTGCAATACATGCTATTCTAATATGATGACAATAGAGGCCACTATGGTTCCAGAATTCAAACTATAAAGAAGTCTATAAGTTACTGTTTCCTAGAGAAAACAGTGATTTTTAGGCAGTATTTGCCTTTTAAATTCTAGTGAAAAATTAAATAAATATGTCTTGATGATTGTACGTACTACTTGCTTGAAAGTAGATTAAATTCAGTGGGAATAAGATTTTGTTTAAACTGAATTAGAAGTTTAAGAAATATTATATAGGAAGATTAGGATATTAGTATAAGAATAAATTTGCATTTGGAGGTGCTGGGGTGTGTCTAAAAAGGTAGAGAAGTTAGCATCATTTCTTCTTCCTCTATGCTGTATTGAAAAATGTATTTTGATATTTATTCTAGTTAATTCTGGTTCAGAGCCTGCTGGTGGATATGTGGTAGTGGAGTGGTTACTTTATTTTGTTTTGAATTCCAACATTATTATTAGGCCTTGAAAAGAAGCAATGAGTCATTATTACAGATTAGGCTACCAAATGCATAATTAGATACATGTTTGTGTTTTCACCGAGATTTTTTTGACACATGAAAACTCTGAAGTGTTAGCTGTGGGTTCTAAACATCAAACAGTGGTACAATTAAAGACCTCTCAGGGATTTCTTTAAGCTTTGCTTATTTTCTGTTGGTTACTGTGTTTCAGTATTACGACCCACAGTTTCTGAGCACAGCCCTGGGAAACAAGTAGCAGAGTGGAAATGGGTTCAATATACGGCAGGCTGCCCAGTAACTAAATATACTTCTTTTACGGTGCATCATCGTCACTTGAATAGTTGTTCCTTTTGGAATTTGGCTGCAAACCGGGTGTGTTAGACTTGACCTAAAATACAAACTGATGCTTGTCCACTTAACATGCTCCATGTGGGAAAGGCTTAAATTTTCTCAGAGCTCCAATAAAGGCAGTGGTGCTTGATACAGCCACAAGCACAGAGAGTAATGGGGACATAGTTGAATTGTTATAACTTTGATGCCTATCAATTTCACCAGGCAAAAGGCCAATTGCTACAGGAGCTGTTGGAGGGAACACAAGACTTAATGGTGATACTATAAGTAAAGGTGTTGCTCATAGAGTTGGGGAAGATGCATATTTTTATTTGGGTGTTGTCCAACACTGAATTAAAGTAATTTTACTCCGTGCATTGAACAGTCATCAGATGGCTGTTGGCTGCTTTCATGTTGAGCTGGATTTAACTGCCAGTTTAAAGATAGGGGATTTAAATCCTTGAAAATGAATTCTGATATCGCTTCCATGTGGTACCTAATGAATACTCCTAATTTTGGAAATAGCTTCACTGAAATTCTCTCTCTGCATTGAAGTCATCATGTTATTTCATGGTTACAGTAGCAGAATCTAGAATGAAAGTAATAGCAAGGTTATCTTGCTTTCTTTCATTGTTCAATTACAGGTGCTATGGGTGATATCAGAGATCATGAAATTAAATATGGGACAAGTTTTAGAGTAGCTGGGATGCTCCTCTTTATCTTTAATGTTTTCTTTCCAGTGCCTAATGAATTCTTTATTTTTTCATTCTCTCTATGTGTGTCCTCTATGTGTTTGTAGGTAGGCTGTTTAACATAGTCATACCTACATCTCAGATTTTTCTCACTATGTTCAATGTCCACACATGCTGACAGAACTCTCTATCTGAGATACTTTATATGTGGCAAAAGGAGACCTTTGTCAAAAAAAAGCCACATTACCTTTGTCAGGTCACAGGCTGAGTTGAGAAAAACCTCTTGTTTTCTGTATCCATTTGAGAGATTTTGCCAACTTGTACCAGTCAAGCAATGTGATTTCATGTCCATAGACTTTTTTTCCAACATGCCTACATTGGCAGAACATGGTAGTTTCACCTACAGCATACATCTGTTCTGTCGTGTTGCAGCTGATTCTGACAGCTTGTGATCTGTAGCTCATACCTCATGAGTTTATTCAAATATTCTAGCATTTGAGGATCTTGCTTTTTTTTCTTGATTTTGTTTATTTCTTTCAAATCTCTTGGATAACATCTGGAACAAAAAGTTACCTACCTACCTACCCACTCAACAGTCATGATGATAATGAAAGAAAAAAACAACCCAAAACAACCCAGCAGAATCTGAACCTTTAAACTTCATGTAGGTCAAATAGGGTTGGAAATTCCCTTTAGGAACAAGGATTTTATTTCTATAGAAGAATACATATGTTATTAATTTTTCCTTAGCGTGTCTCAGTCTAATCTAGTCTTCATCCTATTGTGGATTGTTGTGGTTTGTTGAAAACCTGCCATGGTGTAGCAACAGCAGTTGCTATTTGGAATGCTAACATTAAGACTTTTAATCTTCCAGCCCCATGGACTGACTCTTCACCTGCTGAGGCCCAAGCATGNCCCAGCAGAATCTGAACCTTTAAACTTCATGTAGGTCAAATAGGGTTGGAAATTCCCTTTAGGAACAAGGATTTTATTTCTATAGAAGAATACATATGTTATTAATTTTTCCTTAGCGTGTCTCAGTCTAATCTAGTCTTCATCCTATTGTGGATTGTTGTGGTTTGTTGAAAACCTGCCATGGTTGCTATTTGACATGAAGACTTTTAATCTTCCAGCCCCATGGACTGACTCTTCACCTGCTGAGGCCCAAGCATGGTGCTAAAGCATCATTTATAGGGCCAGGTTTGACCAAGATCACATCGGTGAGTACTCTTTTAATGATTGTCAGTAAGGGGAAACATGACAGAGAAAAGGCAATTACAGTAAGAAAAGTGTTG
>VZTR01025916.1:128212-144424 GCA_013400775.1 Chaetops frenatus
TAATATCTTCATCAATGATCTGGATGAGGATATTGAGTGCACCCTCAGTTTCACACATGACACCAGTTTGAGCAGGAGGGTTTGTCTGCTAGAAGGTAGGAAGCCTCTGCAGAGGGGNATGTATTTCAAGAAGTCCTTCTGATTTTTCTGAAACAGATGTTTCAACATATAATTGAATTTCTCATCAAGATAACTCAGATCAAATTCTAAGACAGAGAATACTTAGTTAAAGTAGTTTTTCTGCTGATTGCATAAAATTTATATGATTAAAGGAATTATTTTAAAAAATATTGCCTTTATATTTTATCCCTTTCTGCTTTTGTATTGATTGCAATTTAACATATAATACTAGACCGTTTTTGTCTTGTTTTAGATGCATGAATACTTTATGTCATAGAATGTTAAACTGGATTAAATTTTCTTTTGCAGATCTATCCATAATGGCATCAAATGAAAATTCAATTATGGAAATGGGAAATTTCCCACACTTAGGGATAGCATTTTAAAAGGAATAACTTTTGAGAAACTTAATTTTCTGTTGATAGCCTGCTACTGAGCTGCTTCAAAATCAAATCCCCTAATTTTCTCTTTAGAAGCCACACCAAATCCAAGCCTGTTCTGGGGTCTGGTGCTGTTAAACAGATTGATATACTGGAATTGTACTTCTATGGACACTGAATACAAAGCTTGATATGTGAAATTCAGCTAAATTACTAACCAGGAACAAATGAACTATATACAGTTTTTTGTTTGGCTGCCTATGTATCTTAGCTGCAGGTGGGTTTGGTTTTGTTTTCAAGAGCAATAGGGCATGAATAAATTAATCTGAGATTAAACAATTTCTCTTCTACAACAGCTTTTGAGCTGAGAGCTGAAGTAATTTTTTCATATTAAAGCTCAATTTGTTTTTATACAATTTGCAGCTTTTTGGCAGGCAGAGACACCTCTTCCAACAAAGGTGGGAGTGGTAAATCAGTGTGTAGTTATACAAACCAAAGCTGACAGGGGCTAGGGTGACTGCCTATGACATCACTCTTCATTGCATTCATGTTTCATTGCACAGGGTTCCCAGAGACCACTTACAGTTTTCCCTGACAGTTCTTGTTTCATGGAAACATGGAATTCAGCTTGTAACCTCTGGCTCATTTTCTTATATCTGATCTCTGTCTTCCACCATTTGCTCCAAAGTAGAAAGTGCCTTTAGTGCCTCTTTTGGCTGTGTTCATGGTAGATTTATGTAAAAAAAAGCTGTCTTCTTTCTTCATAGGAAATCATTCCTGTTTCTTTCAGCTTTTGCTCCTCACTGCTTTCAGCCGTCATCAAGCCTTCTTTTCATTTCAAGAGATGTCAAAACAATCATCTGTTAGATATTCTGATTCAGTTTTTTTATCTTGCTGTATATTATACATAAAATTCTCATATACACACAATTTTTTACCTTCTGGTGGATTCCCTGTTTATTAATTCCCTTTCTGCCTCCTATTTTATCATGTTTTAATAAAACAAAATTGTTTTAAACAATTATATAGCTGCCATACTTCACAGTTGCTTATGTTTGACTACAATTTTCTTGCACATGTGAGCATCTTATTTTACTCTACTGTTTGGAAAAGTCTTTTTTTTCATAACACCAATGTATTTCAAGCTCAACAAATAATTGATGGTGTCTTCTTATTGCCTGGCACAATTAATTTGGGTGAACTCCCCACAATCAATGTATCCTTATTTGTATTGCAAGCATGCAGATTATTCTTCACTGGTTATTGATATTCTCCTGCTCCCAGGGGTTACAGCACTCATGTTTTCAGATTATTTTCCAATAATAAAGATGAAGTACAGTACATTGTAGGACTTTAGCCAGTGTAGGAACATACCCAGCTATATAAAATGTCATAAGGAAAAACATGGATGAGTATGATTCATTGTAACCTTGTCCCACAGTACTACCAAAGAGATTTTATCTATTTTAATGCTAAATGGATGCATTTGGTAAAACAGCTAAGGTAAGTAGAAATCATATACTCTGGGGTTTAGCTAAATTACATACATGGGACTATCCACTTTCATGTCTCACAACATAACTGATAGCACAGTTGTGCTGTCTCTAGCACAGGCTAGGTAATTTAGTGTCTTCACTGAGCTCATTGAGAAAGATTTGGTTTTCCTTAAAAAATCAAAAATCCCCAAAGTAGATTAAGAGTTATTTTAGAAGAAGTTATGTAGGGTTAAGTCACTGATATCCATGAAAAATAAAGTGCTGTCTATATAAATAAGCAAATAACTTCTGTTTGGTACCATACATGAGACAGTGAAGGACTTGGTAGGAGAGAAATAGTTTCAAATCACTTCAGGACTCTGAGCTCTGCTAAAAGGTACACTGGAGTAAACTTCTGTTAACCTTATTTTATGGATTTCTGAAATTTTTATCCATGGAGTAGTATAGTACAGATTCTTCAGGGTCAAGAGTAGACCAGTCTTCCAGACCCGGGAGATTGTTCCCATCAGCCACTTCCCAAGGGTTTGTGGGAAAAACAGCTCATCATTATTAATGATCACAGAGAACATATTATCAACATATGTGTTCTTGTGTGTGTATCTGTGTGTTTGTGTATTAAATACTAAAGAGAGCAAAACTAGATGCCATATGTAAGTAGTTGCAGACAGAAAAAAAAAGTTGTGAAATCTCATAATGTGCAAATTTTTTAACCTCACACCTATGAAAAACTGATCAAAGCCTTTCACTTTTAAAGGAGAGAAGAGGGGATAACAACATTAAACACCTCCCTTCAGATCTTCTGCCAGAAATCCTTGTGTTTGTTGTCTTACTGAACCCAGTTACTTTTTCTAGTCATTTAATAATTATCATGCTTCCCTACCATGAGCCCCTATGCTTGATGCCATATGTTATAAGCCGAGACCTACAAAGCTAGCTGAAATTCACTACCTACTTATTTAATTTAGATGTCTTTGTTGTAGTAGTTCTCATCAGGCCCTGTGTATCTTTGCTGCCTTGATGATTCACTTCATTGCAGCTTTGAGAACAGCTTCCATAATAAAAAAAAAAAAAAANAAAAAAAAAAAAAAAAAAAAGAAAAAAAAGAAGGGTATGAGGGGTATTTGTTGATTCCTGTTTCTGAAAATTGCAGCTGATGCTGTTGTTTTTGTCAACTGAAATAGGCACCTAAAATATTTTTAGAAGGATCGATACTCATGTAGGTACAGCTTGTGTACTTGAAGTTACTGAAGCAATTTTCAGAATTTACATTTTAGTGGCTGTAAAGAATGGGAGATGAAATAAAAATTTATTATTTCCAAGTGAAATGGTAAGTTGGTTATTGCTATTGCAGCACTAGAATAACATAGAAGTGTCTTTAGAAATGTGTAGCTCAAAAAATTAAAAATTCTGCTAATTTTGGAAAAGGTTTTCAAGTTAAAATAAGTTTCATCACGTACTAGGTTTCTTTGTACTTACTTTCAGTCTTGCAAAGGCATTCAAAGGAGTAGCTGAAAAAGCATGTGCCTTTGAAAGAGTAAAAACCCCTTTTGATGTAGAGAAAGGGGATCTGAATAGTTTTTAACTGTTCTTCCTGACATTACTTTCACAGTACATTAGATACCATCTCTTTCCTGTTATAATACCTCTTTATACCTAGCCTATAAAATAGATTAAATTTTGTTGCAGTGTGATGCTTTTCGTTTCTTTGCTGCTAGACATCATGTGAAAATTCTTCATCTACTTCCTCTAGTTCTTATGACTACAGAAGTGATAAAACAATCATGTAAAGATGAAAAAAATCCACAAAATAACAAAACAATAATCTTAAGAAACACAGAATGAGAAAATAAAGTACTAAATAAATTGGAGACTAGCAAAATGCTTGCCAGCATATGCAGCCTTATGGCGTGCCCAACTCTGGGTTTTGTGATACAGAGAGACTTTAGAATTACCTAAATATATAGGTAGGAAAATAAATGGATATCTTCTGCAATAGGAATTACTGGCCTCTGAAAAGTCAAGAACAGAAATCCTGGTTCTGTTCCTTGTTTGAAATCTCCTTTCAAGTAAAGTGCTATGGGCCTAGTACTTGTTGAGTCATTCTGCCATCTGGTGCAATAGATACTGTAACCTTGGTCTTCTTTCATGATTTACTATGTCATCAAACATCCAGCAGTTTTCCACTCTCTGCTGCATTCCTGTGATCCTTAGTCCTCCACAAAGCCACTACCTTCCAGTTATTTTCAGGATCTGCAGGATTTTTCAAATTTTTTCAGTATCTTTCAAAATTTTTTCTATGGCTCTTTTGTGATGCTTCCCTATCAGAACTAAGACTATCAAGAATATGTGATCTTCCAGTCCAAAGTTGTACTGCAACAAATTCAAAGCAAACTGAGATAGCTACAGAAAGTTCATTATTTATATACAGTGTTTTAGTTTAGCTGTACTAATAATAGACATTAAAATGGTGGCACCAGGGCTGAAAATATATATTGCATCTAGGTGAAGTAGAAATAGGAGACCTATAATTAAGGAAGCTCTTTAGAAAGAGCTAAATTTTTTTTGGTGAGAGGAACAGGAAGACTCCAAAGCGCATGGGAGATGAAGCAACTTCAGAAGAAGCGATGTAATTCTATACTATGAACATGCTTAAATTCACTAGAAAGTTCAGTCCATCCTATGCACCTAACATGTATCACAGCACCAGATTGGACACCGTGGGCTGAAACATTTGCATAATATATAAATAAATATTTCTAATTATAATTAACAATGGTAAGAGTTATTGTTTCTACATTATTTAGAAAGTTTATACTTTTTAATAAAGGGATCATTTCTCCTAAATCTGTGCAGAGAAGCTTACCAACATCTTCATACGGACTATTTATTTAAGAGTTAAATAAAATTTAAAGCCCTCTGGGCTTGGATCAAAGAGTCATAGCTCTTGAACTCAGCTCCTTCAGTTCTCATTTGGTGGAAGTTCCTATAGCTGTTGATGTGGTTGCACTGTGCAAATCTGCATCAGCTGATGATCTGGCCTAAGGTGCTCTACTTTGGATTAAAACCATAACGATTCTGGCATCATCTAGAATTCTTTATTACTCTATTTACATAAGTTGCTTTCAATTGACCAGAGTAGCTTATCTAGGAGCATTAGAATTGAACCTTAAACTCAAGGCAAATGTGTGTTTTGGTGCCCAGCTCCCCTCTCTGGGGTGGCATGGTGGTCTGTAGGCTGTGTTGACAGGGCATGCCTGTCCCTGGCTGTCTGTCTTTATTAGGGTCTCAGCAGCACCAGTGTTCACTGCTGCTCACTCAATTACTTGTACAGACAAAACTAAGTGGGGAAGAGGCCTGCTGCCACAGTGTAATTAATCCTCTGGGGTCCCATAGGCAACAAGCAACTGCACAAACAGCTGACTAATCTGCCAAAGTACGCAGATATCTTGATTGCAGCATGAACACTTTGCTGGCTTTTCTGTACTTAATTGTCCTTTGTGATACAGCAGAAGTGAACTCTTCTTTTCTTCCAAGTACTTAGAAGCCACTATTTGCTGCCAGCCTATTTTTGATTTTAGCTGATTATCTATTTCTAGCCTTTTTGACACAGTTCCTCTTCCCTTTAAACATTACAGGGCAATACCTTCACCTCATATAAGCATGGAGAGAGCCATTTTTTTATCAACTGCCTTCTAGAGTTTGATGTTCATTGTATTTTGTACATTACCTTCAGCAAACTTTTAAAAGTATATTCTCTAACATGAATAATTACGTTGTAAAAGTCCACATTAAACACTTTGGATTGAAACAAGTCAAGTGCTAAAAAATATGATGCACAGAAAATGAATTTTCCATTTTCCTGATATAGATCTGACCTTTGGTGTATAATAACCACATACTATGACAGATGACCTAAGCTGTAAACCACTACATGTAATAATGATAGATGTGTTTAGATTTTTTCTGACATTAGGCAAACTATATAACGATAAATATATTGTTAATACAGAGGGCACATTTTTACATTTTCTTGAGAAAGAATATTTTTTTTCTTCTTCCATTTAGCACTAAGTAAAACAAATGGATGTTTTGTGTCTATAGTCATGATTCATAAATGGGTAGTATTCATTCAAAGTAGACTACTATTTTTCTCAATTAAAATGCAATAATATTTGTTGAATTTGGTAGAGTTCAGTGTAAAAAGAAAAGTATATACTTGAGGTCGTAAGAGAATTCATCCTCCAGAAAAATGTAAGAGCAGAAAAATGTTTTATTCTTAATTGGCATAACAATATTGTAAGAATTTAAATTACAATTTTCAACAATTACAACTCCTGAGTCCACTGAAGTCAGTCAAGCAGTGCTGCATATTTAAGGAGGAAAAAAAAAATTGAAATACAAGCTTGGAATATATTTTTGAAAAGACCAAATCAGCAAAAACCTGTCCTTGGAGCAGAAAGAAAGGGGATAAAATCTGAACTCTAAACCAAATTGCATTTTTTAAGGGCATTAAAATGAATAGCACAAAAGAAATGGAAAAGAAAAATGTATTTAGAGTACTGATGGTAATGGTAGAAAGAGATCATGTTGCAACTGGGCACGAAAGAAGGACACGGTTTCACCACGATCGAGAGAACAGCTGAGGCCCCCAGAAAGGAGAGCACCCGTTTATTATGGATACACAATTTTATAGTGAGAGAGGATTGGAAGATGAAATCCCACCTCTCAACCAGCCTGGTGAAGTGACCAGTCCATCAGATTCCCTTTTCCAAGAAGGAACGTAATAAAAGCTAGTGTTTTCAGTACAATGCGTGAGAAAATCTGACTCGAGAATATAAGCTTTTTGTAAGGCTTTCAAAAACAGGGCGACAAGATCACAGAATCATTTAGGTTGAAAAATATCTTTTAGGTTGTAGTCCAACCTTTAAAACCAGTACTGCCAAGTCCACCATTAAACCACGTCCTCAGGTGCAACATCTACATGTCTTTTAAACATCTCCAGGGGTGGTGGCTCAACCACTTTCCTAGGCAGCCTATTCCAACACTTGAAAAACCTTCTGGCGAAGAGGTTTTTTGTTATATCCAATCTAAACCTTCACTGAAGCAACTTATGTGTGGATTATCAACGTTAGATTGTCATGTCAAACTAACCCATAGGTAATTTAGTAAAACTGATTATCTATTCAGATAACGGATAGAACTTGGAGGGTGGAACTACTCTATCTGTCATCAATAAAGCTTTGAAACAGGACAGCTGGAGGTGTCTCAAAGGTGAGTGTCTTTCAGCTTTTTCTTATTAAATAATTCCTTTTGAGACAAAATACTGTGCTGATTAAATACTTATACAAAAGTTGGAAGCTATTTTCAAGACAGAGAATTGCAGATTCCATAGAATTAAATAATAAACTAAACAAGCTAACAAACAACAGCAAACCTAAATAAATTTTAAAAGTTAAGTAAAAAAAGGGATGCTACTAAAAAGAACAAAAATTCCAGGTCTGGCTCTTGATGATCCATAGTAGAATGTTTTGTTCTAAGCTCAGTGAGCTTCACCTGCATATGGATTGTATTCAGGTCTTCTACCTGCTCCACAGGCTCAGTTAGAGCTGACTAGGGCATTCATGTCTAAAAATGCAAAATTTGATTCTGAATTGAATCAAAAAAAGAGGAAAAAAATAGGAAGTGATAGTGCTGCTGCCATATAAAATCTCTCCTGTGAAAAATCCTGATCAGACATATTCCAGAAAGCTAAACTGAGACTGGAGCAGAGCAGGAGAGGTGTTGCAAAGATGCTTAGAAGACCCTACCTTTTAATGGAAGAGATTAACTTGGTTAGCCAAGCAAAGATGAGAAAAAATGGCTTTGTTTACAAATATCCAAAGAATGAAGAAATGCCCTCTACACTAAAGAATTGTTTTGGCACAAAAGCAGATTTATCTGAACCAAACATGAATAAATCCAGGTCAAAAATTACATTAATATTGTTGACCAGTGGAGCACTTAAGATTTTGGATCTTTTCTCTGAGAGTACTAGGATGAAAAAAATTTAGCTGTTTTTAAAATGGAGATTATAAAATGTGGTATCTGTGATAGCAGGGCTTAATGCTTGCTATCAACTAAGGCTTTTAATGTTCTCTTTTTCTCAATGTTTAGGGATTTAATTTATACATCTTATATTCAAGACAAAAAGAATCACCTACAATTTCAAACAGAGCAATTTTTCCTTCTGGAAACCTTTTTTCAGTGTTGGTGTTTATAATTACAGTTTATTTTAGAATGAAAGTAGTCATTAAGGTTCAGATCTTCAAAAATACTAAGGTATAGAAAAAGATAACTTTAGAATTTCCTCTTCTGTGTTTGTAACTTACAAACTTGGTGCAGTTATCTAAGTAATTATACTCAAATACTGAGGCAACACTACACTGCAGTGTTTAAAGCACTACAATTCCACTGAAGATAGAACTGTGGCTGAATCCTGAGTACACCTCTTAGGGCATTACAGGCAGACCCAACTGTTCCTTTTAAAACCAGATACTGGAAATTGTGGCTATCTTGAGTTTTCTCTTTGCACACATGAAATTATTTTCCAGTTCTCAATGTAGTTACAAGTTGTATCTTCCAACACCTCACTCAAACCAAGGTCAGCTTCTAGGCTGCAATATGTGCTTGTCCTTCACTCAGAGGTTTGTCCATTTGAGCTCTGACACATCTCTGAACATGGAATTTATAAAGGCTGTACACAGGAAACCTGCCATGACATTTAACTTCCTTCTTGCCAAAGAATATTTTCTTGTATCTAATTGCCAGGATGACACATGAGTCGGGATTTCCCTGCAGCTGGGACACCAGGATCTTCCTGGGGTCCCTCGGGGCAGCATCTGGCAGCCAGCACTTGGTGCACCAGGCAGGACAGCCAAGGGGCACTAAGGGCAGCATCGATTCCATAGAGAAGCCTGGGTCTTGTGTCTACTATTCTTTAAAAAACTAGGGACATCTCTTTCCATTCACTAGAGCAAATTTGAATTTTAATTTGAAGCTCTGAATTTTGACAGATGACTTAATTGAGAAGTATGCTGTGGAAAAGAAAAAATAGATTGTAATTATTTGGTTATAAGGTGTCATTGGGATAAAGAGACTAGAAAATTTAAGAGGCTATGAAACCTGTGAGTACAACTCAAGAGGCTCATGATGGACATTTGTTTAGGTTTTTGTTTAGAAATGTATCACAGTTCATTAATTTCTGTATATATTTTAGCTTTTTTTTTCCTCTGTCATAGAGTTTCTTTGGTTGGTTATGTTCTGTCAACCTGCCACTTTGAATCTAGTAATTCATTTTTATGTCACTTAAAGCATTGCTTTAGTGGTTCAAAAATTCTTTTCTGATGTATATTTACCTATAAAATTTCCACACTTCAGTACATGGACCATCAACAACAGCTTATACCACTGCTAAAACAAGTCACTTGTATTGCTATTTATGTTTGTTATAAACTATTATTTACACAGCAAGCTGTAACCATAATTTACAGTGATCACATTAATTGACTACATTTCTTTGTGCACCTCAGCTGCCAGTAATTTGGCCATAATTTTTACAGAACTTATTCTTGTTTTATAATGTAGGAAGCCTGTTGGCCTTTTGTGAAACTACACAAACAGTTCTATTCCACTATCTGGCTGGCAGAAGTGCAAAAAAGTAAAACCATTGTCCTTTACTATAAGGACAAAGAATGAGATTCCAGCTCTGTGCAAACTTTATATCAGGCACAGAAATCAAAGTTTTGTCTGGTGAAGCTGTGACCCACATATCCTTCAAGGTAGCTGCAGTCTTCTGCACCACCAGTCTCTGGTAAATACATTAAATAAAGATTCAACACACAAGCATTAGGTAAGTCCACTGAGTTGTGCATTATTCTAAAAGTTGCTGAACAGCAGAAGGTAATCATTCAGTAGAGTCAAGATGAATAAAATAAAAGGCTATCTCATGTTACAATTGATTTAAATCTGCTGAAATATGCACTGCACATTTTGATTAGCTGAGTAATGCAGTGTATGCTTCTGCTAGGAAGGAAAAATCCAACAGTGTATTGTGCTTCTTTTAGCTGCCTATCCATTCATCAAAGCTTTCCTAATTTGTGTTCTATTTCCTTTGATGCAATCAATATGAACAATAGAGGGTGTTACCTTGCATTTCTATACTTTGATCTGATTTGGCATTTGTGATCAACACAGTCTAGCAACGTTGCAGGTTAGAAAACATTTTGCTACTGCCATCAATTACATTGTTCAGTGACCTTCCTTCTCCCTGCTGTGCTTTGAATATGTATGTATATATTTCAAGATGTCTTTTTTGCCTACACTATTTGTTTTACAGAGCAACACACTGTGAAAATGAGAGATGGTAAACAACATCCTTAATGTTTAGGATGAAGAAGCCAATGGCTACTTATCCACTATTAAATTGATGTACAGTTACTCTTACAGTGAATATAAATAATAATGTCATTAATCCTCCATGTCATAAAGAACTACATGCATAGCCTCCAGCACTGTGGTATGCATTATCAATTCCTGGACTGGAGTTTTTTACTGCCCTGAGATGTGTTTTGTTGATGTGATCTCAGTTCTTGAAAATATGGAAATATAATAAACCTGGTAGTGCATTATGGAATAACAGTAGTGGGTTTTTTGGTTGCTGGGGTTTTTTTGTTATTTGGTTTGGTTTGGGTTTATTTAGTTCTAACTTGTGAAAATGAGGAATATATGGATCTTTATTATTATTTTTATGATTATACCTAAGCAAATTTATGACTTATGTGATTATTCTACAGCATATCTTTGGATGCATCACTCCCATGCTGTATTCCTGAGTTCTTTCACTGGTAGATTGGGACAATAAAATTAATTTGTCATTACTTTAAAACTCCTCACTATAAAAGAAGCATTGTGTGTATTATATTAGCTGACAAGGCAAAATAAATATTGGTGATGATTAAAGTCACAGGCAACTTCTCCATAAAGAACTGAGAGGGAAAAATAGTTCAATTAAGTCACTATTCTCTCTATAAGCATTAGAACATCCTAAATCTAAATATGATACTACCATTTTTATCATTAAGGAGACCAAAATACGTTTTGCAAATCTGAGATCAGAAGTAAGAGTGATGCTCCAAGCTTCCCAGTCAAATTCCATCTGTAAAACATTTCATCTTTCAAAGTGTAAGTTTGCATGTGTACTCCTGCCTGCTGACATAAAACAGCTTTACAATACTGTTCTCACTACCTTCATATTCCTATCTGATTTTCTATCCAAGAAACACCTCTGACGATCTGGGAAGACCAACTAGACCTGAAAATGTCTTCTGAGCCAGGAGCATCTGTTAATCCTGTTTCAGGTTGCCTACACAAAGAATCAAGAGGTGGATAGCTGTCAGAGAGAAAGTCTTGTTCAAATGAAGGGTAGCAAGCAGAGCTGAAAGAAATGCAGGACTTGTAAAGAAGAATAAATAAAATAAATAAACAAAAAAGAACCGTTGAAAATGCTTATGGAAAGTGGAAATATCATGCCTGGATGTTTTAATACAGTTTTCTATATAGCTTACACATTATTTGCCCAGAGAATATCCCCTAGGGATTCATTTGTCTTATTTGTAAGGAATACCTGTGCTTCCATGAGCATATGGGCATGCTAACATGAATAATACTAGCAAAGTACATTTACTTTTATCTTTAAAAGTGAACAAACAGGTAAAATTTAATATAGTGTCTGGTTTTATGTGTAGGCTAAAAAGACTTGAAAATCTAAAGGGAACATCTATCATCTGTGATGGAGAGCAGCAGGGAAAACATAAATTTCTGTAATGTAGGTTATTTATTCCACTTATTGCAGCAAACAGTTGCTCATAGGTGATCCATTTAAGAATGCAAACCAGTTTTCTTTTCCATCTCCTGCCTTATTCTAACAGTCAGACCTTTGGCTGAAGTCTTCCATTCTTTTCCTAAAGAAGACGTATGTATCATTCCCTTTCTTTTATTGATTAACATTTTTCTTTAAATCCTGTCTGCTCAGAGTGTCACAAGCTCTCCATTAAATTGTCTCTCTTCTTTTTACTTATTTTAATTTCTTTTCTCCCTTGCCCTCTTTCTTTGACTCCTCTTCCTATTTCTAATGTGTCTAATATTCTGATTAAAAAAATACCACCATGAATATCTCTAGACACTAATATTTCACTCGTTGTCATTATGCTGTTCATATTTTTAGCCTGTCTCTGGTTCTTTGTGTATTGGCTGTTTGTGCTCAGGTGTTGGCAGTGGGGGCTGCAGGGCATGCAGGGCCATCAGGGATGGCCAGGACTGTCCTGTGCCACACGTGGCTGATTGCAGCCAGCTCCAACTGACCCACTATGGCTCAGCTCTGCAGGCAAGGTCCTGGCACTTCAGGTAAAGCATATTTAAGAAAGAGACAGGCAGTGAGGAGTGAGGGGGGGGGGGGGAAATATGCAAGAAACAACCCTTCTAAAAAAATAAGGAGAACTAAATATTTCTGAAATCATAGTGAAGCTGGATGAAGAACACAGCTTTCTGAAAAATTCAGTCTCTTCATGCATGAAAGAATTTATCTGAATTACAATATTCTATACGAAGTATAAAGTTGAAAAGGGCGAACAGTAAGAGAGACCTTGGGGTGATTGTGGACAGTAAACTGTAGATGAACTCATTCAGTGCATCTCAAGGGAGAATGGCAAGTGGGATTTTTTTTCTGCTTGCACTAAAGAATGAAGTCATGCAGAAATGAAGTGTTAATCTCTGAATAGCTCTTACCAGGTCATGTCAGGAATTCCATGCTAAATTCAAGCATCTTGATGCTAGAAATATATGGACAGCTCTAAGATTTTCTAGGCAGGTAGTTCAGAGAGAGAAGTACTGAATGATTGCAAACCAGGCAGATCGATTTCTGAGAAGAAAAAAAAAGCAGTATAAAAGCTAAATGTGCAGCATACATAAAACAGCCACAATATTCTTGTATAGAGGAAAGTTTGATTTACCTTGGGTTATTCGTTTTGATTTTATTCAAGCAAAGTGTGATATATCTGTCTGTGGTACAAAGAGAAAAGCTAAACCTACCATCAGGACAAGTTCTGGACAGTGACTTGACTTTTGGAATAACTCCAAATACAAGGATGTACATTATATCTTTTGGAATTTTCACTCTAACAAGTACTGCTAGTCTCTGGATGAGGGCAGAATCCTTGTGGTCAGCGGAGACTTTCTTCCATTAGGTAATTCTTCCGTGTAATTTTTCGTCATCTATTCCATGTGCATGAAGTCAGAGAACCAGGTAGCAGAAACTAATGCCTCAGAAGGAAGACTTGTTTCCTTAATGAAAAGGCTAAAGAGGGAAATGCAAAGAAAACTTTTTCAATAGAAATGCTGATATATTTTATATCTCCACTGGTTTATACCCTAAAAGGATCTTCTTCTGCAGTTTCCTATTTATGCATTAGACCTCACAAGTAACAGAGGACTTGACTCTGACAGAAGTCCCAACTATCAAACCAGGGGAAAAATAGGAGCTTCTTGATTCCTCATGTAATCATTGCCTCACTGTAATTTTTCTGTAGGAGCTCAAAAAGGAGTGTTTTGTGAAGCAGCATTGCAAAAGTTGAATGACAGGCATCTATGGTTTAATCACATTGAAAATAGGCCACCTTCAGTATATTCATCAGTTTGCATGCTATTCCTCTTGGTGGCAGGTGAAACAATAATAAATAATGCACAAAGGAAGTTAATCTGTTTCCAGAGTATTTTAATAAATAAAATGTACAAAACCATTCAGGCCTTGGGCTTCTTGCCAGAGCCTGATGCGAGAGAAATACCAAAAACACATGAACCACCTCTGAAATCTGTTAAGCTGCTTGTTCCAATTTCTAATTTGTATTTATTTTTTCCTCTCATACAGTGTGATTTGATTTCATACAGGAATCACACTAATAATATAATGACTTTGTAAGAAAAGATAAAGTAGAACAACTCTACCAAGGGAAATTATTGTTGCATCAATTTCTAATTATTCCTCCCAGTAACTTTTTATTTTTTGTGTCTAGTACTGGAGAGAAAAACCCCAGAAAATCAGCTATGTCTTTTGTTTAGTACTCACATTGGAATGAACTGTACACAGAAAGGAAACTGAAGCTGCACACATTAAGAGCTGTAAATTCATGTTCTGCTGCTCTAGGAGAAGGTCCTGAGAAGGGATGCAGAATGTTTTCCTTCACTTGCATGGAGTCTCTTTGGGTCACTGCTTTTCCCAGACTTGTGTACTTCCTAGTCAATGGCTCTCCCATGCCACTAGGTGCATCTGTCATTCTTTAGTCATTCAGCATCAAAAGAGTATAGATACTTGTGTAAGGACTATAAGAAATACAGTTCTATGAAGATTCATACTTTGCACCTCATTAGAAGAGGTAGAATATGCCACCACCTGCAACGAAGATGGATACTTTCTGTATAGGTATGCACAAATAAGAGCATGAATCACATTGCTCAGGGATTGATTAATTAAAAAAAAAATCTGTCTATTTTTCTGCTGTTAATCAAGTGCATTTCACAGAATCAAAACAAACAGTAACATTGTCTGTAATCAGTGTAAACAAAAGTAAACACAAGTTAACAAGCAACTGTTTTGAAACACAATATTGTATAGCGTCATTGGCCCAGCCTCAGAACTTTCTTATTCCACTTTTCATTTGATACACGTGGTTTACTAATTATATTGAATGATTTTTTTTTTAAAGGGCTGTGGATAAATGGATGCATTTGTCTCAGTTTTTGTGTTTTGGTTCAGGCTATTAGTAATATAGTACCTACATTTATTTGAATTTAGTGGCTTACTAGCCCAAAAATGTCTTGGTTAGCTAATAAATGTTATCAATATAGAGTAAAATTTAGTAATAATTGGGAAAAAACAATAATAAAAACTAATTCCAGTGATTAAAAAAGTCTTAAAAATATGTCAGGTAATGGAAAAAACCCATAGGAACTGTATGATATCATGCAATGTTTTAGAAATTGTTCCCTTTTTCCAAAAATATAAAATGCCAACGCATAATTATAGTCTCAGAATCATGACTAATATTAAATACTAATGGATGCTAGAAACATTATTATGGGTAAATATGCTTATACAAAGATGGAAGAAGGAATTATTAAAAATTCTGAAGGTGTACACAGCAAGGGATTTAATATATTCCCTATAGTTTATATTCTTTACTGAAAGAGGCAGGGTGGGGATCATTGTGAAGCTGAGAGCTCTGCTGTTGTAAAGTATGAATTGTGGGAATTTCACAGTATATGTAAATCTAAATATGGTTAAATGTGTCTAACAAAATTGCATTCTTTATAAAAATGTTATAAAATGGACCCAGTCTATTGCTGTTCAGTATCTTCTATAGTTGCTCCTGGACATTCGTTAATATATCCATATTGTATAACATTTTTTTTTGTCTCACGCTGTTGGATCCACTGTGTGAAAAGTCCTGGAATCAGGAACACAATCTTTTTGTCACAGATGAGTGTATGAGCTCCCTGACTGTTTCCTACAAAAAGGGAAAGAAAAACGTTTGTGTCAGGTTTCTGTTTCTCTGTTATGTTTTTCATTGTCACTCAATTTGGTGAATGTTTTTTTCTCTTACCTGGCATGTTTTAGGATTGTTCTGATGGGAGCTGTAGGTTAATGGATATTGAAGAGAGTTATGTACTAGTTTGGGAAAGCACTTCTACTTCCATTGTGCAGAGAAGTGGAGCAGCTTATAAGTGGTTCTACATGAGAGAACTCATGACTGAGTCCTGAGGCTGAGCAGTGCAGGGCAGCATAAATTCAAGCACTGTCACATTCAGGCAACAGTGGCCTGAAAGCCAGTTTAAGCCTTCTTAAAGTGCTTGCCAGTTTAAAAGCCAGCAACAACAAAAATCTCTCCCCAAAAAATAAAATTATGTAAAATATATATAGAAAATTTCTAGTGGAAAATACAGAAAGCATCAGGAATGGCCCATGTAGCTGCAGTTCCAATGAATGTTGGAAGGATCTGAAATCATTCTTTGTTTCAGATGATGCCACAGCTGTTGTTCTTGTAAATTTTGATTAAAATGTTGATTTTACATATATATATATATATGTAAATATATATATATATATGTAAAATCAACATTTGATATAT
>VZTR01025916.1:144571-161556 GCA_013400775.1 Chaetops frenatus
AAGTTTTCTTTCAGTTTCTGCACACTATGACAAAAAAATACATTTTTTTTCCCTCTAGCATATCATACAGGCTGTTAATTCAGGAATATGCCTACTCAATTAATTATGACCACTCCTTGCCTTCTGAAAAATAGGGTCAGCACTTGCAGTTAGGTAGATATAGTAATTCCAGCTGTTTTGACATTCCTTCAAATTCAAACTTACATATTCTACAGGTCCCATGAAAAAGACCCTTCAGAAAATCCTGTACCTAAGAATTAGTCCAAGTGTGTTTATAGGTGTGAGATTAAATAGGTTTTGATGCATATACCAAGGTTTTAAAATGTTGATATTAACAACAGTTGAGGTCAGATCTACACTTTTTTCTGATTATTAGAAATTACTAAATTTTTGTTTCATTCATTCAGTCAGCTCCAATAACAGTCAAATTTTACTCTTAGAGTCTGGAAGATGACTGACATAGGAAAAATTAGCATTTAGAAGTAGAAAAGCCAGAACCTGTAGTGGAAGAAAATGTCTCTTTCCTTCTGCAGGACATTTTAAGCAACGGAGAGGAAACAAAACAAGACATGACATGGTACTTGACTACAATTTTAATGAATTCTACTAAGGGATCTTTTAGGTTTTTTAACTAACATAATGTTTTATAAAAATACATCCAATTGAAGGGCAGTTTTCCAAGCATCTTTGTTTTAGCAACAATGACACACACTAGGGATAACTGAGAAAATACTCCTGTCTAGAAAATACTTTCAAAGATTAACTGCAAGCAATTCAAATTGCAATTATTTTTTTTTGTTTGTTTGGGGTTTTTTTTGTTTTTTTTTTTTTGGGGGGGGGGTTGTTAAGTGTGGTTTACAAATAGATCATGATTTATTTTTAATGTATTATTCCATTTTCACTATGAAATTTAAAAAAAAAAAAGATTTTTTTCAGCTGTGGACCCCATATCAGTTTGGCTTTTTTTACTCAGTAGTGGACAGTTACTTACCTTCATCATATTGCATTATCTCTGCTTTCAATGATAAACATTCATAGTGCAGCAGAGCAAGTACCAGCTAATGAATATCGTTGATGAAGGATTTATACAGATCTTTTTGGAAATGTTTCCACCCACATCTATCACTGTTTAGCTAACAAAACCAAGCACTGTGTTCCTGTGGATAGTGCCAATTGAACCAAATCTTTTGTTTTACAAACCGCAAAATCCAGGGGCTTTCAGTAATGAAGAGAAACATACTTTAGGTCAAATACTCATTGAATTCCCTGTAAAAACATTCTTCTAAATTCAGATTTGTCTTGAACCAAGGTTTCAAGGCTAAATGTTCTATTTTGACATTTCTAATACAAAAATATATACACTTTAAAAAAATAGTTATGTTTCTATGCATATAGATTTGTTACATGGCCACTGAGATACTGAATAGCTGTAGCTTTATTTTAGGATACAAGGTGGTGCTGTTTCTTTTTAAAACTGAGAATAATGTGTTGGTGTGGTCCTGCAGAAAGCACTAGTAGAGACATAGTTTCTTACCAAGTGCAATTCTTTTAAGAAGCCAGCTTCTCTATCTCCAGTTTATTTAATTCCTATGAAGTTAAATAAGACCTACATGTATATGTATGTTCATTAGTAAACATATTTATATATTTCAATAAGCAGGTTTAAAACAATAACAGACTTTAGCTTTGTACATGATGCTGAATTCGAGTTTTCATGCAGGGTCACTGTCTTACATTTAAATTAAGTTTTATTGTAGAACTAAGGGGCTGGCAACTTTTTAAAGAGTGATTCTTTTCTTTACACTGTACATGAATGAACTGTATTGGAACATTTGAAACCCTATTTTTACATAAATATAAAATTTATCTTACCTAGTCAAGTTTTTTACCTTTATATTAATTAAGACCCTGTGAAACAATGTCAGAGCTTATATTTTTTTAATTAAAGCCTAGAAATGTGACACCTTATTTCTCACCAGTACTTTTACCAACATAAATGTTATATCATAAATTGCAAGACTCATTTTCTGAGCTGCATGATGACTGATGTTGTAATATTTTAGATTTTTTTTTTACTAAGTTCACTAAGCAGCCAGGTGTTGATAATCTTTTTTGAGAAGTAGAATATATTTGATACTTAGCAGAGTCAGATCCTTGCACAAGGTGCATTTAGCTCTTTTGTGGCCCTTCTGAAATCTCACATTTTGTGAAAGAATTCAAGGAACTTTAGACCATGGTCTAATGAAATATCAAGCTAAATGAACAGAAAGAAACTATTAAAATATACTAATGATGTCATACTGCTTCCATTACCACAGGTTTTTCAAAATGTCCATCATGTTAAGATTCGTGATCTTGAGAAGAACTTGTGTTATAGTCATACTGTGCATATGTACAGTTCCACTGAAATTGATGTGATTACTTACATAAGAGACATTCATGGCTAATTTTTTTCTGAACTGCAGACCTTAGCTTCTATAGATAGTGTTAAAATACATTGCTCATCTTGACAACAGATTCTTCTTATATAATCAGTCCAAAAATAAGTCTTTTCAGACACCTCCACAACGTGTTCAAGTTCTTACATCCTGAGTATCCTAGACAGCCTCTTCTGGGACTAAAATACTTTGTATTAAGCAGACTGTTAAAATATACTACTAACATCAATGGGTTTGTTTGTTGTTTGGGGTTTTTTTCATTTGTGGTTTCTGTTGAACTGTAGCCCAGGTAAAAGTTGTATTGGTCTGTCTCTGCAATTACATGAAGTTATTTTGAACACAGTGTACGTAGCCACAGAGTCCTGATCTTTTATTGCAGCCTACATCTTTTACTTTGTATGCTTAGATCTTTAACATCTCTCTCCAACACCTACTTTTAACCTGTAATGTGTATATACAAGTGCACAAAATAATTAAATCATTTTACAAAATAATCTTAGTGAATCCTAAGTACTTAGTTACGTAAGTAGGTAACTAAATCACTTCCACAATTATCAATAAACACAAAGAAATACTCAGATTTCAAGATAAGTAGATGTTTAAAGAATGACTATTTAAAACATTGAGCCTGATAAAAAACCCGTGTGCTTATGCCTAAATAGAGTGCAAGTGATTCTCATATTACAGGATAATAATGAGGGGAACAAATATTTCAGACACACTCAGAATACAGTCAAAAAAAAACTCGCAATTTCTTCTGCCTTCTGATGCCATGACTGATACTTCCCAATACTTATAGCTGAAAACAATCATTTGGCTTGAGCAATTTTTGAAGATAGAGTTCCATCAGGGTTAAAAAAACACAAAAAACCCCAATAACAACAAAAACCAGAATAGCAGCATACCTAGGTAATTCTCTGTAAAGGATGTTTCTATCTGAAGTTAATGACAGTCTCTAAGATGTGAACAGCTCCTTCTGGGTTTTGCTGTCTGCTACTGTACATTAGTCTCTCAGTTTTTCTACAAATTAGCAAAAGCTTTTGTAACCTACTACTAATTTGAGAACATTAAAGCAAACATGATAGAATTTGCCTTTTGTCACATATTTCTCTTTTCTAATACTTTCTTTTAGGCTGACTTTTTCTTTCCTTTTTTTATCATGTTATCTAAATGGGAATATCTATTTAAAGAGCAGTGTAGAAATGTCAAAAATTATGATAAAAGGTATAATTTCCTAGAAAGTAAAGGTCAATAAAACTAAGTAATAAAGCTAGATGACTAAAGTAAGGGTAATTTAACTGGGTCTAGTAAATCTCTACGCAATAGAAGGTATAGTAATCTAAAAGGAAAAGAAGAAATAATTGAATGAGAAATGTGTACTACAATATTATCATATCTTATATGAAAATGTAGCAGTAGGGGTAACACTAGTTATGAGAAAAATTGCCTTCTTGACATGGATAAAGTTGTCTCTAGATAATGATGAAGACTAGACAAAAACATGAATCTGACAGCTTCTGAGTCCTAAGGGAAGAATTTGAGGTAATGGAAAAGGTTTTGTCTTTATCAGGACAGAAGCACAATTGAAATCTCCACTGAGTATTGTACATTTTTATAGTGCAGAGGGGAAGGAATAAATTTGCAAATACCAGAAGTAATTATTTAGAGTGTTGGTATATATTTTAAGGCCACATTCACAGATTTTAAATACATATGGAGTCACATACTAGCACATTAGCTATGAAACATTGCTCCTTTCCCCATATGAACTAATGATTGATGGACAAAGGGGAAATTTGAGCTTTTGGGCTATACACTAGAATGCATAATGCATTACATTTTCCAATTATGCTTATCACCTAGTGGAAGGTCACCAGCAAGCATAAAATTGAAATGCTCTGATTGAGCATGCTGTTCAGGATTTCCCATTTGTGGTTTGTTTTTTTCCCTACCTGCAATTTCCCATTATGCATGGTATTTTTCACACTGCATTCATAAGATACAGGTTTATTTTTTTTCTCTTACTGATTATTTTTGATTATTCCACATTTCAGGAGGTCTGACCCAAATATCAATGGAAAAAACAGACCTAAGTTTGCAGCTCTGGTGAATTTTATGATGATTATAGTAATCATTACAATATCTTACACATCAAAAGTAACTCACATTCTAATATGAGAGTGATGTTAGGTATTGTTATATTTTTCTGACAGTTAGGGAAAGATTAGCAAATTTTATTTTGCTTTATGACAATTTACTTAATAAATTAATTTGAAAAAACTCTTAGTTGTTCAATCAGTAAGAATTAACTTGAAGTCTTTGTGATACATGCTGGCTACTCAGGAGCAAATTAATTACATGAAGTCAATAGATCCAGGGCATATTCAAGTGTGTACAAAACTGGCATTCAATGCTGACACAAATGATCACATGAAATAAAGTGTGTTAGCCAGAAATTCCCTCCTGGTTTCCCTGAATCAGTCAAAAATATTAGTATAGACAGATGTCAGTTGTTGCTTTTCACTAAGATAATGGAAAAGACAGAGGCTGTTGTTAGTGTAACATGCAAGTATAACACTCTTGGTAAGAGAGGCTTGATTTAAAGCTATCGCTGATAGCAGAGGTTCCAAATGTCCAGTTTCATTCTCCAGGCAGGTGCCTTAAACAATACAGCAAGCATCTGGCCCTGGCATTCCTGGTAGACTCCTGAACCATGAAAAATGATCCTTATCACCAGAGTTGAAAGAGAAGAAAATTAAAATATACACTACTGTTCATTAAATAGTGAATGCTGGCATTGCACTTGGGTATCTAGTTGGGTATTTTTGTTTGTGTGTTTGTTTGTTTGTTTGTTGCTTGTTTTTGTTTTGTTTTGGGTTTCTTTTTGTGCTGGGAAAGGTTATGGAGACAAGGAGAAATGCTGTGTCCTGCACTTGGATCACAACAATCCCATGCAATACTACAGGCTGGGCGAAGAGTGGCTGGAAAGCAGCCAAGTGGGAAAGGACCCTGGGGTGCTGGTCAACAGCCATCTGGACATGAGCCAGCTGTGCCCAGGTGGTCAAGAAAGCCAATGGCACCCTGGCCTGTATCAGCAATAGTGTTGCCAGCAGGAGCAGGACAATGATTGTCCCCCTGTACTTGGCACTGGTGAGGCTGCACCTCAAATCCTATGTTCAGTTTTGGGCCCTTCACTGAAAGAAGGACTTTGAGGCACTGCAGATATTACAAAATAGGACAACAAAGCTGGTGAAGGGTCTATATCACAAGTTTTGCAAGGAGCAGATGAGGGAGTTGGGGGTATTTATCCTGAGAAAAGGAGGTTCAGAGAAGGAGGCCCTTATCACTCTACAACAAAAGGAGGTTGTAGCCAGGCGAGGGCCAGTGTCTTCCCCCAGGTAATGGCTGACAGGACAAGAGGAAATAACCTCAAGAAAAGGTTTAGATTGGATGTTAGGGGAAGTTTCTTCACTGAAAGTGTTGTCAAACATTGGAACACACTGCCCAGGGAAGCATTGGGGTCGCCATCCAAGGAGGTATTTTAAGGATGTGTAGACATGGCACCGAAGGACATAGTTCAGTAGTGGCTTAAAGGTTGGGCTCAATGATCATACAGGCCTTTTCCAACCTGAATGGTTTCATTATTCTATATAAGCAGTTTTGGCTGGTATTATTTAATTTTATTTAATTTTAGAAACAAAGAGGATTGTCTTTGTTGCTGCAAGCTTAGTTGTCTTTGTTGAGTTTTGTGGTTCGACCACAATTAAGCACTAAGCCTTACCTTTTGACCAGCTCAACCTGTCTTCTTCCATTGAATGGATTTTGATGGGCACCATGCTGCGGGTTTTTTGGTTACACATAAATGATTGTGACGAGTAGAAATATTTACAATTTCATAATGAGTTTTCAACTTCTGCTCTCTTCAAATCTTATTTTGAGCATTCGTATACTCAAAATGGTGTGTTCTACATTATTCAAACCTCTTTCTGCTTCTCTTTATGGGATTTTTTGCAAGCTTTAGTATTTTGCTTTTACAAGAAGATTAAAAACATTCATTCTAACAACAAAGATATTTCATTTTGAATGGAATATTATGACTTTCTTCAGGTCATACAGAAATCTTTCGTTTGTGTTTACTTTGATGATAGAAAAATCAAAGTTTTCCATCTTTAATATAAATAATTTTTCTCAACACTTCTTGCATTCATCATCAAGTCTAAATTCACATGTGTTAGCCATGTTACAAATATAACACAAACTTGAATTCAAGGCAAAGGTTTGCTTGTTTTGGTTTTTTGGAGACTAAACTTTATAGGGGCGATCTGATATAATATGAAATTAATATTTTGTGAACTAAGATCCCTGTCTTGGGATTAGTCTCTAAATAACTTGTCTCAGCTCACCTTTTAAATCTGATGAAGTCAGGGGCTTAACAAGATTCCAGAAGCATTTTGCTAATACTGTAACCTTTCTTGCCTCTGTGAAGTTTCTTTCAGGGAGCACTTAAGCACACTGCTGTCATATGTTTGAACATTAAATATGGTGGAATTAGCAGGAGATTATATATAACCTGTGGTAGAATCCAGCCTGAAGTTTCTCCTTTATTGAAAGGAGCTAATTCCCTCTTTATAAAATGGAATAACTTTGTCTTCCCTGTAAAACTGATTATTATAAAATATTAATCCAGGTAGTAGATACAAGTAGAATCTTGATACGTCGATAGTCTGGAAGTAGCAATATAATCATTTGATGTAGAGAAGATGCTTCAAGAAACTAAGCATTAAACTAACGGCTTTTGTTTGTAAACGGATGCCATAACTTATTGTTACATTTAATTATATCTGACATCGGCAATACTCAATTATTTTGGCACTAGTTTACCCAAGTAAATACTCACTAAAACAAATTCCTATGCTACAAATAGGAATTTGCCTTCCTCTTGCTATTGCAAAAATCTAAGACTGGAAACATCTCAAGGAAAAGGAACATCAAGAGCCACCTTATAGACTAAGACCAATTTGAGAAACATAGGTTGCAAAGAGGCAGTGTGAATATTTGCATGCAAAAGTTGTAAAGGACTTATAAGGGAAGGACCGTGGACTTTGGAAATGGAGATGCATTATTTTAGTCCAACTAAAATACAATCCATGAAACATGAAAAAAACAATTGTCAGTTCAATAAGTAATAAGAAGCACCAAATATGTCCTCTGGGTTGCCTAATTCTAGAGCAAGAATCAGAGTTCTTGCATCTAATTAGGTACTTCAAAGACATCAACTTTTTCTATTTCACCTAACCTGGCTTGCAAGAAAGCAATATCAATATCAAATATCGAGTTTAAAGAATTCACTTTGAAACTTAATAACGTATTATTTACTAAAGTAAGCATTTTGGTCATAGTGGTGACAGATGTGTCCATATAATTGTGCATTTTTAAAAGTGTCCTGGCGCTCTCAGAGGCTAGCTACTATAGCATATGATGCTAGAACTGTTGCTTTAAAACACGCAACTGTTGGCATTGGATGCAGATATACATTTTTACATATAAACAAAATTCTTCATGTAAGACACCTTTCTTAGGTATGTAATTGCATCCTATTTTATGTTGAAGTTGGTATGGTGTCGCACTTTTTCTGAGTTGAAAACAGAAGTGGAAGAAGCTACTACTTCTTTTCTAGCACTTGATCTCATGAGGAGTTAAACCCTTTACATTCATCCAGCAAAGCCCTTAAACACACACTTCAGTTTAAATGGTAAAACACAATCAGCCAGGAGTATGAACATATTTAAAATCACCCAAGTACAACTCTGGAAATTTAGTGCCTTGCAGCACCCAACCCCTATGCTCTACAAGTAGCAGACATGAACGCATTGTTTAGCTTTTATGTGGGGAAGAAAAAAGATACGTGGGTCTGTTAGTGACATTCCATATATACTGCAAACATCTGCAGCTGCGCTATTTTTAAAGCTTGGCTTATTTTTGTAGCTGAGTGAAAGGTACTGCTTGATTTACAATGCATGGCAAATCCAATTAAGGCAATGGAGCTGCTGGAATTCTTTTTACATTGAGATCAAAACTAGCTTTGCTAAACCATGTAATTTTTTCCAGTAAGCATAGAACAGAGACATTTACATGCACTAAAGGGAGTTTCTACGTGCAATAAATGTTAGACATTAGCCATTATCTTCCTTTAGAGGTGTATTTGTCATTCATATGAAAGATTTGAATAATTGTATAGTGAATGAATCTCAGGAAGAACAGCAAGGGAAAGTACTGATGGAAATATTGGAATTCTGAATAACATCGTTTTTATTTATTGTCATTGTACACAGCATTTGTATTGTCTATGAATGTGTCTCTAAACATTTCTGTTTATCCATACTCTGTAGTGACCACAGTTGTAATTAGTTCTTTCACAGTGAATTTGGTACTGATATTTCCTCTCTCTTCAGTGAAAGGAAAAAAGAAAAAATGAGGGGTGTACCTTAAGGCATGGAAAAGGAAGCATAACAAATGTGACAAATTTCTTGCATGCCTGAGAATTTTGATTTGGCATTTGGATGAGGTGACATGGAGAGCTGGGCAGAATGAGAGATAACATATCTAAACCAGTTTGTACACTATGAGATCCCCTGGTCATTCCAACTGTCTCTAAGCAACAACAGGAAAATCTCTTGAGTTAATGTACCAAAAAATAAACCAAAGTGGAACATTTCCTTTTTTTAAAAAACTCTAACCTTTAAAAGAGAAATGCAGAAGGCAAAAAAGAAAAGATAAAGAGATCTCCTTCTGTTAGTTTAATACATTTGTGATTCTCTTAGGTATCACAGGGATAATCTTGATTTAGAAGTGTAGATGATAAGGAGCAGATGCTAAGCAAGGTATGCTTTCCTGAGACGAACCAAGGTGAATTTTCTGCTATGGAGTCCAGCATAAATGTAAGATATTAGATTAGTAAAAATTCATGTTTCTTTAGGAATATTGCTGCAAGCAAAGAGGAGAGGGAAACTACTGTGGGTTTTTAATGAGTTTCAGTTTACTTTTGAAACTTCTGAAAACTCTTTGAAGTGGATTGGAGATTAGGAGAGTGAAGATAGTTTTGAAATAGTTACTTAATTCCATCATTTTTTCCCTAAAGTCTTCTTATCTACAAACAAACAAACAAACAAACAAACAAACAAACAAACAAACAAACAAACAAACAAGTCATTTTTATTGTAAGTATGCACAGCACTTTAGATCCATACACAGTGCTGTATTTATGGGTTTAGCCATTCACTTAGACAAAATCTATCCAAATACTTTAGGAAAATATCAACATTCTTGCCTTTCACAAAAGCAGAGTCCTTGCTTCTCTAGTAGTTTCATTATAATCCTTACATAATTTCAGTTAAATTAATAACTTAATATCACGTTGTACTAGTTAGGTGATAAGAAACTCATTTTCACACATGAAGAAAGAACAGAGAAACAATGACAGTAGGGCTAAATAACCTGCCTTAGCTGCTCCCAGGCCATCTGCAACAAAAGACCCTCCATCTCAACAAGACCGGAGGGGCAAAGGGGCACAATGAAAGTCAAGCACTCAAATCAAGTATTCTGGATTAATGCCCACCTTGCACAGGCCACTCCTGGGACTGTCTCAGCTGAGTCATTGAGTCGTCTGTCCTGGCATGAGACCCATCATAATGATGGGGAGCAGGTCTCTGGACCACCCTCAGACTAAGCGGGGGTCGCTCTCTAGGAATGTGTAATACATTATTTGATGTATGGAAAGGACATGTTTGGTATTGCACAGGGCTTATTTTGCTTTATTTGGGGGAAGAACCAGAGGAAGAAAAAGGGTGGTATTGTTTGTCATCCCTCCTTATTATCTTCACCAACTCTTTGTCCATAAGGGGTTCTTTAGTCTGTGTGTATAAGGGGGTCAGTGAAGATGTTTGAGTGAATCTGTGAACAATAGCAAAGATCAAGCTGGACTAGCCAGGTAAAGTGTTCTGAGAGCCAAAAGGGTGGACTGTGTGGGCCTCAAAGGACACCTCTGGGTGGGGAAGCACTTCTGTCTCCAGAGTCAAGAGCACAGGTAGGTTGGCTGTGGGAACAGAACATGTGTGTCTGAGTGACGGGGTCTGTACCAGCCACTGGAGTGGGACTGAGGCTTGGGGGCTTGTACACCAAAAGCCAGCAACTGAAGTTACTGGGATCAAAGAACAGCTACTGGGCAGAATGAAAGTCTGAGCCCAGCTTCTGGATGGACCCACCTTTTACATATGCACATAAACATTTTTACACTGTTAGAACTCCATCCTGCTCAGTCAGAGGGGGAAGAAAATTAAGAGTATTGGTGCTCTCGGTGCTCATGTGAGTGTTCTATGTGTCTGCTGTGGTCTGTGGCCAGACTTTTGTATATGTATATATACATATATATTGTGGATAGAATAAACTATTTGTCAGGTGTTCACACTCAGACTCCCTCCTGGAGAGAATGGGTGGCTAAATCAAACTAGAAGGAAGCCAGACCCTAGAGACTGTCGCAGGAGGTTTGGGAAATGCAGGAGAGATCCTCTAGGTTTTCAAACTTCTCTGGTTGTGCAATTTCTGTATCACTCAAGATAGAATGCCATCTGCAATTCAGAGAATTGAATTTTTTAAATTTTATTTTCTGATCTTCTGTCACCCACGGGTCTTTCATTCATTTTAGCTGCATGACTGCAAAGTCAATATAAAGTTGGTTTGTCTTTTTATAAATGCTTATAGGCATCCAGAAATGACTTTTTTTCCAAAGCTTAACAACATTAACATCCTTTTTAGCTGCTGAAAATGTTAGGATTTTATTGGTTTGTCAGTTTTTGCAAGAACAGACAAAATCTATAATGATGAAAAAGAAGAAGAAATATAGATTCTCTTCCTATTTTGGCAGCCTTTCTTTAGGTTCTTTGTTTAAGATATGTCTTCAAATCAAATCCTTTTTTCAGGCTACTTTTCAAATTTAAGTTCATTATGTTCAAAACTAATTATCAAGAAATAAGAAAACATAATCACCTGCATTTTACAGAGTCAAATCAATAAGGGATTTCCAAAGCCTGAAGTTAGGTGTCCTGCTTCACAAATAAGTTCTGCTATATTTTCAATAATTTTTGACCTTTAAAGTGGGATATTGTGTGCTTCAGAGTAGTAAAGTTCAGCATAAAGCAGGCAGTGTGTCTATGTCAGCTTACAAATTCTTCTGTCATACCTTTGAGGCTGCTGTATCTGTTTGTTCTAGAGAGATGTTCGTAACTGAACTTACCATACCCACCAAAGAACATTGAGGATTGTGCTGTGTGAACAGCAGACACCTCAGCAGGCACTCATGAGGGAGTGACCATGCGAAAACTGAAGAAGTGTTTGGTGCTAAATTTGATCTCATCAAAATTAGCTCCTCCCTCAAGCCAGCATGTACTGCTCCTATTCTGTTCCAGACAGAGCTTTACCTTCTGTTTCTAAAGCCCACCAGTGGCTCTGCTTCCTTTGCCTTTCTCATCTGTTGTCCATAGGTCTGACTTTCTGCTACGAAACACGATTGTGTTTCTCCAAATTTCCGTGAATCCTTTGTGCTGCAGTTTTCCAGTACTCATATCTGCTATGGTTAAAGGAAAACGACAGCTTCTTCACCTGCAATAGCTTCTTTTGTATTTGAATAGCATTGTCCTTCCACCTTTTTCTTAGCTTAAATGACACATAACTTTTAAATAGATGATGTATAATATATTCCTCTGCCTGTATAAGTACACTGTGCCTCAGAAGGATCTTAAACTTATTCCAGAAACCTTTTTTCCCTATCTTGCTTACAATATTGTCATATTAATCAATGTGAAAATCCATCCTATAGTAAAGTTGCATATATATCCATACAACTTCTTTCCTACTCACAAGAGCTTAGTTGTGGTAAGAAAGGTACTTTGCTTAACGTGGTTTGGTCTGATATATATACATTAGTTTCTTGTTATTTTCCCCATAATTACAAACTGGCTAATCAGTTACTGGTTTTTAAATTCTTTTGAAGCTATAATCTATAATCCTTGAAATATTATCCTTTGATGTGCTGAAGATCATGACAGCATTTTTTCACTTTCTGGTCTTTTGATTCCATTTTACATTCTCCACAAATTCTCAAGTATAATGATGTCATTTCAGAGATTACTTAAGATTATCTGCATAATAACCTAATGTGAAAATCATGAGACCTAAACAATCTGAAAAAGCTAAATATGGTCTTTTAATTTTAGTTTTCTTTTTGAAGAGGTCAGCATTTGTTATTTGTACTAGTTGAGTTCTTTTCAATTGGGAAAATGTATCCTAAATTATACTTAGTCCATTTGTTTTTTACCAAGTGTTCCCCCTTGAGGAGCAGTGACCAGTTACTGCCTTGATTTAATTTTTTGTATCTTACTACTGTGGAATTGATTCTTGATATTTTGGATATCTCTTTCTATCTAGGTCCCATTTTATATCTGTCAAATGAAATTCCAGCTGGTTCCAAGGAGATTGTTTGGTTTGATTTTTCATTCACTCTTTCCATGCTTTCCCCTTGCTTTTGACACAATGAAAAGTACCAGATTTATCCAAGTAGGTCTCTAGCTGCATCTCTAAGCTGTCATACTTTACATTAATGCCCTAGAAATAATTTGTTTTGGAAAAGACTGAAAGAATATAATTGTGGGTTTTTTCTCCCTTTGACTTTTTTCATGTGCAGTGTCTCATGAATTGGATTCATTCATTGAGAACAATTTTCCTGACATTTTCTTAAAGAATCATAACAGGTTTTGAAGATCACTCCCTAATTATCTTTCAGCTCTTAGCAACCCATCCCCATTGATGAGGAATAAACCTACTGAAATTTCCCCCAACCTGTTCTGGTTTTTTTTCTGTAGATTCTCTATCACTTTCTGTAGTATTGGACACTAGCCTTGATTGACCTAGAGTATATGTTTGAGTTCTACATCTACATATCCTAAAATAAATAGTGCTTTGAAATGTTCAATTGCATTGAATTGTGATTGTTCATAGTTATAAACTGCTGGAATGGATCCTGCCAAATTTCTTCTAAATTGTTAATGAAAAATCACAGCATTCTAGGAGTCATTCCCGTTGAGCAGTATCATGCAGTTACCCTGTTCTGGAGGAAAAGAGAGTTACTCACAGAGACATGGCACTTTTGTTCCAGCTGGTCTTGGTAAATGAATCCATTTACTATTATAAATGCACTCACTGAACGATATACATTGAAATGCACACGCTGAATGATACCTATGTTTGGAATTGTACTTGATTAGTTCTCAGAAGGTGCTTACTTGGTCATTTTCGCCGTTCCTGTCACGAATACTGAAAATTCCTTCTTTTCATAATGTAGAAATATTAGATGCCTCAATATCCAGGGATGGCTCAAATTGTAGCATGTGGCAAAATAACCCTGGTCCCGTTGTTGTATGGTAATTCATTCCTTTACACAGATTTTGCACAGAAGCTTACTGAGATTTATGGTTATTGCACCAGATGAACTAGTCATTTACTATCCAAACTTTTTATCTTTTCTACAATCACAATACTTCACAGAAAAATTTCTACTACGGATTATCTCTTGCTTTCACTGCTTTATTGCTGAAATTTTGACATAATGTTCTCTAGAAAATAACTTTGTCTCTTTACCATTGTATATAATTAATCATGCATCAAAAAACAACATCAGTGAAATATTCTTCCTCACTTCCAGTAAGGAAATAAAATAACAAAACAATTTTAGGGCCAAAATTGATCTGCCCCAGGGTTCTGAGTGCAATTTGCTTTATAGACTGCATTTGCTGAGAGAAAAAAATAAAACCTTGAAGTAACTTTGCAATATATACAGTATAATGCATTTCCACATTATTAAACATGTTTTGATATTTGTTCAAGCCACTTGTGCTGACTGGACGATTTAAGTCCTGTTTTTTTTTTTTTTTAGAAAAACAGAAGAATAAAAAATACCCCCATAGACCTGCTTAACCAAAAGACCTGATTCAGCAGAGTATGTAAGTCAAAAATAGTAACAGGACTTGTATGATTAAGGAATGCTATGTTCTCTAGCCAGCATGTGGAATAAAATGAGAGAATTGCTAATGCATCTAGTTGTTTTGGATCTCCAGACAAAATGTCTGAAACATATTTATAGCTGTTTCAGCTGGGGAAAGCTATCATCATGGTACCTGAGGGTAATTCAGACTCAAATCTTCAGAAATATGCTGAGATATTAGAGTTCTTCCACTATTATTCTAGAGAAGCATTTGGTAACTACAGTAATTAATATTTACATTAAGCATTTTTTAAAATATCTTAGTAAAAAAGGATCCAAGTACTTACAAATTATAATTATCATCAGCCCTTTTCCTCTCTGACTGTAAATTATTCAAATGTAATTGAGAGTTTGAAGTAGGGGAATAATTTCAACTATACTTGTTGGTACTTGTGGCAAGTCACAGTACTGTAGCTGAATACTAGGGTTACATTTCAAAAATGAGAGTTGTTTCATGTTTCTGAAAAGTGTTATCAGCTTTTTCACAGAATCAAAAAATCATCAAGGTTGGAAGACACCTTCAAGGTCATCTTGTCCAACCATCAACCCAGCACGACTATAATGACCCCTATACCATATGACCAAGTGCTACATACAGATGCCTTTTGAAAAGTTCCATAGATGGTAACCCCATCTGTGAAATGCACTCCAAAGCCTACCCGCTCTTTCAGTGAAGAAACCTGAGCTGAACCACCCCTGGTGCAATTTAAGGCCATTTCCTCTTGACCTTTCACTTGAGAAATGGCAGAAGAGACCAATCCCGCTTGGCTACACCCTCCTTTCAGGTACATGTAAAGAGCAATAAGGTCTCCCCTGAGCTTCCTCTTTCCAGGCTAAACAACCCCAGCTCCCTCAGCCACTCCTCACATGACTTATTATCCCAGACCCTTCAACAGCTCCATTGCTCTTCTCTGGAATCTCTGCAGCACCTCTGTCCTCATAGTGAGGACTTGAAGTGCGACCAAGGGAAGAAGCTCTTCCCTGTTCTTGATACAGACCAAGACACCACTTGCCTCCTATTACTATGAAACAATTATATTTGCTGAAAAAAAAAGGCAAAAAGTGTTGAATCAGGACATTTTCCTAATTCTGATAGGATTTAGAAAAACATTGCTGGGACCTAAATGTCTCTTCAATAAACATTTGTTAAACTAAGAAAATATCTGAAGCTTGAACACAATGTTCCTACCTGCCCTTGACAGAAAACGACGTAATGAGACAGTGATATCTGGTGCTGATATAAAGGTGTTTCAACACAGGGGATGATCAAAATGTTATACAGGAAAAGCTGACTACTTTCAAGCTTTAACAAAGAGAAATTGGAAGTAATATAATAATAAAAGCAAGTTCAAGGTCACTTGCTCAGGAGTTAATAGGAAAATCCACAATAAACTTGTGCAGAGTAGATGAAAATGACAGAGGAAGAAAAAGATCTGTCCATTTTGATTAGTCAAAGAACATCTCTGAGATTCAATATGATGAAAACTGAAGTTTAATAATTATGCATGTCATATGGCCATAGAGAAAGTAATGGTTATCCCTGAGTATAATGTATCAGGTGTTACTAAGAGATTAGAGAGAAACAGGGTGTATATTCTCACCATGAGTAAATTTAGGCTAAAAATTCAAAGAAATTCCTATGTTATAAAGCAATCAGGATCATCCTTTGAAGTGCCAGTGATGGTAAAAAATTAAATGTGTTTCTAGATGGAATTAAAACAGCTAATGACAACAGTAAGATGATGCAAGAGGTTATTTACAATGCTATGTTATGCCAGTGCTACTGCTTCCAGAGAATAAATTTATTTGAGATAAAAATAAAAACATGTTATAAAGTTCCTCTTAGTATTGTGGTTGCTGTATCATAATTTTGATCTTTTTTATTATTCCACCCAAAGCATCTCCAAAGACTGTTAGATGCAGCAATTACACAAATAACCACACTTCATGTCCCTGATGTCCTTCACGAAGGAAATTATCTCATTTTTTCTCAGTTTTGAACCTACTTTATGGTGTGTCCACTGCTTACAGAGTAACCAGGTGCTGGTAGGTTGACAGCAATGATGTTACTAGAGGTTTTCTACACCTGACTACAATGTCCTCCCTGCCATTTAAGAAACCCTGTTTGCCTGTAGTCACTGAGATCTTTGTAGGCTTCAAGGGTTTTCTGTTATATTTCTGGTGTATATAAAGGTTGGATACCTTCATGCAGAGAAACCATGCCTAGCATGTTTAACTTGTCACTGTGCTGTGTGTAATTATTGTCCTGGGTATCCTTTAAGACTTCTTCCATGGTATTTTATTGGCAGATGCCTCTCAATATACTGTTTTCCAATAATACTTTCCTTCTGTCACAGACTGTCAAAGTAAATGGAAAGGTTTTTAAATGAAACCTGGTTTTCCGTATTCTGAAATACTTATAGGGACCTAGGCTGTTTCTGGGATGAAAGAAATGT
>VZTR01025916.1:161769-173253 GCA_013400775.1 Chaetops frenatus
TCACGGTGACATGAACTCCACGAGAGACTTGTGTTTCTTGTGGGAAAATCTCCATAGTGAGACAAGAGAGACTCTTCTTCCAATTGGACTGATGAAAGCCTATTTTAAGAGTGGTAAATTGACCAGGGATTTTCTAAGTTTGTTTCTCTGTGTTGTTAGTGAGAAGGATGGTGGTAAAGGAAGATAAATGAGGTGGGAGAAAGGAACCATCATGGGTGAGGGGCTGGGGGGAGGAAGAAGAAACCACCTGGGGGTTGATTTTGATTCTGTTGTTTTTTTGTTAATAAACTATTTTTATCTTTGAAGTTTAGGCCTGTTTTGCATTTCTCTTAATCCTTATTCTCATAAAACCACTACACTACACTCTCGCCTGGTGTGAGCAGGCGAGCAGGTGAATGTGAAACCGCTACAAAATGTTAAACTAATAGCACTGAAAGTGGGAAACAGGGAGATGGAAAATGATGGTTAGGCTGAATTAGTGATGTTTGGAAGCAAGATGCAAGATGGGAGAAAAAGTCCAGGATTAGAAGTAGAAAATGAAAGAATGAATATTAAAGGCACCAATAGGATTTTCCTTCTGCATGGTGGTTTAATTTGCAGTATTTTGGAATGGTAAATTCTAGCCTAGCTCTGAAAGTGCAATGGGATTAAAAAAGTAATTCTTCAGTTTTTTACTTCTCCTGTAATCATAATTATTTTATAAAAAATATAAAGATTTCTAATCTAGACCAGTTTTCCAGATTTTCCCTCAAAAATATCAGGAATAAAGATTATTTGGAGGCCTGAAATAAAAATTTTGTTTTGTTTTATGAATATTCCACTCATTTTGAAATTTTAATGAATCAGAGAAATCTCTGCATATCCCAGAGAATATGAAAGTACAAAGGGAAAGAGCAGAGGGGAAAGAAGAGGTCAAGGACACTTTCAAACTTTCATACATCTGAGGACTATTCTTGCTTATAAAACTGTTGAGTTTCAGCAGAGGCATTTATGTATACTCTCATTTAGCTGCCAGAGCAAAGATAGCTGTGGGTGCATATTTAATCATAAGAATTACTGTTCCTAATCTTATATGCAAAAACTCATAAATGATGACTGTAATAATTTATTTTTGAATATTAACATTTACATTTCCATGCACTTGCTGATTTTTGTGCTTATTTTTAACATGCAGAGTGTTCTGTACATTTTATACATTCTGCCGCGCTTTTTCCTGATGGTTTGAGGAATGTAATTCTCTTTCTTATCATGCATCAAAGTCCTAAAGAAACATCTCTGTTTATTGAAAATCTGAGTTCTAGCACTAAAACCCGGGTGGTGGAGGCTCTGGGAAAGCATCTTTAAGAAAGAGTAGTGAATAATGAGAAGAAAGAGAAGGGGAAAAATGTGAGAAACAGAACTATGAACACCAGAGTGAGGGAAGCAGGGTAGGAGGTGCTCCAGTCACCAGAGCAGTTTTCCCTGCAGCTCGTGGGAAAGACCAGTGAAGCAGATAACCATAATGCAGCCTGGGGAGGATCATGCTGGAGCAGCTGCCACATTCTCTGAAGGAAGGATGTCCCACAGAGAGTAGATGTGGGAGCCGGGGGAAAGGGTAAGAGTACGGAGAGGCTGGGAGGAGTTGCTATGGGCTGAATCACTGCCATCCCTCTGCACTGCTCAGAGGTTGAGTGTGAGCCAAGGCAAGAATGAAGGAACCAAGTTGGACCTGGGAGAGGGCAGGGAAAAGGTTTTCTGCCGCTGTTTGACTTTCTTTCTCTCCACTGAAATCTATTTTAATTGTCAATACATTAACTTTTCCCCAAGCTGAATCTGTCTTGCCTATGACAATTATTGGTAAGTGATCTCCTGTCATTATCTCCAGTCGTAAGCTTTCTCATGTTATTTTCTCCACTCTTTTTGTATGGAGGAGCAGGAATGACAGCATTACAGGGCAGGCTTCTGGTCCTTAACTAAGGCTAACCTACAACAAGGATTTTTTCATATTTACTCAAAAAAGTGCTTTTATAAGTGTGATTTTATAAGCCTCAAAATTATCTTTGATTGCCTCACATTAAGAAAAAGTCTGAGTAGACTTTTTAGAGTCCTACCCATTTCTGGCCAGCATCATGTCCAGTTGAGCTTTGGCCACACAAATTTTCTCCTACAGTGGTTATCAGCACGTCTGTATTCTTCCCATGTCACCTGACCTTGCTTCCACTGGGCACACACCTTCCTTTTTTTGCCTTATTTCCAAGAGAAGATTTCTGTTCAGCCAAGCTGGCCTTCTGCCTCACCTGTTTGACTTCTGCTATTTGGCAATTGTCTGCTCCTGTGCCCTTAGGAGGTGATGTTTGAAAAGTGACCAGAACAAATGCACCCCAGAACCTGCAAAAACATTTTCCTAGGGGGTCTTACTTACTAATTCCCTGAGCAACATGAAGTCAGCTCTCCTCATGTCCACAGTTGAGGTTTTGCTGGCAGTTTTCCTCCTGTAAAAAGAGAATTTGAACTCAATTGCTTCATGGTCACTGTGCACAAGAAGCTGTCAATATCAACTTTTCTCACAAGATATACTCTGTTGACAAGCAGTAGATGAAGGAGGGTGTGTTTCTGAGTTAACTTCCTTAGGATCTGCTCCACAAAGTTGTCATCCAGTATTTTAAGGATCTTCTAGCCTGGGTTTTACCAGCAGTATGATGCTCCCACTTTATTTCTGGCAAGTTGAAGTCCCTCATAAGGACAAGGGCAGTTGACTTGGAAGTGTCCCTTAGCTCCTCAAAGATTAACTCATCATCACCATCATCATCATACTTGCTAGGAGGTCTGTGGTAGACTCCNGAGGGTGTGTTTCTGAGTTAACTTCCTTAGGATCTGCTCCACAAAGTTGTCATCCAGTATTTTAAGGATCTTCTAGCCTGGGTTTTACCAGCAGTATGATGCTCCCACTTTATTTCTGGCAAGTTGAAGTCCCTCATAAGGACAAGGGCAGTTGACTTGGAAGTGTCCCTTAGCTCCTCAAAGATTAATTCATCATCACCATCATCATCATACTTGCTAGGAGGTCTGTGGTAGACTCCCACAATGACATCCACATTATTTGTTTGCCTCTTAAATTTTACCCAGGAGTTCTCAACTCTGCGACCGTCAGCTGCGAGCTCCATACGTTCTAAACCTTTGGCTACATACAGTGCCCCCCCTCTGCCTCTTCTGCCCTGTCTTCCCCTCCTGAAAAGCCTGTAACTGTCCAACAGGGCACTCCAGTCAGAGGATTCATCCCACTGGGTTTCACTTACACCACAGAAAGGGACCTGGGGGTACTGGCAAGTTGAACATGAGCCAGCAGTGCCCTGGTAGCCAGGAGGGCCAGCCCTGTCCTGGGGGGGTGTCTGGGACAGCACTGCCAGCCAGGCAAGGGAGGGGATTGTCCTGCTCTGCTCTGCTCTGCACTGGGGCTGCCTCACCATCTCTCTGTGGTGACCAGTGACAGCACCTGAGGGAATGGCCTGAAATTGTGTCAGAGGAGGTTTAGGTTGGATATTAGAAAAATCTTCGCCCACAGTGTGGTTGAGCACAGGAGGCTCCCCAAGGAAGCGGTCACAGCACCAGCCTGACAGAGTTCAAGAAGTGCTAGGACAGTGCTCTTGGGCACATGGTGTGACTCTTGGGTTGGTCCTGTGCAGGGCCAGGAGCTGGACTCGATGGTCCTTGTGGGTCCCTTTCAACCCAACACATTCTGTGATTCTGTGATATGGAAATCTTTCTCTGAAAACTTAGCTCTGACTGTTTAAAAAGCACTGTTTATGTAATCCTGACAGTGCTCTGCTCTTGGATGGTCCATCAATATTTCACTTAAGAATGTGTTTAAAAACCTCAGAAATAAATTTTGATTTTCCCAAATGCTTAGCTGAACTGGATGGAATATAGAATTGCAGAAATATAATGTCATACAGTATAAAAAATTAAAATATTAAAATCTATTTTTATTCCTACCAATATGCTGCTGCATTGAATAAAAGTTGCAGGTTTGTATATGCTCCAGTATTTATTCCAGAGTGAATTGAACCAATGCTCTGAACACATAGTTAAACAGGCTACTGCAATGGATTTCAGTGTGACATTTCACCACTATATTTGATATACACAATCTAATTTTTATAGGTCTCTCTTAAGTTAACTCAATTTTACAACCATGAAAACTACTACCTACATAACATTAAATTTGAAAAATAACTTGCATGAAATATGATCCTTTTGCATGGTACCTACCACAGTAAATATAATCTTCTTTGTTACAGGCTGATTGTCACAGTGAAATGGAACTGGTAAGTTTATAGGTAAGGATGGTACAAATATTAAGCACAAACTATTCTTATGTTCTTGTTATTTATTAGAAAGCGCAAAATTGAGACAATGAAATTTCTTGTTTAGTGTGAATATTTCCTACACAATACCATGTGTTTTCTCTGTTCATATAACTTTTGGTAGTAAAGAAGAGAGTTTTTTTCACACAGGAAATATTAAAAAAGAAATGAGTCTATATTGTCAGACCTGAGGGCCATGTGATCCTCTGCCTGACTTGCACAGTCACCAGTACCAGAGCCTTCAAAGGGGAAGTTTGTTAACATAAACAGACCTGTATGTCTTTGGTTTTTTAAGTTCCCAAGTAAATTTTATGTAATCCCTCACGACACATCAGCTATCCCACAACAAACCTGCTTTTTCCCATAAGACTAAGAATAATCTTGTGTCCCCTTTCTTATCAGTTGGGAAGTTTAGTTTGAACTTCCTCGAGGCTTTGTGCTATTTCTTCAATGGCCTATCTGTCAGGAACCTGAGCCCTGATCTCCGGTATTGTCTCTGTTATCTCTTGTACCTTAGAGGTTTTCTACCTAGGTCTTTATTTTTTCCCTTCTCTCCCTTCTAGTGCCTCACATGAGACTCTTATGCTGAGGATGCAGAAACCAGATATTCTCATAAATCACATATCATTCCGCTAAAGTGAATTCCCAGTAAGTGTCCAGCTTACATCTTGAGGCAAAGTACTTCAGCAGTCATTCTCAATTTCCTCATTAGTATTTTTAAGATGCTGGAAATGAATCCCACACAGTTTAATTACACATCCTGCAAGGAAATATTTTCTCCTACAGTTTTTTAAAATCCCTGATTCTTTTACTACAATTATGCTGTCTTTTTAATTGTGGTATAAGACCAGAAAAACAAAAATGTATCCTCCATAGGTTATTCATTATTTGGTATGCTTACAGCATAACCCTTTCTATGAAAGCTTTTTGTAAAACAAAACAAAACTAAACAGAAAAGCACCCAGTATTTTCAATCTCTTTTCAAAGTATTTTTTTCCTGGATCTTGGCCATCCTCTCCAGGCCTCCCTTTCCCATATAGTATTTTTGAGGCAAGTAACCAAGAAATAAATGGACTTTCTTGGGACAGGAAACAGGATATTTAGATAGCATTCACCTTCATCCCCAGATGCCTTATTTGGGTGTTGGCAACCTATTCCCTTCAGCTGTGCACAGAGTCTTCCTTGATCTTACAAAGTCTGGGAGACATTGGTCTGATAAAGGCTGGGATCTTGTACTAATCTATCTCTTAACACCAAGCTGTAGTGTATATGTGTAGTGTTCCAGATGATGCCAATATATTGATTTATATAAAACTTTGGAACTCTATGCTATTCATCATCTTACTTCTTATGCAGCTTCATGTTTTGTTTGCTTTCTGACTACAGTTGTAAATTAAGCAAATATCTCTCAATTACTGCAATGACTAATGGTCCCTTTCTTGAGATAAAGGTAAGAAAGCAGTTTAAGATTTTCTTCATGTATAATTTATTTTACACTTATTTATTCTGACTATAATCTCTCCATTTGTTTACTTCTCTCTAACATTTTACTTAATCCTCCAGTTTGGATTAAGTAAAATAATTTTGTAAACTTCAGATTTTGCTGTTACCTTGCTTGTCACTTAGAAAAACTAATAAGCACTGTGGGATTTCAAATGAAAATGAATGACTTGATAGCAGCCAGCACATTAATACTCTGTTTAGCTGTGCATATCAAAATTTAGGGAACAAGTTTGCCTATTAGTGTAAATTTGTAACTGCATGAAATATGTGGATAAGAATTGCAAAGACTAATTATTGTAATTTCATTTGAATTCCTGAGTTTTCCAATGTAGAGAGTACACAGTTTTGCAGGGTTTTGTTACTAAAAAATGTTTTTAAAATTTTGCTTAAAATCTGCTTTGACCAATTCTTTCATGATTTTGCAGATATCATTCTCCTTAAAAATAACTCTGGTTTTACAGACCGGTTTAGGTTATAATGTATTCTCCCAAATGTCATGGCATGTCATCCAACTGTAAATTAATAGTCCCTGATTCAGCATAGCATTCAATCTGTCCACATTTTCCTAAGAATTCTCTTGTCCTTTTTCTCTACTAGAATCTTTCATGGTTATGGAACTGACTTTGATAAAATAACCTTGGAAGGAGCTCCTGGTATGAAAAGTCTTGAAACTGAGGCTCTAGAGAATTACAATCAGTCAAAGATATATAGATATATAGATATAAAATCAATACTTTCAGCTGACTTCATTAAGGATGAGACTTGGCTTGCTTTTGGGAAATATTCAATGCTCTCTAATACTATTCTACAATTAAATTCCATCGTACAATATGTATTTACTATCACACAAATTCTGTTTATATTTGTTCTTTCCCTTCAACCAGAGAGAAAGAGACTGTCACTTGAACTAACTGCAATTTATAGTAGAGGTGAGAAGAATCCTTTTTTTTTTAACACTCGTTTGTATACAGGAAGAAGACATAATTATATAATGATTAAATATCGTATTAGAATGTCTGATTTAGAAAACAGCTCACAATATTTTTGCAGTAAAATACAAACCAACGTATTTTTCAGAAAACATTATTAGAATAACATTATTGAATGTTATTGAAATTAAAAGCATCTTAGCAATAAGTGACTAACAGCACTTTCTGTTTATACTAAAGAGAAATGACAGATGCTCTGACATATATTCAAGCTGTTTCATCCGAGGAAAAAAATGAATTTCTTTTTTAAATTAAAAAAAGACAGAAAAATTCTTTTTCCTCAGACCTTCAAATACTTTAAGCTATATTTTCACTTAAAAGTGTATTTTTTCCTCTATTGCTATGTTTTAATGCTGAACCGTTCTATAATACAGCAGAGTGTAAACATCTGCACATATTTTGGAAAACACCATATTTTAACCAGCACAAAATACTGTTTCTTGAGAAACAGCTTTAATACAATGTGTAAAATAGATAGACTTTGTCCTCTACTTGCACAGATAACTATCAAGTCTCTTAAAACAAACCCAAGGACACTATCCTTCACAGGGCAGGAACATTTAGAGACTACATAGCAGAGAGGTCTGGTAAAATACAAACAGGATAATGCACAGCTGTCCCTAAACCTGTCATTACTGCCTTTTTCTTTTGTCATAATGGCAACAATCAGTAATTTTTGCCAGCAAATCTATCCACCCAGGTATCTTAGAGCAAAGTAAGAGACTTGAAAATGTCTTTAATTCAGTTTGGTAGGTCTTCAGCTAATTAAAAAAAAAAAAAAAAAGGTGTTGTTTTCTTCTTCTAAAATGCTTTCTCAACTTTCAGAGGGCAATATGCTACCCAGAGAGAAGGATATGGTAGAGTACTCTCAGGCTGTTAAGAGATGTAGTTCTCTTGAGGGATAGCTCTCTTCTACTTTCTCTTCCTGCTTGGTAACATAAAGAACAGAGAGCTGAGTGTCCTTTCCTGTTTTCCTCATCCCAAAGATCTGCCTCTTTTGCCTGGCTGCTGGGTTTTATGTCCAGAGCAGATGTACCCTGCGCTGAAGCACTAGTTATTTGACACATCCAGAGAGTGGATATTAGATTTGATGCACTACTAAATTTGGGTTCTAAAGTTTGTCAGTTTTAAATGTAAAAAATGTTACAACAGGATAGTGCTACACATTTTATTGGGTCTGTCTCTTATATACAACAGTGTAAGTGAGTTTCAAAATCATATTAATTTGCCATATTGAGTAAAGCGTGTATAGGAAAATCACAAACAGAAAGGAAATTATTTTTTAGGGAGAAATAATTTTCAGGGACAAAAAATCTCTCTAAATTAAAAACATTGCCATTTCAATGTGAGAGTGAGGTTGTACATCTGACTAACATATATGGAAATGTAAAAATATTTCTTTTACTGCCATAAAATTCCCTACATTTGTTTGAATTTTACAGAAAAAGATCTTAGTAAAAATAGTGAAATTGCTATTAAAAAAAAAATATAATGTGCTCTTCAGGAAAACAAAAAGAAAAACCACCCCAATCAGTATCTAAATGCATTTATTTGGGCAAAGAGAATGATTGTTATGGATTGAGACATGTATAAGTACACACAGACAGGTGTGATATGGTATTTATTGCAGCCAGAATAAGATTACAATACTTTTTGCCATCAGGGCAATAATGAAGATTTTGAGTTAAGTGACTTGTGTAACAAGAATAATAAAAACCCCAATAATGATCTTTACTAAATTGCCTTCAGCTCACTAGTATGATTCAATTTGCAATTGAAACACATGGTCTAAAGTAGATATAATGAACTGCTTAGAGAATGAAGAAGTTCAAAGTTATTCTTTCATATAGATGTATTCAGTGAGATGCTCATTAATCAGTGTATTGCCTTGGTCTAATTAGATAACATAAGGTAAACCAAGGAAAAGAAAACAGAAGGAAGATATCAAAGAAAACAAGGATAAACCCACAAAATCTCTTCTCTACAGAAGCTAGTAATTCCAGATTTTTCTGAAATCAGCACTTAATATGACTTCTAAAATTTCAATGAGGTGCACTCTTTAGGGGAAAAAAGCATATGACAGTTCCGTATTTATTGTTTGGGGTTTTTTTTGTTGTTCATATCTCTATAAAAAATAAAAATAAAAAATTCAACACCAGAACACTTTTCCTTGCTGATACTGTGTTTGTTTAGAGAAACCGCCACAAAAGAACAGAGAGATTTCACATTTTACTGACGGAGTGGACCTGTGTGCCTGATTGGACAAATTATGTTGACCCATAAAGAAAATAAGGTCATATTTCAATTGATAGAAGCTGATAAATATTTGTTGAAGGAAAGGATGTAGATAGCACACCTTAGCTGAATGTCTGCTCTGCACCTTTACAAGAAACGAGATAATTAGTCAGCTGCTGTGTGTCATGGACTGAGCCAGTGAAAAGACACTTTCATTGTCCTTTTCACTGCTGACAGTAGATTTTACAGAGGAGTCTCTACCATTCTTAATTAGGACTCTGTATTTTTTAACAAGCTTTCCAGAGAGTTGCTGAATCTTGCTGCCTTGTCGGTAGACTTGTAATCATGTGCTCAAGAGGCAGAAATAAAATCCACAAATTTCAGTGGAATTTTAGTTTGAGTAAACCCTGTATGATTGGACTTCAGACTATTGTTAAATCAGTATTCCACTCTGCTACTGTAAAATCAAGAAAATAGTAACAAATATTAACTTACTTGTTTTTGGAGGATTGATTTGATTTAGGTCTTCCTGAGGTCACATGAGAGATTCTTAATGACTTTAATATATTTTGGATGAAACTTCACATGTGAGAATAGAGTAGATATCCAATATTGATATTTCCTTGATTTACTGGTGGTCTGATGATTTTAAATCTCAGACTTCATAACAGGCAACATGATGCAGCACTTTATCAGCTGTGACAGGGTTTTCTAGGATAGTGCTACTCCAAGTGTATGCCTGTTCTCAGTCTGGCAGGATGCAGCATAACAAGAGAGAAGCCCTCAATATTGTAAAATAGAAGTTTCTGTTAGTTACTTTTTTTGGAAAATAAAAATACTATTAGCTTAATCTCTGGCTGTGAGAATGTGCCTTTTTAAACAGTGCCTTCAAAAGTCATATTTATGAAAGAAAGAAGACTGGGTTTTCATGTTATACTTCCTTCTTCTTGTGAGGATGTTTGCATCCTGCAACATTTTTCCACTGTTCAGACTTCTAAGCTGTGAGGTGGATAATATTGCCATGTAGTGTTAGTGGTACATGAGGTTAACAAGATTTCAGACATTCACTGGAAATTGTCAGTACAGGACTAAGAATCATTGAATGACAGAAGAAATTCCTCAAAAGCTATTATAGGGAAAAGTCATCTTCCAACTCTGGACAAAGGTAATTTCAGGCCTGAAGTGAATGGCACAGATTGGACAAGGATTAACTGCTGTGTTTAGTGCTACCTGAATTAAAAGAAAAAATAAAAACTACACTTTCAAAACATTGCTTTCATCAAAAAACAGCCCAGAAGAAACAGGAAAAATGTGTTACGCTTTAATAAGCATACTAGGATGGAATGTCTATTTTTTCTGTGGATTTTACAGACCATGAACAGCAGCAAAGATTTATGATTTTGAATTTGTATAAATGAGGGAAAATATTTCCTGAAAACATTTTCACTTTCCTCTAAGTAATATGATTATGTTAGATCATATGAACACAGTTTTTCCATCACTCCCTATTGCTCAGCATTAGTGACAAAAGAAGTTTCAATAGCTAGACTTTCTGACTATCATTATCTATTAGGTACATAATGTCTTTTTTATTGCAGCATCTATTTATAAAAACATGCCTCCACATTTCTTCTGAGGGGCAAGATCCTGATTGTGGCCTTTCAGTAACTGATGGGAGACTACAAGAAAGATTGAGAGAGACCATTTACAAGGGCATGAAGTGACAGAACAAAGGGGAATGGCTTCAGACTGAGAGTAAGTTTAGACTACATATTGGAAAGAAATTCTTTACTGTGAGGGCACAGGAACATGTTACTCAGAGAATATGTGGATGCTCTATCCCTGAAAGTGTTCAAGGCCAGGTTGGATGGGGCTTTGAGCAACCTGGTCTAGTGAAAGTTGTTCCTAGTCTCCTTAAATGTTGGAACTAGTCTGTGACTCTGATTTTAATGGTTTTGGCAAATATTGTCCCTTTGGTTTCATTGTGGAGTTCATTTAGAGTTGCTGTGTGGATTCACAGCATTTGTCTTACCAGAAGTATCTCAGACACTTAATCTTTTGGACACTATCTTTTACACAGATTACGCAAAATATAAAAAAAATATTCTTTGCAATTTTTTTTATTATTAACTGACATAAATATTAACTATTCAAAAAGCAGAACTGGAGTTTCCCAACGTTTTCCCAGCTTCTTCCATATGCAGTTGGAAAGACAGGTAAACGTCTGGGTAATTGACCTCAGTATAACAATATGGGGAGATCAGCCCTTTGAGCAGCCTACATTTTCAAGAAGCAGCAGCAGGAACCCTGATAATAAAGCAGCCTAGATTTTAGATGACTAAATTAACTGAGGTGAATCTCACCATTAGGATGTCACATTCTTATTCTGTTTGATTTCTTGCTTTTTGAGGCCT
>VZTR01025917.1:15956-139667 GCA_013400775.1 Chaetops frenatus
ATATAATTTCAGGGCAACAGCCTTCAAAAATTGGATTTACAAGCCTACCTGTGAAGTCAGAATTTCAGGTAAGGTGGGGTGAGGGCTGGAGAAAGTGTCTTCTGAAAATAATTTTAACAGTCTAGTAACTGGTAAAGAAGAGGGCATCTAAGTTTGATCGGATAAATATTTATTTCTGCAGAGCTGATACTGTTTTGATACTAGACATGAATTAGAGCTCCATTAACTGATCTCCTGCTCTCTGCTGGAGCTGGAAATGTAACACACAACAGCATATCAGACAAACAGCTTGGGGCATAGGAGAGAAACAGCCAGAAGAACTTTGCATCCCATCCAGCTCTATATCGTGTCCTGGGGTACTTTGCTATCAGGGCATGTTCCATGCATTTTATGACGTTAGAAATATTGGAGTCACACAGTCTTTTCACTGATGATCTTTGGGCTTTTATATCTGTAAACAAAAAAAAACCAAAAAAACCACAAACCAACAAAAGCATTTATGTGCAGCATCTCTGTGAGGGTGTTCTTTATGTCCAAAAGTTTGTCCAGAGCTTCAGTTTTGCTTTAAACTACTGTCTCAAGTGCTGAGAGCAGTATAGGTACAGCAAAGCAGAAACCATGAAGGCTGCAAAACACCCGGAAGTCCAATAAGCAAAAAACTCCCTGGCCCATATTGTGAGCCAGCTGTTCTGTACAGTAAGTGCAGTGTGACACAGCACAACTTTTCAGATATCACTAAGCCATAAACGTAGCTTTTGGCCATAGCAGCTCATTCCCATTGGGCATCCTACCTCTAAGTATTGAGGGACTAGGAAAGGTAGCAGGACCTCATATCTCACCAGTGTCATGTGTGAACTAATAGTTCAGGCCTTATCTAACAGACACATAGTTAAGAACAGTCAGTGATGGGTCCTTAATGAGCATCAACGATGTCTTGTAAAGTTCACAGAGTCACAGATAGGTTGAGGTTGAAAGGGACCTCTGGCACCACTACTTAAGCCTAGTCACCTAGACCAAGTTGCCCAGGACATGTCCAGATGGCTTTGGAATATCTCCAAAGATGGAGACTCCACAACTGTCCTGGGCTACCTGTGCCAGTCCTCAGTCACTCTCACTGAAATGTTCAGCAGGAAAATCCTGTGTTTCAGTGTGTGCCCATTGCCTCGAGTCCTGTCCCTGGACGACACTAAAAAGGGCTTAGCCCTGTTGTCTTTACAGCCTCAATTCAGGTATTTATCTATGTTGATAATATCCCCCCTGAGCTTTCCATACAGTCCTTTTTCTACTTACATTCAACTAAGTATTTTTCTCCATAGGAGTCTCTGATGTCAGGAGTCAGTCTGTTCCAAAGTTTGAAGAGGTATTTCTCAGTGATATCTGAATTAACTTCTTCTGCCTTAAAGAAACCATGCTCAACAATGCTTACTTTCACTCCAAAATGCTGCATCTCTATCCTAGAAGAAAAAAAACTCAGTAATCTCCCTGACTGCACAGTAATGGCACAACTATGAATCATAAGTAAGTTGAAAATCTGTCACATGAATATTTGAGATTTTGATTCTTATCTTCATATATCAGAATTATTTGGATTCTTATCTTCATATATCAGAATTATTTTGAGATGTTCAAATTACCTTCAGAGCAGTTTACTTGCCTTGTAAAAGGACAGCAGACAACTGAGGAAAAAAAAGCAGTGTCAAGTAGATTCACAACTCTGTGTGGTTTATGTTGGACTCATGCAAAGGATGTAGCAGCCAGGTGCATTTTAGTCATGTGTTACCATACTAAAACTTTTGACAATTTCATATACTGTTGCATCATTTTAGTTCACAGCAACAGTAGATAATTAAAGTGTCTAAGAAAAAGTAAAAGTGAAAATTTTTTTCTGTTGGATTAGAACTTTATTCTCTATCTTATGGTTAAATAGCTATGGTTAAATTATTAAATGTTAATGCAATAAAGGTTAGTGGGTTTCCTCATAGTCTGGTTCCCTCTATGTAATCTCAAGTTGCAGTGCAACTCCTTTGGGGTAAAAATGGCATCTCTGCCTTGGTGGGCAGCTCAAGAGACCTAGGCAACCATGTTTTACAGTGGGTAAATGAATGGACCACAAGTACATTAGCCATTAGTTTTTTGGGGTATGGGCTTTCTTTGAGTAAGTACTCATAATGGTTTGAAATAAGCTTTCCTAGTCAATTCTGACTCGTGAAGACTTGGCTCAGTGGGCTGGGCCTTATCTTTCTAGAAGGAGTACAGTAAAACTGGTTTCAGCAAAGGATGCTCAGCTTAATTTTCTGAAGTTACAATTACCTTTGGTAATGTGGTTGCTGTCTGGAATTGCCCAGCTCTGATTGTTGTGGAAAATTAGAGCAAAATATACAGGCGAGTACAACTTGCCCAAGAAACTGGATGTCTGACCAGGCTATGTTGTTCATTTACTTTCATGTTTGCAGTGGATTCACATGCCTGAAATCTGCGCACTAACAACTTGTCTAGGATATGAAAATTTTCAAAGCGCAGTTCCTTGCTGGGTCCATCCATAGTCCTGGAGACTGAAATCTTTAAAAAGTGACCAGTCCTCTTATTTTTCTTTTCCTCTTTAGGCAAGATTTCCAGAGAAGAATCAAGATGGGCAAACATACAGTCATCCTTCCTCAGCACTTCTGGAATCTGTTCTTGGATTCATGCATGTGTTTCTAGCTACTCACCGTAAGGTGTCAGAGAAAGCTTCCATGCCCCATTTGGACAGACTGTAGCCACCCCCTACAAAAGCCATGAGGCCTTTGGCATTGATTAGATTGACGACTCTTCCCTCAGCTCTTTTCAGAAGTGGCAAAAGCTTGAGTGTGATTTCAATCAATCCCAGCAGGCTAACATCCAGGACTGAATGGAAGTCTTCAATCCTCAGCCAGTCAGTGGGTCCTACAGGTGCTATTCCTTCGGCATTGCTCACCAAACCAAAAAGCCCTAGGAGGATTGCAAAACCATTTATTTCAGTGTATGCCAGTATCTTACCCTGGAATATCATGGATGCATTGGGAACCAAGCACACAGTCTGCAAAAAGTTCAGTGAGATGAATACAGTTATCTGGGGTTTGCTTGGATGATCTACTTTGTACACCTGGTAATATCTGCTGAAGAGCATGGTAAAGGATTAAAAGAACTATTTTGTTTGGAGATGTGGGCCATGATGCTAGGCTTTATTACCCAGATCTACTCAAGTATGTAGGCTCCTAATACGCACTTATATGCTTGTGAAAATCAAATAGTCTGCATAGAAGTGATCAGAAGACTGATTTTTCTGGTTTGGGGTCTAAAGGTCTGAACCAAATGTGTAGAATTAGTCAATGCTTCTAAAGATACTAGCTTAGCCCTATGTATTGATAATACTGCTTTACTACCTTTATAAATTACTCGAGGAACTTTAGATAAATAGTGACGTTTCCAAGAGTTTGCTGAGGACAGGCTGTGCCTGAGGGGAGAGGCTGAAAGTCCAGCTCTCACCCTCCATAAAGAGGCTCACACACTGAGGTGAAAGCATGAGCAGTGGCTATCCTGGCTGAAAACGTGTGGCTTTCTACAAGTTGGGAGCAAGACCCTGCTGGAGGAGGTAAGTGCTAATAATTTTGTTAAACTTACTCTCAATCTCTGCATTCAAGAATGGTCTAGAATACTCATGATGAGGCCAATAGCCTTTTACAATCTTCAGGAGAAAGTCCTATGGTAGAAGATACATGTTTTGCTGTTCTAGATACTTAATTAATTAATAAGCCAATTAAATATTTGGTATAACTGTGCGTTACAACTGGTAGTTACCACTGGTGCTGTGGTGCCCTTTGGTAGCCTTTAGTCTGAGCTATCAGTGCTGATAAACATGTATTGCCACAGTTGAATGTTTTTACCATGCAGGTCTTTTCAGCACCCTTTGCCAAACCCATCACTGAAGTCTCAATAGGTACCCAAGGGTAAGCTCTTCCTCTTTTCCAGGAGTGCTCAGATGTGTATTATAGGGGTAGTGAGAGGTAGCTATGTTACAACTCCAAGAAAACTGGCTGAAATTGCAAGTATTTAACTGTTACAGTCAGTGCAATTGTTGAGTATAATGCAAATGTCAGACTTACTCAGGCATGCAAAAATATACTCTTCTCTTTATTAGAGGAGGGCTGCAGAGACCCTGAATTAGCCATTTATAATTGAGTGAGCTGAATTTATCAAGAAAATTTTCTGGTACCAGTTAGTACCTTTCTTCCACTGACATTTTTCAACTACACCAAAAAGAGTTAAAAAAACACACCTGGGAATTATCTGGTTTTAATAGGCTGAACAAGTAGATTTTTAGGCACCCTGTTGGTGAAAGCAATGGGCAGTATTGCTGGTGAGCATATCCTTGAACTGAAGAGTGAATGTGTTTCATCAGTAAGATTTAAAATGCCTCTGCAGTGTGTGGAGAGGCAACAGAACTTTTAGCTAGACCAGATTTGGTTATATTGAATCATCTTTCTGAGAAGTTGCCTTGTCACTTACCCTTGCCAGCTGTCTGTTCAGTCACAAACATCACAGCCCTGGCAATGCTGTTGGAGTCTGCTAAGTTCAGATTCACTGTCTTCAGTGAGAGTGAAGAGCAGGACTGTAGCTCTTGGCTTCCCTTCTCTGTGGCACACGCAGCAATGACGCAAAATCCCTTTTTGTCTAGCCATTTAGCCAGTGAGTTTCCAAGTCCATTGTCACAGCCTGTTATGAAGACATGCTTTCCATTCAGGTTTCCCACTCTGTATCTGTCTCTGATGAGCCAGTAAATGATAAGAGAAAGTATGGAAGCCAAAATTGCTATGTGCAGCGAGTCTGAAAGTGAGAGCTACAAACAAATAAGTTAATGATGTAGAAGTGCAGTGAAGCAAATGTGCTCAGCCAACCCTCCAACTTCCTGAGACACAACTCCTGTAAGGGCATTTGTTTCTGGTTGCAGCCCTTTCAGTATGTTAGGGGAGAGCAGGAATAGCAACTTTGGCACAGTGTGATAGGGATCCATGAATAATGTGCACCTTGACAAAATCTTCCCAATCTTCTTTTCAATAGATTTTCACTGTTTTCAAGTCTTGCTGACCAAACTTTCTAGTCAGCTCTGTCCTTTAAGGACATTTCAGACTGAAAGGAATGACCCTGTAATTTCTGAAAATTCTTTTTTGTGAAATTGGTCATTATTTGTGCTGATACCAGAGAGAGAAATTCTGCGGGAAAAAGGATGATTCTCTTTGACCACTTGTATGATGCTACCCAGGCTGCTTTTGTGATCTGTAACACGGAAATAGAGTGACCCCAAGAACATCCCAAGAGAAGTGTAAGCTGCAGTGGTGGATCTGATGACTAATATGTTATGTGGCTCATGTTGTGTGACAGTAATTTGCTCTCTGCCCTTTAGACAAGGTAGACTTTGGGGCAGTGCCTGCGTCTTCTGTCACTTGTTGCCTGTTTAGCAGTGATACACAGCACAGCAGAACATACTGTATAGGCAGTGTGTATAAAGAAATGTGCAACTGCATGGAGATGTTGCCCTCAAAAACATTTTAAAAAAAAGCACTGCAGAAACTCAAGGTTTCCTAACTCTGTTGGGGAGGATACTGTTTGATTATTACAAAATGTTTTGATAAATGTAGAATACAGGTCTTGCATCTAAATTCTTGATAATTGATTACTAGATTTCTATTTGTATTTTGGTTTTACAAGAACAAAATCAAATTAATTCATTAAAGCCAATATTTATGGGACATCCAATAAGCATATTCCAGACATCCTGTTAAGAGAAAGTTTTGTGCAGGTTCTAAGCAGTCACCTAGCCTCTAGGTACCTACACATGTGTAGATGTGCAGACATCTCACCTTTAAAATGTGACCTTTTGTGTAACATTATTGCTATCTCAAGACATGAATATTAAAGGAAGCTCAGTGTATTAGGCCTGTTTGCTAGAGCCTGCCTGTTGTTCTTGTTCCTGCTGAGTTCATGGACTGATTTGCATTTATTCTGATCCTAAATTTTTCTGTCACCTCACCAAGTAGATATGGAAGGAATCTCAGAATCTGGTAGTGAATGAATGTTGAACTCTCATTAAATAATTAAATCAGTTACAAAGCTAATTAAGTATAACAAATGACATCATTCATTACCACTTAATGATCTTTATGTGAGTGTCTCAGTAGCTATCAGTATGAACTTTTGAGTCGCTATTGATTAATGCTTTCTGATTTTAAAACATTAAGAAAATATATACAGGTAAGAGTTTTCTTCTCCTTCCACTGCAGTTTACAGAGGGCTTTCACTGAATTTTTGGGGTGTTTGTACCGCTTATTTTAGCAGCCCATCTCACTGTTGTCTTGAGGTTGATGTAATCAGCCCTCTAGCTCAGGTGCTTTGGTTAGACACTTGGCTTTCTTGCTTTGAATGTCCCTGTTAAATTTCACAAGGATTGCAGTGTTCCTGAATGTGTGCACTTTGAAATCATCTTTGTAATTTTTCACTGTTTTGGTGACATTTATTTTCTGAGAGGACTCAGGGAGTGTTCTGACAAAGTGCCACTACAACCATGTGAAAGCACTCAAGCTAACGAAGGCTTTTGTGATGTAAAATAAAGTCTGAAAACAGAATATTGCCGCAGTTGATCATAGATCCCCTCAGCCCATTTGCAATGACATGCCAGGCAATGCCATTGTCTTTGACTGCCCGTTTCGAATTTGGAGCAGAGCTAGAAACAAAGAGAGGAGTTGCTATCAGCAGGCTCTGGTAACCCCATGCCTCTAAACCACACAGCAAGGTATTTGGCAAGCTAGTGCAGTGATATATATATTTGTAACTTTAGGACTTAAATTTCCTTTTTTCCAATATAAAATAAAACAAAATAATCAGAATTTTGGGCAAACTATTAAGCTAATTGAAAACAGGACCTGTAAATCACATCTTCCTTCCTTGGCTGTGCTGTAGGGAGGAAGCAGTGGGCAGTGAGCTTGCACTACTGGAAAGCAAGTTAAATTTGAAACTGGGCTCTGTAGATAAGTCCTGGAGTGTTAGGCCAGGATGCCAACCTGGCTTCTGTAAGAAAAATGCCTGGGGTTGCTCTGGTTAGTGTTAGCCACTGTGTTTATGTAGCAATAATTATCACAGAAGCTCTTTAAGACTGGAGGCTCTAGGGGAGACAGCTGAGAGGGCAGCACTGTGGACTCTGTATTGCTCTTCTTTTCCCTGTCAGCCCTGGGCCAGTGTTACTAAGTCTGTAACTCTTAACGGCCTAGTTCTTCCCAGGTACTAGTGCTCCTTCTCCAGTAACACAGTGACCTGAGCACCATGGTAGGTTTTGCTCTGCTGGAGCCTTCTGCCACTATGTATTCTGCTAGATGATGTCATTACTGCTGGAAGGAGCCTGAGGTCAAGACCAAGTGAAACAGTCTCAGTTAAAGTTTTCTTTGAAGAAAATCCTCTAATTCTGTGAATGTATAGTGTTATCCAAAGTATCTCTTGTTTGATAATTGTGCAGTTCTACAAAAGCCAAAAAAAGCCACCTGGCTTCCATGATCGTATCAATTTTGAAATAGCTGCATGGAATGACAAACTGTGTTTTCCAGAGAAAATGTCAGCGTGATATTTCAAGAGTATTGACATATCTTCATAAATATTGAATTTGGATTAAAAATGTAGCCAGTAAATAGCTAAAGGCAAATTCTACTTTCCATCAAAACTTTGATATTTGCCTGGCAAATTGAAAACTCGTGTGATAGAGCTTGGCTTCTCGTGCCTACACAAACACCATTATAAAAGCAATTGATTTTAGAGAAAAGCAGCATGACTACATTGAGAGCCTTCTAAGATCCTTACATGACTGCAAAGTACAGCATCTCCCTGCTTCTCTGGACTTACGGAAACTGAAGCACATAGACCCCATATTGAAGGAGGGCGTTACAGATTTACTCCCCCAGCAAGTTTGCTTATGCCAGAGTTTCAGGTTGGGGTGAAGTTTGGTGTCTGTGTGTGCTTTGGATTCCTTCACCTGCCATTGTACAGGCAGTGCAAAACTCCACAGGTCAGTGCTCTGCAATGGGTAGAGTGACCTGCCAGGCATCCTGAGGAAGAACTGCCAATGGGAAATGTAGGCACTGTGGTTCTTCAGAATGAGCACTCACATAGCACTCTGTGGAAGGTTTAGATGAATCAGGCAGCACACTGAAAGATCATCCAACAGCTCTCCAGAGTCACCTTCCCATAGCTACAAACCTCTAGTTTTCAGTTAATTGATTGAACACATAGGCAGACACAAAACATCCGATTTCTTATTCTTAGGTGGGCTATTCCTGCACGTGTAGAGCTCTGCACTTTTGTTTCATGGAAAAGAAGTTCTTTTTTGTATGCTGTATAAATATGTCAATGTGATAATTTAGTTTGGTGGTCAACAGATAACTTATGATCTTTAATTAATATGTGATCTGAAAAGAAATACACCTCCAAACTCTCCTACATGGCATTTTGTAGGGAGATGGATGTAGTCTGGTACAGTGAATTTTTGGCATGGTTGTATCTTCTTTGTATGGCTTGCACTTCTGATTTTTACCACAACATTGTAAAAGCCCCAGGAAAACAAAAACATTTGAAATCCTAGGTCACTGACCCAGTAATTGAAAATTGAAGTAGGGAAAGAGTCCACATTTTGGGAAGAACATTTATGAGTTACCATTTTATTCAGACCCTGTGGGTGCTAAGATAAGCAGCTGTTGTTAAAATTCCTCTAGAAAGGAAGGGACTGCAAGTTCTCTTGTCTGTGCACTAGAAAACATATGCTTAGCTCTCTTAGATATCCTGCAAATGCATGTAATAGTTACTGCTCACTGTAATAATAAACACAAGTTCTACTCACATTCTGGGGAGACATCTGCAAGCTCAGCATAGACCTCCAGGTGTTCATGAGTTGCCTTCACCAGTTATTTCCAGTGTCAGAACAGAGAAACAGCCCAATTTGCTCATAAACTTGTGCGCCAAGACCCACATGTTGGTTTAAAAACAAATCTCAGTGTAAATTCTGTGTCTGGTGGTACTTTCCTGATCAATGCACATGAGCAGGGTCCCTCTCCCTGCTATTGCTAATGATTTGTGCTGTGATCTGTCTATTTTAGGGATGTACTTACTATTAATCTTCTGGCTATGCTCTATGCCTGCTTCACCTACCTATGTTGTATAAGCATTGCTGGCTATATATAGTGATTTAAGGAGCCTGGGGGACTGTCAAGGCTCGTTAAGGAGAACTAATCTGCTGAGCTGAAAGGACTGAGCTGTGCTTTGTCTTGAGACCAGCAGGAGTCTTTCTGCTGATTTAATAGAGCTTGCTTCAGACCTCTCCCTTGTCTCTTGCATGTGAGCAAGTTATTGTTGATGTGACTTAATCTTTTAAGATACCTCTATGTATGAAAACTGTGAGGAATTAAATTATTTTTACTACTCTAGGGGCAGCTTTTTGGTACTAAGAACAAACAAATTTCAACTTTTCTCAAATAAAAGCTCAAATACTACAAACTGTACAAACAGAATCTCTACAGTTTGAATGGGCAGAGATGCTAACATATGATTGCTGGGTGGCTTGTTTGCTTAATCTTTGGCCCAGAGTCTGGTGGGCACTTCTGATCCAGCTCTGAGTACTACTGCATAAACATGGAAGCAGAATTTTTTTTCCCTGTTCTTCATATCTCTTCACTCACAGTGCTGTGCAGTGCCAGGTGCTGCAGTAAGTGAGGAGGCTTGGGCAAAGACTGTTCTCAACAGCAAAATGAATGAATAACCTTTTATTTGAAAATTGACTTGAAATGAACTGAATGAGTAGGGAATTAAAACTAAGGAAGCCAAGTAAAGTGGGAGGATGGAGCTGGAAATGATCTTGCCCATACAGTTTAGTGGATGATGGCAATGACAGCCTGTCCCAGACTGGCTGGTGACACGTGGTCTGGCTGGGCCTTGACAAGAGCTGCAGTTGTTAGTTCATCCTCTGCATGGTGGGCAGCTCTACCCCACTCCCCCCCGGTTTCTCTCCCTGCTCCCTTTGGCTTGGGCCTGGAAATTCTTGCTTCGTTTGCCACTCTTGAGTGCTACAAGCTGTGGTTTTGGTTGTTACTGTACTTTCAGCACTCTTGGGGCAGTCAGGAGGTGCGTGCATCTTGCTGGAGATGTGGGTTCAACAGGTGGCTGGCAAAAATTTCCTCTCCAGGACAAGCCTGGCAGAAGTGCCTGCATAGCCCTGTCTGGCCTGATTCTAATGACAGGCTCTATAGTGTGGTTGAAATGACCACAGAACAGCACTCCACCAGCTTGCAAAGCCTGTCACAGGGAAACATTGCTCAATCAGTGTTGGGTCAGAGGTCCTGCTGTTGTGGGTAGCAATCCTTTGCCATACAAATGTAGGAGAGAAAAACATAAAAGGAGTTTCTCTTTCTCTACCACTGTTTTGGTTTTTTTCCTCAGCAAGCTAAGTAATTTCAGAAAGCTGAATAGAACTTGCTTAGCATCTCAGAAAACAGTAAAATGGGGAATTTTCCCAATAAGTTCCCTTCTTCACAGAGTATCCTCCAACTCTCTCAGAACACAGCACGTGAGGGACCTTATGGGAAAAGAAATCACATAAGCAAAATGTCAGCTCTGTACATAGTTTTCTGTTAGCTTGGCATGAGACAGGCTTTCCTCTGCAGAAAGCAGACCTTGGCTGTCTGATTTCCTATTGATTCCTTAAGTGTATTTTGTAATGAAATCCTTGAGTCCTAGAAAGGAAGAAAATTGCCGTACTTGAACCATAGCATTGGGAAAGGAAATTTGGTTTTCCAGGGAAAAGCAAGAAGCTACAATCATTGCAGCTAGACAGGCGAAGGTGTTGAAGTCCACATTGTGCTGACTCCAACCAGCGAACCAAGGTCTATGTTCTGTGGATGCAGTCCCCTATGAGAAGTCCTTTCTAGTCCTTAAAAACATATGTCTAACTATGTTTTCACCTGCCTCATACAGCCTTGTGAGCAGGTCAGATTTTGCTACTCATAGCACAGCATACCATGGTTTGCTTCTTTCCAGAAGTCACTGGCTTCTGTTGCTGGCATCTGGGAAAATGAGGTGTCTGGTCCCGGGAGAGTAGATGTCAGCAGAATCTGGTCCTCCAGACAGCGAAAAGTAACGCATTAGGCAACTGATATTTTTTCCTGCATTTCTAATTTAAATAATGTATTTACAGCTGCTGTGCTGTAAATCAAATCCTGTTCGTATTTTCTTACAAGTGTTAACATTTGCAGTAATCATGTCTCACAGCAGCTGATGGTATACTTGTGGTCTAATAGGGACTGAATTAAACCAACCAAACTTAGTTTCTAATGATAAAGATCAGAGTAGGTGGTGTCATTTCAGTTTCTTTGTTTTCCTAATCAATCCTTTTGATTGAATAATCTTGGTGGAGAAAAGGTAAAGAGCTTATCTTCTAGAAAGCCTCTGTGTGAAACAAGAAAATCCAAGGATCAAAAGACAAACAGCCCCTGCTCCAACAGGCTTGGCAAATGCCTGTTAGACAGGCCCTGAATGGCTGCTTCATCACTAGGGCTAGCAGAAGAAAGGGACTTGATTTTTATTTGATTTCTAAATAAATAAACCAGCAATAATGACAGAAAAAAAGACGCATTGAGCACATTGATTACATCAGCAGATGAAAGTTTTTCTGTTTGGGAGTTCACTCAAAAACTACATGCCAACATGAATAATTAATGTTTAAGTGAGATTTGAATAAATCTTCCTAGACCAGATATGTGTGGATAGTCATATTGTGGTGCAGATGCATTTAAGGTTAGCTTTTCATATCACAGTATTTCCAAAAAGTCAGAATGATGACGCGATATAACGCTACTTTGTAAGGCTTTCTCAGTGAGAAATATATTGCTTCTTTTGACAAAAACATCTGGAAATTGCCTCACCTTTTTGGAAACACTCCTTTCCATGTTGCATTTTAATATCAAGGGAGAACCTTGGTCAAAATAACCCCTTTCTCTTTCACAATCTTTGCTGGATTACATAATGCTGTTTTGAACTGTCTGGGTTGAACACAACAAACGTTTACTCCAAAAGCTTTCATATCTCTCCTGAAGGTAGCCCAATTATTTACTTGCTTTAGACATTATTATTATTTATACTGTTGGATTTTTTGCTGTACTAACACTTTTATTTCTATCTCTACGTGGCACTCAGCCCACAAATTTAAGGTTTATTCATGATTGTGAACTTTCAGCTTGTTATCCATAAATGAAAGAAGGGTGAGCTATCTTACCTGCTTCCCAGAGTGAGAATGTGCATGTACGGTAGGTGACAGTGTATTTCAGATCCTAGTTCTCAATGCAGTAGATCTTTAGTTATCTGACTTGTCTGAAAGACTGACTGGCTGCCTAAATGCAAGTATGTAGAGCCAATTTACATATCTTAGGAAATCCCTTCTTTAGGGAAGACCTCTGGTGATGGTAGGGCTTCTTCTGGCCCCATCTGGTATCTACCAGTCCTGTGTAAGTGTTCTGGTATCTAAAATGGCACTATATATTTTTAGACACACAAATTGGTCCTTGTCTGTGCTACGAGAAGCCAGAGTTATAGTCTCCAGAATTAGTTTGCTGTGTTTTGTAGATATTTGTAACAATTGTAATAATTAAGAGAAAACACTTCAGAGAAGAAAGCTTAGACAGAAGTTACTCTCATGCAATAACTAATTTTTTTTCTGGGTGGGTGGCTGTGAGAAATTTCTAGGTACACTTTTCATGTTGCAAAGACATCTCAGTTCCTTGAGTAGAACATCCTCTGCAATGAGGACTCTGTGCACACTGACGTGGGTTAGCTGTGAGTCTGTAAGAGTACCAATTACACTGCAGTAATACTTGAGGAAAGCTGCTGTGACCAACAAGCTTTGTACCATTTCAGAAGTAGCAGAAGAAGAATTAGTCCAAAGTGGGTAATGTTTTCCAAATTTATGCCAAGTGCCAGGATTGTAAATTAGCTGTTATTCTGCGTGTACCAGTTTTTAGTTAGTGCGTGAGCCTTAGGAAAGAAAATGAGTGGTCTGTTCTCACAGTGAGTGTTATACCTTAAGCTGTCAAAATCCATTTAAAGGAAATTAGCCTCCACCACCAAGAGCTTTGTGACTTACAGCACTGGATACTTTTAATATCGTTCCCTCTGATTTTTGTCAAGGGAAACATTTTCATTGTAGCATTTGTGAGTCTTTTAAACTTCAGTTGGTTCTCTAAAAAGCTCACTAGCCATCCAGTCTGCAAGCACTGATGGTCCCATAATCCCAGCATTACTGACAAGTCCCCAGAGACCTGCAGGGAAATTGAGATGAAAGGCAGGAAGCAAATTTTAACCTAATGTGTTAGATTAATTGACCTGGGAGAGACTTCACAGAAAATCAATGAGGGACCAAGAAGGCAGTGATGTGAAGGAATTGCTTGAGAATGTCCCTAGTATTCAACCTTATTCTCAGTGTCCAGGTTTTATCACTGTGCTTTCCATAACACTTTACACAGTCTTACCCTGCCACAGCATTTTGGCTTTTTGTGCTTGTGGAAGAAAGGGCAGTAGAGGAAGACCAGATACAGTGAAGAGCAACTACACTGGCTGTCAGGAAATGTGTAAGAAATGAAGGTAGGGGAAAAAAACCACTGGATTGATTTGGAAAACATTTCTGAGCCCTCAGAAATTGGTGGGAGGGGGGAAAATACAAAAATGTAAACCAGCTCATATCAGCTCTTAGAGTTCAGTGAATGAATACTTCTGCTGGTCTGACTTTACTCACAGTTCTTCAAGGGGAAAAAATCACTTTTGGCTTGAAAGCAAGCATAGTTCAAATAAAAGTAATTTGTCAAGTTATAAGCAATTTTATGAAGAGATTAAATGTCAAATGGAGACTGGAATTTAGCAATAAGTATAATCGGTACTATGGCACGTCATAATTGACCAGATTTAAGACACAAATTTAACAGAATCCACCCAGTAGGGTCTTGGGCCTTTGCAAGCTCTACTGCAGTACTGCTCTTACTGAAATCAATTAGCACTGGGAATGGCAGCAGCATCTTGTCCTACACAACTTGTTGGGTCAGACATATGGGATTTTTCTGTTTTTCATATGGTTTGCAAGCAGTATTCCAAACCAATTACATTCAGATTTGTTCAGTAGAGTGCATATGTAATTTTTGCTTTTGATAGATTGAGTGATAGCTTAGAAGTCATTTATTACATGTATTCAAATCTTAAAACCACACTTGTTAAGTGGAATTTATTTAATTTGCTCCCTAGCTGGGTAACACAGCATGGGAGGTGCTGAGCACTTGAGCCATAACCCAGATAAGCGTGTGAGTGCAAACAGTCCCAACGAAGGTTCCAGGAATTGGATTTCTGTTCTGACAATGATGTATTGATAACCCTGGCTTTTTGAGCACATTCCCAAATATTTATCTACTGCTAACTAGATGTATAAAACATCCCTCTAGTCAGATCTTCTTTCGTGAAAGGTAACAAAACACTATTGTCCAATGTCAAGTAAAATAAGCTGTAAATGTGGGATGATATATTGAATAAAACTCTCCTGCCTTTTTTTCCTTGTGCAGAAATGAGAATTGGTGCTGTAAGGGTGAGAGACTGAGGCAACAGGAAAGTAACAGTCAGGCAAAACAAGTAGGACCCAGAACCTTTCCCATTACTGTAGATACTAAAGTAATGCTACCCAGAAAAATGCTTTATTTTACTAAAACCTTTGGTTGTCAATGCCAAACTCTCAGGAAAGAAGGGAGCAAGTACTGCCTCTTTACCTCTGAAGCAATAAATTTGCACCACTAGGCTGTGGGAGTTTGCCTGTGGTCCCTGAGCACAGGAAGGAGGGTGCAGGTTGCACAATTTCACCGGCTGAACTGAAGCTCAGGCTGTGTGAAAACATCAATACTGCAAAGTACCTTTGGGAAGAGCCTGCATATCTCGGATTATACTCCAATTAGTTTAGTGAGGAATTTGTAAGTAATTATTGATGATGGGTGAAATTCTGCTTAGAGAAAAAGTTCAGTTATACTTCTCTATGAGCACTCTTAGCACAGAAAACAGGAGATGCCTAATGCAGTCAACTAGAAAAAGATTTAGATTTAAAGGAGTACAGAACTTTTTAGAGAATGCTTATGGACAATCCATCTCTTGCTGGGCAAGATGCAATGAAGTTGCACTTACTATGGTCACATTCTCCTCTGGCTAAGCTTAATTTTAAAGGAAGTTGCTGTCACTTGACATGTTTTTAAGAATAATAATAGGAACAGGATCACTGCTTTTATTTTCTGCTTATACAGCTGCTTTCTGCTCTGACATTGGAGGTTCAAGATATCTCCATTTTTACTGTAAGCCCTATGGCTGCTCATGATGCTTTACATAAATCTGTGTTCTGGTGAAATGCAGCTTCTTGTGCTGGCTGGAAGTTACCCAGCATGTTGCAAAAGTTGCAAGTGAGAGATGATAGTTTTCATTGCTTTACTTCCTCTGCTGCATCAGTAGTGAAGAAAGTATGAAGAAATTATTAGGTAACTGCCTTCCCTGTATAGTATTTCAGAGCCCCTTTAGGTCAAGGAAATTTTTCTCTTGGCATATGTATGCATGCAGAACAGACCCAGCACAAAGGCTGGCTTTCCTTCTCTTGCAAGCCTTATTAAAATTACCATTCTCTTTATAATATCCTTCACTCTGCTTGGAGTTGTCATATTCCTTTGCTGAAGCCTTTGCTTGCCTGCAGCTGTCTTGCAGTCTGGGTAGTCCTTGGCTGTTGCCCACCAGAGCCAGGGCCAGACTTGCTTCTGGAGGCTGTGTAGAGACCTGTCCTCCTTGGCACAGAGGGATCCTTGTTTTCCTGCCACTCCTGCCCGCCCACACCCACCTGTCCTGGGACTTCAGCCGTGCCAGAGAGCTACACCGTGTGTCTGCTCATGCTGTGCAGGGCCATGGCAGCAACCCAGGGGCCCAGGCTCAGAGGCACCCTGAGAACAGGCCCTCTAGAGAAGGAGGCAGGGCTGCGTTTCATCACACCCTACATCAGCTATAATGTATGTTAGTAACTCAGTATAAATAAAACAGAGTTTTGGCTTGATCTGTAATCTGGTCAATAAACAAAAATAAAAGCCTATTTAGCTGGACTGAAGGGAAAGGCCTGTTTTTTGCCATGACAAACAGACAGACATGTCTACAAACATGGGGCTTAAACTGATCTCTGTGAACTTCAATCAGTGGGTGGGAATTTGGTATCAAATTACTAAAATTGCTGTAATTACAAGATTTTCAGTTAGAGTGCTTTTTACAGCCTGTTTTGTCTCCAGCCTGCCAGGGCGACTGACAGGTCTAGTCTGTCTGCAGTGGTCCAACTTTGCAATGTAAAGATCTACCTGCATTTTTTTATAGAGGCCACAAACCAAAAATAATTAAAAAAAAANGGCTCATCAAGAAAAAAAATATTTTTGTGTAGTTTCCAGGAGGGAGAGTGATAAGAGGCATTCTGTGAGAAGCTCCAAAGGCATTTTTTGGTGGCATTGAAGAGTGATTGGGAAATATGAGGCACAGGGGAGAGGCAGGCTCATGTGGACACGCCAGCTTCTGATAGGAACAGAGCAGGTGACCTCTGGGGCTGGTTACCCAGAGCATGGGGCAGGCACTCTGAAAGATGTCTTTTTGAAAGAATTTTTTATTTTAATGTGTTATCTAATTTTGATATAAATTTTTTGTTTGTTTCTAAAATTTAGAGTGTTTTATTTGTTTGGTTTTGTTTGTTTGGTTGGTTGGTTGGTTGGTTTGGTTTTTTTTAGAAATGTTGTTTCTCTCTCTGCTATTTTTATTTGCACAAGTATTTGGAATGGAGTAAAAAATCCCTACTGGTTGCCAGGCTTGGTTAGGATCAATGGGATAAGTAAGTGCATGTCCTGCTTCTGGTAATTTCCGAGAGCAGACGGTGAGAGGCTAACTATAGAAAAAGGCAGTTCCTGGAGATGTCAGTCCCTGCTGCCTCCCTCCTGGCCTCCCTGCTGCACCCACTCCAGGCAGTATTTTCTAGTTTCAGTATGCTATATCTTTGTGACTTAGAAATGAACATACTATGACTTAGTGTCTCTGATCATGATTTAGGCTGTGAGAAAGTAAATCAATTTGTTTCTTGCTTCGAGGTAGCCTCCCAGCTGGAGGTGTCTGCTCTCAGCAAACAACTTGGACTTTCTACTTTTCATAACAAGATGAAATCACCTTTACAGAAAGGTTCCATGTATGCCCTGAGGTAGTTTCCTGATTTCTCTGCAAGGAAAGTATCTGCAATTCCCCATTTTAGTATTAAGAAATTGATTGGAGGAAAAAAAACAAAAAAGGAGGACATAGATTTCTTATCAATGTACAGATTTTTGCTTGCACTAAAAATTATATACCTACCCATCAAAAGAGGAATTCTTGCTCCTAAGTGTAAAAAGCAAGGACAGTTGCTAAAGATCTTTGAATAGGACAGTAATTCTTTTTTTCAAAAGTCATGCTGTGTTGTTTGTCCTCTTTATAACTGTGATAATTTTAAAAATATTAATTTCATAAACAGTATTTACAAGTGACACTCCAAGAACACATGTGGACATCATTTGCCAAATAATTCAGGCTGCAAACTGTATGTACTTTATTTCAAGTGTCCCTCATCTTAAATCAGGGTACCAAAAGATAGCTGTAACTTGCCTTTATTTAGAGTTCCCTTTACTTTCCCCTTTATACTATTCAGGTGAAAAAATTGTGATAGCATGTGCAGAAAATAACAAAAAATATTTTCAAAAACTGGGAGAAATAAAGAAGCTAAAAAAATGTTTGCTTTTCAGAGGATCAGAGGTCATAAAGATAAAGCATTGTGCAGAAGTGGAAGTGCACTGCAGTATTGAGATCTGTTGCACGTTCTGACATTCTGAGGTGCTTTCGCTGCAAGTGAAAATCCAGTGTTTGGCCCTGGATCCACTGTGTGCTAGTTACAGAAATAAATTTCATTATCAATATCTAAAAAATAAATTAATGGAGCATAAGAGCTATCTTTTCAATGTCTTCTGTCAGACAAGAGAGTCCACACTGCTGTACTCACGTATAGATTTTAGTAGAAAGCACAGAAATAAGTTGTTTATCTGAAGTCTCAGCCTGCAGTGGCAGACTGAGTATTCACCTGGTAGCAAACTGTGGCCACCTACTCCTCCACTGCTTTGAGCACTCAGTGCTACATTCCTGGCTATCTTTAGAAAGGAATTTTTAATTTGATTTCTGCTACTACCTGTTGACAATATTGGAATAAAGATCAATAGGTTATAGATTACATCTTAAGATGACAAGTTCTGTGCCTAAAGAAAGCATGGGCTTTCATTTCTTACTGAAAAATTCTTTGTATGAAAATAAGTGAGATTTATTTTTATTCAATTTGTCTTAATATTGTTGGAAAAAAATTCAGAGAAGAGAGAATAGCTTCATTTGGAGTGGTAATTTGATGGAATAAACAGCTACTCAAGCTGAGGAAACAGCAGTTCTTTTACTGCTTTTGGCTCAATGAATTGTGATTTTTTTTTTTTTTTTGCCCTGCAAAGAGGTATTAAAATGATATGAACTGTAAGCAAAATGTTTCCTTTTTACTCAGACTATGACTGAGGGGAATTAATTCTGGCAGTATTGCTCATATTTAATGAACTAAATGGTATCTATAATGTACCAAATTTCAGAGACTTTTCATGTGTCCCCTATGAGAATTCAAGGATGGGAGCATCTGCCCTCAGTCTCCTTGATCTACTGAAGTCTCACTCTCTGTTGGTTTAGTGCACTGGCTAATTATTCATTCTCTGAAGGGCTGACTCTAGCAAGAAAAACTAAATTTCCCTTCCCAGAACATCAGAAGGAAACAAAATACAAAAGGACTTGAGGAGATGGAGTGGACTTGGTTAGTTTTTTCCACTTGCAGCTGTAAAAAGGGGTAGGTGACTCTGTGGGCTTTATATTCTCCCCTTCACTCTGCATAGATGGATGATTTTGCAGCATAGATTCATTTTTATGGCTGATTTCATAAAGTCAGGTCAGAATTTATCAATCTCCAGGATTTTTTGTAAGATGATTTGAGAAAAGCAGAGATTTACAAGGGAGCAGGACCTTCAAAAGGGTTGGGGTAGCCTATGGTTTCAGCTCCAATTCATCACTGCCTTAATCTGCTTCATTAGCAGATTGAAACAGGCTCTGTGCACATTTTCTGAATGCTTAAATGAGCAAAGTCTTTAAGTGAGACTATTGAAGTAGTGTGCGTAAAGCTAAAATTATGTTCTGTCTTTGTCAAGCCGAGTCTTGTCTGAAGCTCCTGGGTGGCTTTGTGTGCAAGTGTGAACTCTGCTAAAGTGCCTTGAAAACCAAAGGCATTGCATTGCCTTTGGCCATGATGCTCCTGAAGAAGGTGTCAGTGGGGAACAGAACTAAGTTCTGCTCATCATATAATGTTTCTTCCAGCCTTTCCACTACCAAGAAGGTAACTGTATGTCCCTGCACTGCAAGTAACTGTTTTACTAAATTATTATCACTAATGTTATCTCCAGTAGTGTTATTCTCACAGCTGTGCTGTATACACTGGTACAGATTAAGACTTCTTTTTGTTAAAATAGTGGGAGGAGACACCAGGTTTGCACTTAGTTATGCTGTCATTGTGAACACAGTAATGATGCTAATCAAGGGAAATTGCATTTCTGGTTAGCTACACTTAATTGTGCCACACTTTTGGGCATGAGGCGTTATCATGGGAAGTTTGAGAGCACAGAAGACTTGAGGAGAGCTGACAGTCACTGTGATTAAGACATTGTCTTTCTATCTTGTCCTATCAGCCAGGGTCCTCTGTAGTGAGAACTGATTTCAGAGAGGAACTAAACCCTGTTTGCCATTTCCCTCTAAGCTATATGGTGATACTGTCTGAGGCCATAGCACTGTCCTCATCAGTGTTCCTTATTGAGAAATCTATGGAGGGCTTGTATCCAATGAGAATTCACTACTATTCAGGAGCTTCCAGGCTGTAAAATCTTCATTTCAAAGGAAAAATTGTAAAAATTTAGAAGCCATGTGGAGAGGGGCAAGCTTAGTTAGAAAACCAAGCTTTTGAGCAAGTTTTTAATCTGAATTTAGCTTAAACTCTGAACCAATTATCATGTTATTCAGCTGATGTTGCTATGTACAGTGGGGACAAGTGTGTACACAATTATTGTATGGTAAATGAAGTTGCTGATAAAAAAATGCTATAATAATTCTTCCTGTGAGTTCAACTGTGTGTTGTTTTCCAGAGAACTGTCTGGTCTCCTCATGTATAATTGTTTTCCAAGTGCCCTGACTTTGTTGTGAGATTGCATTAGTCAAATTTAAACACTCCATTAGATGTCAATGAACTGAAAACATCGTGACCACATGATTATTGACCCAGGTGCAAATAGCCAGTGCCCGATTGAAAGATTCAGTGCTGACAAATGGGTTAAAATAATGAAAATATGCTGGAAAATGGTTGGGTGCTTCACTGACTAATTGAACAAGGTCCTTGCAATTTGTTTATGATCCTATGATTTTTCACAGCCACGGGTGAGTAACAAATTTGTCCTGTTTAATATTTCAGAGTTAACCGATGGCACTTCCTGAATTGAAAGATATTTCTATTTTTTCCTTTGGGACAATTTAAGCTAAATGCTGCCTTTCCTGTGCACAGTTAGTGTTGTTTTGGGAGGTTTTTTTCAGTTTTTAATTTTTTTTAATGGGACTGTTTGAAGAACAAGACATTTAAGATCAATTTTGAAGCAATATATTTCTTTCTGCATAAATGCTGTCACTAATATGTGAGGAAACTAACTTCAGAGAAACATGAAGTATAGTGCTTTCATGGCAAATTTTAATTGTTTTTTTTTCTCTCCACCCCTCCACTCCCCTTTATGTTAAATAATGATCTGATTTGAATAAAGAGGTGATTTGAAATAGATTTCAAAGGGCTTTGGATTACTCCATTTACAGGGTGCGTTCCTTTGTTGGCATTTTTCAAGTGTTACTTATTTAAATCTGGATTTTGAGTTCCTCAAAGACTTTGTTTCTCAAAAATCCAGCAACTGCACTGTAATTGGCTAGAGTAAGATGCTATTTCATTTGAGTACAGTTTGAATTCTTCTCTGCTACTGGGTTGTATTTTGCATGCACATGGGTAGATGGTATGATCTATTGCCTTCTATTTTCTCTGATTTCTATTCTCTTGATTTTTAAATGCAGACATCAGCAACAATATTTTTCAAGATGTTCTAAGTGATCCCCATTAAACATTCAGACCCTGAGGAAGGTTATTTTAATAATCTAATACAGCATGTTAATCTGCTATACTAATCTGTTTAAGTAAGGTAGGGGATGATGCCTACGGAACAGGACAGTATTTGATATGTTGAGCTTTAGAAAAAATAGGAAAACTGTTTCCTTTCAGAAATGTGGGACAGTCACAATTTTATTGGAAAAATAACATTATTCCAGAAAATTTATCTCTAGCAAATCTTTGCAACTAGAATTCTTATTCGAATCTATTGATCATTGGGAATTTTCCACTTTTCCTGTTTCTTAAAACTGTATCAGCATTCAGGCTTAAAAAACGTTACAATTACAATTATCAATTACAAAATTGATAAACATTTGTTAAAATTAAATGAGGATAATTGAACTATGCTATCTAACTGCTTAATATGCTTAAGATGAGAGGTTATGAGTGTTTTATACAGACATATAATCATGCAAATGTTGATACTTAAAGACTGGAAGAAGGTGTAGTAACTATGCCTTGGGATACATTACATTAAACAAAAGTGTGGATGAGGTTGCATTGGTTAAAAGGGTGTATTTTGGGGATGACTTCTGCAGCATTTTCCCCTGGGTGCATCTTGGATGCCAAGATTCCCTGGCAGATTTTGCCTCACAAAAGCACTTCTTTAACAAAAATGTATTAACTTTGTCTGCTTTTCTCTTTTCCTGTATGATATCTGCTCAGCACGTCAGTGTGACTGTAGGAATAAAACTGTCCAGAGGAGCAGCTCTGGTAGCCAAGAGCTGTGGGAGTGCAGCTGGTGGTGATGATGCAGATGTCAATGTGGCCCTGGGGCGCCCACTTTTCTCCCTTCTTTTGTGCCCCAGTCACAATCCTCCCATCTGTTGCCAGTAGGGACAGCACAAGGCAGGGACAGTCCTGCTGCTCCCTTGTATCTGAGGCCTCTGTGCTGTTAATGTCTCAGCCTCTAACCTACCCTCACAGACACAGCAGTTCACTTCAGCAGAGCCCTCCCTGGGGGCAGGGCTGTTTGCTGGAGGCAGGAGGCACCAAAGCCCCAAAGACCTTGGCCTTAGGGGTGAGTTGGGCGAGGTGTTTTTCTACTCTGTAGTTTCACTGAGTCCATGACATCTATCCTGTTGTAACTTGTGCTGGAATCAGTAGTATTCTCCTGGGATCATGAGGGCAAAGTGGGAGTTTAACATAATGCTATTTTATGTTCACAGACAAATGTATGCTGATACTTGTCTTCTTGCCATCCCCACACCCCATCTCCTTTCAGGACTTTTGATTGAAGTAAATAATCATCATGTCTGACCCAGTCGTTCTGCGTAGCATCAAGAGATTGGGAGAGGATAATTATGCTTTTGACTCGGATGGCAAATGTAAGAATTTTATTCTTCGGTCACTTCCTTACATTATAAAGCATGTAAAATAGGTTGTGGGTGGCCTAAGTGAAGCAAGTAGTCTACAGAATAGAAAACAAACAGTCTGGGGAATAAATAGTGTTATGTGGTACCTGCTGTCATAGGTATGCTGTCCCCATAACAACTTTTCTGTAAAAAATCTAATAATCCCTACTCATGGACAATCTTTGCAGGTAAACTATGAAGCTCAAGGTATCTATAGGTTTTTACACTCAGGTTTTTTTTTGTTCAAGTAAAGGGCTTCTATTGAAGAAGAAAAAGTAAAAAGTGCTGTCTTCCATAGTTTCTTCCAGCAAACACTCATATTTGTAGTCATACATATATTAGGCAGAATTCTTATGAGCTAATTCTAAGTGAAGATCTGCATTCCCTCTTATCAGAGCTTGTCCTTTTTTCCATTTTTCCTTTGCAATATGCATTTTTTCCATTTCGTCAGTCCAAATGCAAGGAGAAACATGAAGAGAAAGTGCTAAATATTTTGAGTTCTCTTTGTAAGACCTGAGAAAAGCCAAAAAAATAGAATGTTAAATATTTATACAGATCATAAATTACAAATGAAAGCAAAACAGTAGCCCATAATGGAAGCTAAATTGCAATACAGATTAAGAGGATATGGCCAGCTTCTGGGACAGAAAACTGTTCATCTCTTCCAGGCACTTACTTTTAACTCCCAGGTTGCTTAGACTTACCTTGCTGGCTTGAGAAGCTGTTTTTTTTTTTCTATGCCTGTTTGTTTTACACACTTGTTGCTTTTACTTGTTACGAGATTTTGGCAAAAAGCTATCTACTGGCAAAAGACTGTTCTTCTGACAATTGGGTTGTGTTTTTTGGTGTATCAAGTGAGGTTGCCTCTGGTTTCTTGGTCTTCTTGGAAATACACTCTGTTTTCTGCTTAATGTAAGGAGGAGGTTGTTAAACTGCTAGAACACTTTCCCAAATTAGATAAAGCTTTAAAATCTCACTGGGATTCTGCTGATTGATGTCATCTACAGTGAGGTTTGCTTCCATAACCACCTTTTGTACAAATTAGTTAGGATTAGCCCTCTCTGGATCAACCCTTGAACATCACACCTGTAAGTGTAGTTAAGAGATTTATTTGGGAACTTTCTGAGTACAGTTTTTCATCACTTGACTCTCACTGAACTCCTTCCTTGTGTGTTCTCACAATAAAAGTACACACTCAAGTTCTTGCCAAGGTTTTTCAGCTTTTCATTGAGTCTCTGCTGCCTTTTTTTTTTTCCTAAATTGTAAAATTTCTTTCTTAAATGCCTTAATTCCTGTTTCAGATTTTTTTGGGCATTCAAAAATACCTATAACTTTTTTTCTTTTGGGTTAATAAATTCTTTTATCTTCCCTACATTCTTTTCTATCAACATCAAGTTCTGTCCTCTTTTTTCTACTTTTTCAGTTCTCACAGTGTGAATGGATACTCACCTATTTTTTTCTTTCAAATTAACATAAATCCAAATTCTTCTCCTGCCTAGAAACTGCTGGCCCACAGGAGCTGGCCTGCAATTCCTTGCACTCTTGAATAGCATTGGTATACTCTTGTCTCCCTCTTCAAATTCATAGATCAGGGATTTTTCACAATTGGAAAGTGCTTGTTTTGCTCTCTAAATTCATGACTCAGAGAGCTTTTTCACTGGACTCTTGTTTCTCCCATTTTCCTCCCGCTAGCCATTTCCTTCATTTCTTTCAAAACACTTTGCATTACCAGCTTATAGAAGTTTTCTCTAAACTTTAACTTTTCTGATAAACTTTAAAGAATCTTATAGAAACGGTTTCAAACCATTACTGTTGTTAGCTGCTGCCAAATTTCAAATAACCAGCTATTTATTCTTTCTTCACAAAAGAAAGATTTTCTAACACCAAATGATCCTTTGTAATAACAGTTTTACAAATCGGAACTTTCCTGGAAAATGTCTGGTATTCTTGGGATACATGTGCCTTATGGAAATAGTATTTTTTTTTACCATCCCCAAATAACAGAGAGCAAAATACAACCACTAGAGTAATTGTTAACTAAAGCCAAATAAAGTTATCTTATTCACCCCAGAAAGGAGATGCATCAGCTGTTCCCTCAGTCCCAAACTCAGACTGTTCCATCTAACATTGTGTTCTTGAGAAATGCAAAACCCTGGAGGTACTGGAAAAGCCTTCTTTCCCTGGGTAGAAAAATGATAGGGGCAAAATTTGTGGTTGCAGCAACTTCTTTGTATCCTCTGTGAATTGTGATGCAAACTTACTCTGTGTCTGCTCTGTGAAGCAGCCCTGTGCATGTTCTGCGATGTGTCTCTAGATGTGAAGAAGGGAAGGCAGTGCTTGAAATGCAGACCATGGTTCTGAACTTAATGTTGAAATGGTAAATGCATTGTAATTGAGCAAAGTGCATAAGCTCAGTGCCCTAAGGTTATCCAAATTGTGATGTAGGTATAAAACTAACTCTTTATCCATTGTCATCTCAAGTGACGTACAACAAATATTTTCTACGTCCAACCTTCTGATGACACTTCTCTGGGGCCTCTGATAACACATGTTGTGCTTTATTATGTCTTTCACAACATCTCTTGAAAGGGGGCTAAATCCAGACCTTTTCTGGGCTCTAAGGAATTGTCCTGCAACTTAATTATGTCTTGTAGTATGATTCTATTTCTCTAAGCTATGGTTCCTTAGAAAATGTCTCAAGAGTAGACATCAGCATGACAAGTTCATCCTACCCTCCATGACTGCAACTGCCTGTCTTCCACAGGATTGGCAGTGTCCAAGTTGTGAAGGCAGGAGTGAAGAGCTACCACTCCTTGTTTCAGGGAGCATGCATGGAGTGAGCATTAGCTTAGTATCCTTAAGGAGACAGTGTCCAAGACAACTCGTTGAATAGGAACAGACATTTTGCCAATGAAAATGACTTTTGGGAAACGACCTGAATAATATTCTTAGTGTAAACCACATCCTGGCTATAGGTACTAGTGGGAATAAGATGTTTATAACTCAGGAATGATCAGATCCTGTGGAGTTCTAGAGTTTGTTTCACATGTCTACAGAAGGTTATGTACTTCAACAATAATCATTAACTAGACTGTGCATTTATTTTCCCTCACAGGTAACAGCTTCAAGAAATCAGAGTAAGTCATGTACATTATTGGAACAATCAATATTTCTAGGAATGTTCAAAGAAGTTAATGTAATCGAATCAAATTGATGGATTTTATTTTTTTTTTTAATCTGTTCTCTAGTGGTTGAACTGCCTTATTTGATACAACTGAAACAGGTAGACCAAAGTAGTCCTAGAAACTTTTAAAAACATAGATGCCAGCGATATAATCTTCCTACTGAAAATGTTTCTGATATTCAAGTTTATCTTTCCTCAGTGCTTTTAGTTTGAGAAATAACTTTGTCAGGAATTTTAATCAATCTTGATTATCTTAAAACTTAACTGTGAGATTTTAAAACAAAAGGAATTATCTCCGATATTAAGATTTAAATGTAGAATTCTGGATATTTAAAAATTAGGATGATTTAGAGAATTTGACCTTAAGCTAGTATCAGAGATCTGATTGGAATTAAGAGCCTCCTCCTTCCTAGACCTTTGGACAACTCTGTAGGAGGCTGGACAATATGCTATCATTTGAGCCAAGTCTTTCTGACACACTGTATCCAGTCTGGGAGCTAGCCCTAGAACAGGGAAACTAGAGTATCTCTTAATTTTTCCCGTTGTCAGGTTGCCCATCTAAGAGTATGAAAAGTCTACCCTGTCCTTCCGCCTTGAAACCCAAGTTCAGTTGGACTTTCACATGTAACACACATATGATTTATACATACCTGAAGGAAAGCTTCCTTCAGGCTTTCTAGGATCTGGTTTCTGAAAACAGTTTGACAAATATAGCTTGAGTTAATTTGCTTCGTTAAAAACCAAACCAAAACAACCCACGACAAATAGAGTATCCCTACTCATTCATCACTGAATGTACACAGCTGCTGCTGCTGATTCCTTGCTATGAGAACAGGAACTTTCTCTGTCTTAAAGTAAGGATTAACCAACAATTTGGGCAATAGGTTTTTATTTAGCTGACCTTAGAGAACTCAGAATCCACATTATAGGAACAGTGTGTTGAGGAGCTGCTTATGGAACACAGTATAAACCCTTAGAGAATTTTAACCTAACCTCCATTCTAGTCTCTGTCTAAAATTTCAAAGAACCATCGGATCACTGGTTCCAAAGAAATCTGAAAGAAACAGCTTGTCTCTTAAAATCCTGGGCAAAATGTCTCAAATAAAATGTAATTTCAGAGAAGTAACCAAGAGAGTAAAAGTAATAATGTAAAATCTTATCCTTTTTGCCAGAAATTTCTATGCATATGAAGAACCTTTTATAGAGAAGAAAAGTGAAAAGTGAGTTAAGTTCAAATCTTTATACTTTGCATATAAAACAAAATAAGTACTAAAATAAAAATTTATAATTTTATGTTTTCTGTTGTTGAAGGTCATCAAAGAAGAAAGAAAACAGTGTTCGTGTTGGCTTCTTTCAGCTGGTAATGAAAGCAATGTCTATAAATATTTGATGTGTATTGTGTGGCAGAATAAGTGACAATAATCAATAAGGTTGTTTTGGGGCATAGCTGAGACTAAGCCAAACTTTTAAGGGTTAAATATTTTGGCCCGAAATTCTACCAATAAAATTCAGTGGGAATTCAATAGAACCCTTTGTCATCTTGTCAGTTTGGTGTCAAAATTGTCTATTAAACACATTATATTTAACCTTCAGGTAGATATGTGGAAATGAGGTAAGATGCACAGCAGGGATTTAGGTGACCTTGGTTCATTCTTATTTCTGCCAAATATCTGTTGTGTGATATTTGGCAGATAATTTAGCTCCCTCATAATTGCACTACGGGTTTTACAAGATTTGGTAGCAATGGAAACTTGTGGATGCACAATACCACATGGTATGAGTTACATCTAGCCTTTGATGTAATTTCATAGGGTTCATTTGAATTTTAAAATTAACGTAGTCAAGAGTTGTTCAACCCAACAGCATGGAGCTAAGAAGTCTTATTACTTCTGTTTTGCACCTAGTCCAGGCAGTTAATGTGTAATGTGTCCATGCTAGTATGGTCCTGACTAGTACTAGGCTAGGGCATCCCTTGCACTGTACCTGGCTCAGTATCTCAAATCCTGGTTGGGTGGAGAAAACAGTCTGTCCCCACAGAGGGCAAGCAGAGAGGTTTGAATTCTGTAGCCTGTTTTGTACAGATATTTAACTCCTAAGGTGCAGTTGGTAAACACAGGATGTTTGCTTCAGATTTGCTGAGAGATCAGATATCACATATCTGTGCATTTTCTGTGCTTTTATTTTTTTTGATCAAGGGAATTCCTAGGCTTCTTATGAGCAAAGTTGGTAAAACAGTGATAATGTTACAGTTTTCTTCTGACTTTTTTTTTTTTTTTTTTTTTTTTTTTTTTTTTTTTTTTTTTTTTTTTTTTTGTAGGAGGACCTTTTTATTTATTTCTCTTTTGTGTTAACTGGTTTTCCTTTTATTTTGTCTTTGCCCTAAAGTCCCTTTCCATATATGCTCTAAATTCCCATCCTTTCTTCTCTTAGACATGTTATAGCACTTACAGAACCTGGACAGGTTCTTCAGCAGGCTATGATTCCTCTTGATACTCCTATTTTAAAATGTATAGTATTTGATACTGATATTCTATATGGACAGTTTAATCTATATATTTGCACCTGACGTCACCCTGAGAATCAGACTTCATACAATCATGACAAAGGCAACTTAAATTACTGTATCTTTGCTGAGTTACCTGTGTAAAAGCTCTTTCCTATACATTTCTCTCAGCTTAAGAGCCAATCCACAACTGCCTGGCTCAGCCAATGCATTTTAGGATATTAACTATGAGAACTTGCTCTGAGGTGTTTAGTTGGCTTTCTACCACAGCACCTCAGATTTTTGACAAATTGCCTAATTCTATGCAGAGACTCTATGTAATGCCCTAAGGTTTTTTCCTCCCTTCACTCTATCTCTGTCCCCACAGGAATTCTGCAAAGCAGACTATATATATGAATTATAGTTACTATTCTTAATCTCTTAGCTAGTTTCTGGAATGATGATAATGTGCAATGATACTGAACTATTAATGTTATATGATAATACATTCATTCACATGTTAAAAGGAAGCTGGTAATAATTTATGAGGCTGTAATCGCAGATGTAATTAGATTAGATTGGACAGAGAGATTTGTCTTCTTTCAATATTGAAGATAATTCTGAAATTTAAAGAGAATTGTTTTTTATCTGATCCACATAATTAATGATTTATCATTATACAATCAGCATGAAGACTGCCTCTCAGCAGAGACCATATTGTTTTTCTTCCCTCTTTAGTTTAGGTTTTCGTCATCTATGGAGATTTTAATGATGGTTGCTGGTAGTTTGTGTGCTGTTGTTCATGGAGTAGCCCAACCAGCTGTCTTGCTTGTGTTTGGTGCAATGGCAGACACATTTATTGAATATGACATTGAAATGCAAGAGCTTAAAGACCCAAACAAGACATGTATAAATAACACCATAGCATGGATTAATGGTACTGTTCATCAGAATGAAAAGAATGCCACAATAAGATGTGGGTAAGTAATGGATACATTTCTTTCTTTCCCATTGTTATCATAACTTGTCAGAGAATGCATTGCTATCGAAGGTCATGTTCAGCCTCTAAATCTCATGTTTTCTATTCATAAGGTAGAAAAGGGGCATGATTCTTGTTACACAGTTCTGTTTCTGAGCTGGAGATATTATTTGGAGGGACAGAAAGTCAGCTTGGATCTTGGTCTTTCAGTTATAGTTGTCAGCAAGAATATTCTTTGATTATGATTGTCCTGATAACAGATATATATTTGTTACATATCTGTAACAGTTATATAACATTTACATATCTGAGTTCATTAATCTATTTTCCCTGATTACACTGTAGGTAGTAATGACTTCTGGTCATGCTGGTCAGGACTTAGTTACCTGTAGGTGCTGACTTCCAAACAAGTTAGCTAAACTTTTGTCACTGAGAGAAATAAGCATTTCTAGAATGCAATTCATCTTAGCTTATGGGGGATGTTTGAGGCAGATCAAAAGAACTGTCCCATAAGACTGCCTGTTTCTTTCCATTAAAAATAATAAATGGAGTCTAGATAATTCATTCAGATACAGATATCTATTAAGGCCAAATTTGAACCTGTAACCTTTCCTAAGAATGGTTTCTTGGTGCATCATTACAGGAGTTTTCTAATCTCTGAGTGACATAGTTAATTGGAATTAAAAGTTACTGTCTAAAGGTCTCAGAAATTCAGAGCACATGGGAAGCCATTCACATTCTTAGATGTTGGTGACTGGGGCCAAATTATTTTGCTGCTGGCTGTCCAAGCCTGCCTTCAGAGATGGGCTGGCAGATAGAATACAGGATTTACTACTGACCTCTGTACCTCTGGAAGCAGCAACTACACACCAGGCAGGACACATTCATAGAACCTTAGAATGGGTTAGAAGGGACTTTAGGGATCATCTAGTTTCAATCCCCTTGCTATGGACAGGGACACTTTCCACTAGATCAAGTTGCTCAAGGCCACATTCAAACTGGCCTTGAACAGTTCCAGGGATGAAGAATCCACAATTTCTCTGGGTAACCTCTTTTAGTCTCACCATCTTCACAGTGAAGAATTTCTTTCTAACCTAAAGCTGCTCTTTTACAGTTTAAAGCCACTGTCCTTTGTCATATACCTCCATGCCCTTGTAAAATGTCTCTCTCCTGCTTTCTTATAGACTCTCTTAGTATACTGGAACGTGTGCTAAGGTCTCCCTACAGCTTTCTCTTCTCCAGGCTGAACAAGCCCAACTCTCTCAGCCTGCTCCAACTCTCTCATCATCTTCATGGCCTTCCTCTGGACTTGTTCCAGCAGGTCCATGTCCTCATCACGTTGGGGCCCCCAGAGCTGCATGCAGCTCTACAGGTGTCACCAGAGCCAAAGTCCCCTCCCTTGATCTGCTGGCCACACTGCTCTGGATGCAGCCCAGGACATGGTTGGCTTTCTAGGCCGAGAGCACACATTGCTAAGTCATATCAGACTTTGTCCACCAACATCCCCTAGTGGTCTCCCCAGGGCCGCTCACCTGCTCATCCATTCCTCACCCAACCTGTGTTTGTGCTTGGGATTGCCCTGACTCAGGTGCAAGACCTTGCACTTGGCCTTGCTGAATTTCATGAGGTTCACACAGTCCCACCTCTCAAGCCTGTCGAAGTCCCTCTGGATGGCATCCCTTCTCTGCAGTGTGTCAACTGCACCACAAAGCTTGGTGTCATCAGCAGACCTGCTGAGGGTGCACTCAAACCCACTGTCCCTGTCATTGACAGAGATGTGAAACAGCACTGCTCCCAGTACCAACCCTTGAGAAACATCATCTGTCACTGGCCTCTATTTGGACATTGAGCCCTTGACTGCAACTCTTTGAATGCAATCCAGTCAATTCCTTATCCATGAGTGGTCCATCCACCACGTCTCAGTTTAGAGACAAGGATGTCATGCAGGGTACTATCAAATGCTTTGCACAAATCCAGGTAGATGATGCTGGTCACTCTTCCCTCATCCATCAATGCTGCAACCCTATCACAGAAGGACACCAAATTTTTCAGGCGTGAGTTGCCATTAGTGAAGTCACATTGGCTGTCACCAGTCATCTCCTTATGTATTATGTGCCTTGGCACAGTTTCTAGGAGGATCTGTTCCATGATCTTAATTATCATGTAAAATTGTACTGGATGTCTGTGTCAGGCACCTGAGTTGTTTCCATAACTCTTTTTTGTCAGAGATCAAGTCAGGTGAATAGTGCTCCCTTTTGGCTTAAAATTTCAGGGTACAAAATTTTGGGTAAATTAAATAAAACTTGTTCTGCAGGATGTTTTTTAAAAAGCTATCTAAAGGCATAACCTATAACAACCTATTTCAAAGTAGATTAAATGCAAAAGCAGCTATTCGGGGCCCTTCACTGATATTAGGAGTAATTTGGCACTTCTTCTTGAGTAACAGAACAAATTATCATTTCAGATTAGCAAATTTATTGTACAAAGTAATATTTGATTTTACTTCAGCAGCCCTTACTTCTCCCTATAAAATGCAGTTGAAATATGAATGTTATTAGTTGCTATAATGGCACAAAGCAAGCACATTCAATGTCTAATGAAAACTTATTGGGCAGCTTTTCTCTGAAACACCCTCTCACCTGTGCTGTATCGAAGCATGCAGTCTGGGGGGGTTTCCCAGAGACTACAGGGCTGCTCCAGGATGATGGAGCATTTTTTGGTACCTGCCAGCTTCCTACCCCTGTGCAACAGGCAGAACAAGGAAACCAGCCACTAGCAATAGCCTCAGTATTGGGAGACAATGCCTCTGTTAGAAAAACAAGCTGACTTCCACCTAGTCTGAATCAAATGTGAGGAAACACCAGATTAGAAATCTGTGAGAAACTTAAAACGGTATTACTCACTTCTTTTTTTCTTTTTTTCTTTTTTTCTTTTTCTTATTTAAGGCTGCTGGACATTGAACACGAAATGACCAAGTTTGCAGGATACTATGCAGGAATTGGTTGTGCCATACTTGTATTAGGATACCTTCAAGTCAGTGTTTTGTTTTCTATATTGATTTCAAAGTTTAAATCAGTAAATAATTAAGTTTATAATTATTATGTTAGTTTTAACTGCTTAACTACTTATTTGAGCAGAACAGGTGCTTTCAGTTCTCATTCTATCACTTAAATATGTTAGCTCTGGCAATCTGAGAGCTCCATGGATTTTTCATGCATACATTTGTAAAAGGATGAATTTTACCCACACCACAAGCAATACTTGCTCAAGTGTGGCTACTGTGGAATCCACATGCCATCCAAAAATAACAGCTGAAGGGCATGCAGATTCCCAGTAGGCATCACAACTGTGTTGAGCCCTGTTTCTGTTACAGAGAAATTGCAGAGCAGTACTAGTGCAAAACTAATGTTGGAGAAGAATTGTACCCTACATATTCTGTAGTAATTGTTCAGTTGTAATGACTTAAGTGAGTCAAAAGCTTGGATGATTCCTGCATAGTCTGCTGAAGGGTCCATGGCTTTTGAAACCTTTTATAATCACAAAACTCACTTGTCAATCTCCTTCCTGAAAACTATCCAAGAATTTTGCTGAGGTAAGATGGCTGCCATCCCTGTATTGCTTACAGTTGTAGATGGAAAAAATTTTGTCCATATGGCATTCATGTAACAGCATAAGTAATTTAACTTGCCTCTTCTCTCAGCCTATCAGAACTGAGACAAATGTTTGACCCAGAGGCTATATAAAATTATTGGGCTATTTAAAGATCAAAACAGCTATTATGTCTATGTAGCTAGAATGTATTTTACATGAATAGTAATTTTTATCAATAGCCTTTCCCATTCTAGCCAAATTGCTTTGCTTTTTCTGATTTGTTGGGAGTAGAAAGACTTTTTACTGCAATTATCAACTGTTTTGTGCTTTTCCCAGATCTGCTTTTGGGTTGTGTCTGCAGCTCGTCAGATACAGAAAATCAGGAAAGCTTATTTCAGGAAAATAATGCGGATGGATATAGGCTGGTTTGACTGTACATCTGTAGGAGAACTGAACACCCGAATTTCTGAGTAAGTAATCTAAGAAACCCATATGCTACAGAAGACATTTTGCAATTCCTTCCAAACTCTGCAGAGTGCCAGTAATCAGGCATTTGACAAACACCTTTTAGTAGAAATAAAGCTATGTTCATGGGAGCAGCTCCCCCATCTTTGAGCTAAGTACCATAACTGTTAAACCACAATTATTTCCCTTTCATGCCTTTTCTGACAGTAAATGTGTCTGTGTGTGGGTTGGATGGGTTTTGGGGTGGTTTTTTTTTCCAGCTTGTCCTCTCTTCTCCTTTTTTGCTAGTCCTTTCAGAGCAGTCTATAATCTGGCTGCCAGTGCACACTCCCTGAATCAGCTGGGGCACAGTAGTAAGAGCCAGCTAGTGAATGAGTCTGCTGCCAGGACAACATTTCCTGGGAAAGGACAGTATCTTCTCTGCAGTATTCATGCCTAAAAGCCTTCTCCATTGCAAAGGCATCAGGTTTTCTCCCTGTAGTCCAGGTCTTTGAATGGGGTGATGGTGAAAGAATAGGGATGAGGAAGGGCCTTCTCCAGTGAAAAGCAGCTAACCCAAATGTGGCCAAGACCTGCAACACAATCAAAATTTATGCTCACCACTCTTCTGTTGATTTTTGCTGTTTTTTTTCCAGTGATGTTAACAAAATTAATGAGGCTATAGCTGATCAAGTAGCAATCTTCATCCAGCGCATAACCACCTTTGTGTGTGGATTCCTACTGGGATTTGTCAGTGGCTGGAAATTGACCTTGGTTATCATTGCAGTCAGCCCTCTGCTTGGGGTTGGAGCAGCTCTCTATGGCTTGGTAAGTGAATTGTGAAAGGTTCATGTTGAGCAATGATGAGCAGGCCAGAAAGCTGTGAGGATTGGTGAAGCTGATTACACCCCTTTAAAGTCAAGAGAAGCAGATTATGGTCCCAGTAGCACTGAGGAAGGGGAGGGGTGTGTGGTAGAGGGGAGGTGGGCTTTGCACTCACTTTGTTTATTCTGATTCCCAGAATAATAAATCCTGCTTCTAAGATGGAAGTGTAAGCATACCTTCTTGTGGGTCCTGTGGATGGGTGTTGTTGCTGAGATCAGAAGCTGGCCTTTACCTATTCTATTACTACATGTCTGGTTTAGATGGATACAAGATACAGGACTTGATTTCTCTATGGAAAGTAGTGACTTCTATGGTGATAAGTTTCAGAGACATAAAATGGTTGAAAACAACTAGTCAAACTTAGCTCAAACTGTCCCTGCTCCCAGAAGCTGCTGCACCTTCTCCCAGTTGTTCCTGCTCTGCTTCTCCATCCACTTCCTACAAACTTCCTGTTACTGTAGAGAGGAAGGACAGTGAAAAGGGAAACTGCAGGACTCTGCCCTCTCACCTCCTCTCCCACACTCAGCTGGGTAATTCCTGCGCATCCTTTTCATTCTTGTTGGGTTCAACCCTCTGGCAGTCTCATTTCTTTCACATCAGGAACAGCTTGCTATCATTTTGCTATCAAACCTCTAATGTAACTGTGACAAATTTCTTGTCTTCCAGCTCTCCTTTAGCACCTTGTGCTGGCTGCAAGTAGCTGACATGAATAATGACTCATTCAAAGTGGGAGAGCAGAAGCTCGGCAGGGAATGAAATAAAACCCAAAATGCTTTTCCTTCATTTGTGATTTCTTTCTGACCTTATTCCCCTTTATGTTTGTAATTTTCTCCCTTTCCATTCTTATTTCTCTGTACCCATCTCTTTCCAGTCATATACCTGCTGTTAAGTCTTTCCTCATTGTGAGCCTTTCCATCCCAAGTCTTTGTTTTATGCCATGAAGAAAACAGGCCTGAGGGCAATCTGGCCTGGTTTCCTGTCTTCAAAAGGGGCTAATAGATGCATGGGGTAGAGTATTCGAAAAGAGAAAGCAAAGAATGACATATGATACTTTCTAAAGATATCTCGTTCCCAAGTCAATGTGGTATCTCTGTGTAGAATTGTAAATGACTACATTTTCTTCCATTAATTTGAGCATTTTTTGAGACTAAGTAAGCTTTTGGCATCCAGTGTGCTCTGGGCTGCTCTGTAGGGACCTGTTTGCTATCAGCCCATGAAACAAAGCACAGTGGTGGGCAACATCTGTTTTTTCCTCCCCCTCTACTACAGTTACCTCTTCTTCCTGAAGTTGGGGTCTGCCATGGTGGCTGAGGGGCTGCTCTTGGCACTTAAGCTCCCCCTTCCTCCCACTGTGCACAAACTCTCAGTCTATAATCTGCTTCAAGCCAGTTAGAGCAGAGAGAGGGAGGCAGGGAAAGCAGGAGTTGTCAGCTGCTCTTTCTAGCTACTTGGAGCAGAGAAGTGTTGCAAATAATGTGCTACAAAAGTGTATGCCCTGGCACTAGAAGACCTAGTGTGCAGCATGCTTGGAGTGCAGGAGGCGACCCAGTGCAGAGCAGCCAGCACAGAGTGACAGCCAGCATTGCTTATTACTGTCCTTCTCTGTATCTGCAGTTCAGGTGTAACCAGCACTGCTTACACTTTTGTAGGCTGTGGCAAAACTAACAGGCCGAGAATTAAAGGCTTATGCAAAAGCTGGAGCTGTGGCTGACGAAGTGCTCTCATCCATCAGAACAGTGGCTGCTTTTGGTGGGGAGAAGAAAGAAGTTGAAAGGTTTGTTTGAGCAAACTGTAAGGTCTCTGATTTATTTTTCCTGAAGCAATGTAGGGCTGTAATGCACATCAGATTCTTGGCAAATAATCTCTATATTCTACAACTATGACTGTCTGTTAGCTTTGAGACTTATATACGTGTATGTTTCAGAAATTTAGGTTTCAAGTAATGTATACAAAACTAATTTTATAATTCAGTCTGTCAGTGAAAGAAAGCATCAGTAATACTATCTTCAATTCATGCTTACTTCTAGGAACATTCTGTCAAATTTTTCCCTAAGTATTGTCTAATATATCACTTTTGCAGCACATCTGAAAACTTTGACTATTTTCAAGCTAAGTAGGAGAATTAGTTTCATCAAGACATGGTTTGATGATGTTTCTGCAAATTTCTCCTAAATTCTCTGAAAACTTAACATAGCTGTAGGATGTGCTCTGGAGTGTTGGCCAAATTCTCAAATCCTGTGTTACTCTGCTAAAACTCCAAACCCCATGATGAGGTATCTGCAGTGAGTGCGGCTTCCCTTGTGCTTATTACACTAAAACATACAAGGGTTTCATGATCTGGGAGCATTTCTGGTTTCAGCAGTGATCTCTCACTTCAGAGTGATTCTCTATCAGCCCTATGTGTGGACATTCTGCTGAGTCTTCAATAGGACTTCATTTTGTTGGTCTCTGCTCATTTTGAAATTTCTGTCAAATAGATTTATTTCCCTTTTATTTTTCTTTCTGTCTACAGATATGATAAGAACTTGGTGTTTGCTCAGCACTGGGGAATTCGAAAAGGAATAATAATGGGACTATTCACTGGTTACATGTGGTTTATAATTTTTCTAAGTTACGCATTAGCCTTTTGGTATGGCTCTAAACTTGTCCTTGAAGAAGAGGAATATTCACCTGGCACTCTTCTGCAGGTACTTATTTTAGCTTGATGCAGATTTTCTGGACTGTTCTTTAAAAAAATACTTCTGGAACACATATTTGTTCTGGTATCTGGTGGCTCAATGCTAAGAAACATATATATGTCTTTTAAAGATCATTACTCACTATATGTATGACACAACTGGTTAAAATTTAAAAAAAAAAACCAACTATGTTTATTTTAAATATTTTGCATATTCACTATGGGGATCAGAATAATGCTTTCATTTGACAGCTCAATACACAACTATCAGAGGCCTGAAAGTAGCTTTCCCATTTTGTGGGTCAGCATGGGGCTTCTGGGATGTTGGCTTCTATGAAGAATTTTATGATGAAAAACATTGTGGTAAAGAGACACCTAACCAAACAAAGTCTTGTCGTAGCTAATCTCTCATGAACAATTGGTGTTCCTTTGAGAAACCATTTCCTGTTGTTTTGTTTTTACAAAGGCCATATAAACATGTGTGCAGATAAAAACATACCTGGCTGTGGCTTCTGGAGCGTGTACAAAAACTATGCTAACCTGCATGGCACTCATGCATTCACTTCTGCACAGTAGGTGCTTTAGACACTGCTGGCCTCAATGCAACAAAGCCAACATCTACAGATTTTTTGGTTAATTGCTTAAGCCAGCACTGCCCAAATGGCAGATTCCAGTCCAAACCCAGAACTACTTTTCCTGAACCTTAGTAAGTTTTGGATATTCTGGTGAGACATCTTTTTGCTCCTTCTCTGTCTCTTGCACACCATGAGAATTTCCAACCACCTGCAAAGCTTCCCGCTAAATGGAACTTGGCAAATTACCCTGAGAACACTGTAAACCTGAGTCATTCTGTTCAAGGAGGAAATCATTTGTACCTGGTCTCAATACCAGTAGTTGATATGAGGTAGTGCTGTGAAAAACAAAGTGAGCAATTTCCTTGCCTTTTTCCTGATGACTATAGTCTGGTGCTTCCAAATGACAAATGGCAAACAGGTGGGGAACTACCTTGTGGCTGAAAAACTGTAGCTGTCAATGGAGAGACTCTACCTTATGCTTCCCTTCCTCAGTTTCCAGTCATCTTTCTTCTACTACATATTTTCTACCATACACTCCTAGTTTGGCAGGAGGGAGGAATTTGTAGATACAAAACAATGAAATATGCTTTTCCTGCTCTCTTAAAAAGTCATGCACCAGCTATACTGCATTGAGATATACTATTGCCTTCCCTTCCTCTTTCAGTGAACACACTTCTTCCTGTTCATGGTGGACTCTGACAGGCATAGAACCCCCTTGCTTTTAGACTCATTCACGCAAGAAAGTTAGTTAGTAGTAAAGCTGAGTGTAATTGTATGGCATGATACCTATATCCCAGCATAGACATTTGCAGTGCACAAGATGTGTTCAGTAGGTTCCTCCACTTTAGCTATAGAGATATTGCCAGGAAGATCATTACGGTGCAAAGGAGAACTGAGTTCTGTGTACTGTTATTTCTTTCTCAACAGTAGTGTTTCCTTATACACTTGGCCCCATTCATCCTGAGTTCTGTTTGTGCTGTATCCAAAAGCTTAGCTGGGCCCTTGATTGCTTCTTAGCAGAATTTGCAGACCAAGCTAAAACAAAGGGTTACATACCAGACATAAAATTTCATATCTCCTCATGTGCAGGATGAATGTTCAAACTATCACCCACAACAAAGCAACAAAATGGACCAAAAGCCTACAACAGAGACATTACCCAAACCTTATAATCTGTTCTGCCAAAACACCTCTGTAACTGAAAAACTAAGGAGAGGTAAAACAGAGTAAATTCTAGGAAAAAGCCATCAAAAGCACACCCCAGTATAGCAGCACTGAAAATAAGCTATACTTACAATACAAGGCAGTTTTCTCCTTGTTGTAGAAACAGACAATGAAATCATTTGCATAAGTGCTAAATAAGCCTCTACCTTCTTTATGTTCACCACCTCCCAGTATCCTGTTCTCTGAAGCCCCTGCCAGCATTTTCAGTCTTAGTTCCTGTCTGTATTGAAGAACCTTCATAAAAACCTTTCATAGAAATGAAGCACTGGAAGCTCTTAGGAAATTTTGAACAAACACTTTTGGTATTTTAGTTGATATGCTACAGCTTCACTTGCTTCTGTTCGCAAGGCCACACACCAAGGCTGAATCCTTGGACTCAAAGGTCCCCTAATATTCAGTACTGTATCCAGCTGCCTTTATTGTCTGTCAGTCTTCACAGGAAGAGCAGATGCTGTTGCACATTTTCTCTCATGTTGTCCTAGGCTTAGTCAAAAATGGGATCCTGGGGCTTTCAGAAGTGGGTTATTAGTGAGTAACTCTTAATTCTGGTTCTTAGAAAAGGACTTAAAACCATGAGCCCATTGAGTATGTGCTACCTGTAGAAACTGTCCACCCACACTGATAGAATAATTTCACCTCAAAAAGTGGCTTATCCAGTGTTGGTAGCAACCATTACAACCCTCATTTCTCTGTGAGACAGAAAAAATATTCTCTATATCTAGTACCTCCTTTAAAAGTAAGTTTTGTGAGTATTGGATGAGACAGAAAGTGCAATATACAAAGGTTGTAATACAGTGTTTTAAACTTCTTTCTATTTTTGCTTATTGGTAAAAGGCATCCCTGAAATAATCTACTTTCCACCAATGTTCTGTTCCAGACCTTGTTTCAAGGAAAAGGCACCCAGTCAAACTGAGATGGCTTAAAAATACATCAGTGGCATTTCAGTAAATACCTAGATGCATACTTTTTTAGACCAAGGCAAATATAAGTTGCTTTACTTGAGCCTCAAGCAGAGCTGTGAAAGAGAGCGAAAATACCTTCTGAAATGCACTTGTTTGCTTTCTTGTTGGCTAATAATGCTCATAAAGTGAATCACTGCAGTTCAGCAGATGCATGAGAAGTCATTAAGCTACTGTAGTTTGGTTTGCCTGTCTAGTGGTAAGATACAATAAAAATGTGATGTCATATTTTGTTAACTTCTTTTTCCACTTCTTCAGGTTTTCTTTGGTGTTTTAATAGGAGCGTTAAATCTTGGCCAGGCATCTCCCTGTCTGGAAGCCTTTGCCACTGGTCGTGGGGCTGCAACAAACATTTTTGAGACAATAGATAAAGTAAGTAATGCCTTTCTAAACTGTGTTACTTTTTAGTGTAAAAATAATTAAATAAGACCAAAGTGGTACTACTTTTATCTACTGTGTAAGTGAGGAAAAATGAGTCCAGTTAAAGAAGAACTGACTGTGCAATAGAAAAGTCTAGTGGGATGCACATGAGCTCAGATAACGCATTGAACAGATTTCTTAAGTGGCTTGGTTGTGAGCTCTGAAGCTTTACCTCAGCTACTGCTGTTTCTTGTTCCCAGTTTTCTTTACATGCAATTACTTACCAGTGCTGGCCCATGGGAGGTGTTACTGGCAGGGAGTAATAGCCACTCTGCAATCAAACTTGCAGCAACCATCCCATAGCTCCCAGCCTCCGGGTGGCATCAAAAGGTGTGGCTTCACTGGCCTCTGTCACCTGTCCCAGAGCTACTGTGAGCAAAAATGGGACCAAATGAGCACAGGCACTGGTCACGCAGCTGTCGTAAATGATAATCACAATATTATCTAAACAGATACTCGAAATAAGGTTGTATGAGAGATCCTGAGATGCCATTGGAATTACTTGATGAGGACTTCTTTCTATAGTTTTATATATTTAGTGATGGGAAAAGTACTGTTGATTTCTACAAGTACATATTATCTCTGTTCACTGACAAGCTTTATTGTGCTGAAAGCTGTGTTAGCACATTAAAATGCTGCTTGTCTTCTACAGAGCACATAGGACTATTGTAATGCTAGTAAGTAACCCTTCAAAAGTCTGTAATAATGATAAAACATATACACTTTATAAGCTAAAGCTCTAAAATAAGCTGAAAATAGAGATGAACTAGGGACATGTTTTTCTGAGAAGAAATTTAAAATCATAAAAAGTTGCAACAGTAAGGATTAATCACAAAATTCAAGATAAGGCTGAGTCATATAACCTTAGGGTAAAAAAAGCAAACCAACGTCAGATTTCATCTCTTTAGAGAAAGGGTGACAAAATTAGATCCATCTGCTTGCTGCATTTGTAGATTTGTGATTAGACAGTACTAGCACAGCTCTGCCCTGGCACTAAACCTAGTCATGTTGAGATTCCCATTTGCAGGACCAGCGAAACTTCTTCATAGATTAGTATCTGAATTTAAGTGAGCTATATTCCTAAAGAGGAACCAATCTTGTAGCTGTTCTTAACATCTTAGAACATACACATTTTTCATTTTAACTTTCCTGTCAATCTGTTAGGCTATATAAAAAAATCATGCAAGTTTCAATTATCAAACATTGGTCACTACAGTTTTAATTTACTGTCTATGTCAAAATCTATCCTTAGAAAATTTTATTTCTTTGTGATTCCTCAAATTTCTCTTAGTTCTCTGCTCATGCCTAGTAGTTCGCAATACCCAAAACCTGGCCAAAAGTATGCAAGACCCAAAGCACTTCTTAGGAAAACTTCAGTATTTCAGTTCTTAAGACTGGGTGCACAAGGATGGATGTTTTAATTGTCAAGTGGCAAGGCCTGCAGATTTTCAGCAATGAATTGGTTGTTTGGTGCTGTGAGAGAATGTTTTTGAGTGAGATAGTGCCATTTTATCCCTGAGGAGCTGGATAAATTAGCTTAGTCAAAATGCCTCAGTCAGTCAGCTACTCAGGTCCAGCAAAAACTACCTGAGTGGTTGGCTGTGGTATTTGCAGTAAGCCTGCCATGAGAAGAGGGTGCATCCTTCTTGTCTGTGCTACCCACCAGTGACAACTCTTCCATCAGTCTGGCCCTCAAATCCACGTGCCTTGCCTGCTATCCCTGGGGCAGAGCCTGCAGCTGGCTCCATGCAGCTGAGTGCTGTTCAAACAGAAGTGCCATGGTTTTGTATGGTATTGGGAATATTTATCTACTGCAGCACTGTTGACTGTTTAACAGCAAATAAATAACCCAATAAATTTCATCCTAGAAACCCACCATTGACTGCATGTCAGAAGATGGCTACAAGCTGGATAAAGTACGAGGTGAAATTGAATTTCATAATGTAACGTTCAATTATCCATCCAGACCAGACATAAAGGTAATTATTCATCACCCATCCTGTGAACACTATTACTGTAAACTAGCAATATGTCCTGGTTCTGCCAGAAAATTCTAGATTTTCAGTAGAGGTTGTTTTCCAGAAGCCCAGATTCTTTGTTTATAAGTAGACTGAATAATTCTTCCACTAAAGTGTTCTTCTGCTTACCATTGGGCTTATTTTACCGTTCTGACATATCCATTGCCACATCAGCATGTTCCTTGCTGTTGAACATTAACTCTCAGTAATTTCAGGCAAATTCACCTGCATACAGCTTCTCTTACAAATCAATGATGCCCTTGTGTCAATGTGTAGGAGATAGAACACAAAGTAACAAACTGAATGGTGCAAGGAGATTTTACAAAACTCTTCCATGACCCATGCACCAAGTGACCCATTAAAGTGCTAGGAAAGGGGACAGGAGTGTAGGCTCTATATCCCACCTATTTCTCTACTCCTGTGCTTGAATTGACAAATTCTCCTTGGAAAAAGCATATTACTGGACAAGCAAATTAGTGCTATTACTTCTAAAGATGGAAACACAAGTTGTATCAGATTTTTCTACAGAATTTCACTGTTACATTCTTAATATTTATGCTTTAACATACATTCACAGTACATACACAGTGTTCTTTAAAGGGAATATTATTTACTAAGTTGTCTAGTGTTATTAACTTGACTAGTTCTTAATGATGAACAACAGGAACAATGAGAGGTCAAAATCTGTCTGTTGTAGAAACAAGTGCTCTGCATCTAAAAAGTCTTCCAACGGTGTAAAAATATGTGGCTTGCTTTATGCTCTTTCTTCATAATACTTTTCTGAATTTTGTAAAACTGCTTTGAATATTTACTTTAAGATACAGAATATACTCACTTGGTTGTATGATTGTGGGAGAATTAAAATAGATAGATTCCATTTTTTAAATTTTTTATTTTTAATCCAGATTTTGGATAATCTTAATATGGTGGTTAAAGCAGGAGAGACAACAGCTTTTGTTGGAGCTAGTGGAGCTGGAAAAAGTACAACAATACAGCTCATCCAGCGTTTCTATGACCCCACTGATGGCATGGTGAGTGTCTCAGCCTAGAATGTGTTTCTCTGGTCCCAGAAACAGAAAGAATGGCATGGTTTCTTCTCCAAGGTGGGAAGGAATACTACTAACTTCATTTCTTTCTTCCTTTTTTTTTTCCCAATAATTTTTTAAATGACTGAAATATCTTCCTGCACATTTATTTTATAAGACTGTGCTTAATACTCTTATAAAAACAATTATGTGAAAGAGCAAACTGTTAGGAGAAAATAAAAATTCAGTGGTAAATCTGTGTAAAAACTGTACCTATAGAAATGATAATTCAGGAGTGACAAATGTTTTCTGGAAAACACAATATTGAACATTTAAATATTAAACTGTAGAATCATTTAAGTATATGCAATTACCACTTAGTAAGGGCTTGGCTAAGAATATGAATTACATCTATTCAAAATCTCATTCCATGTATGTGTTCCTGTATCAAGTAGGAACACAAGCACATGCAATTTGGCCTGTATTTGAATACATAGAAAAAAAAAGAAACAAATTACTGTAAACATTTAATCATCACTTTCATGATTACTTTTCACCTGGTTTTATTCCTGATGCCAAGCAGAAATGGGAAATGAAATCAAAGAGCACAACTCCAGGAGCCAATACTGCTGCCAGTGCTTTGCCACCTTCTGTATCTGAAAGCTGATTTTTATGCTGGTCATGGACACACAGCATCACAGGCCCTTCACTTTCACTGTGTCTTTCTTTGTCTCTGAAGTGGAAGGGATACTGTCCCTGGGTTTTTTCTTAATTTTGTGTCCATATTCTAATGGTAGATTACCCTGGATGGCCATGACATTCGTTCCCTGAATATCCAGTGGCTGCGCTCACAGATTGGCATAGTTGAACAAGAGCCAGTGCTCTTTGCCACCACAATTGCAGAGAACATTCGCTATGGGCGGGATGAGGCTACCATGGAAGACATCATCAAAGCAGCCAAACAGGCCAATGCTTACAATTTCATCATGGACTTACCACAGGTATGCTCTGCCTTGGAAAGTGTTTGGCAGAATTTGGTAAGAAAAATTTTTCGTGCTTTGGAGATCTGTTTCTGTTCAGGCCAAAAGCACTGTAGAGCCCAGCCTCTCACTAGCCAGCATTTGTCACTTGAGCTGTCTCTCTACTCATGCCCACAACCTCACGTCCTTCTATGAGCTCTGTAAGCCAGCTGGAGGTTCCTTCTCCTCCAGTTTCTTCCCTAATGATGGCAGGGCTTCAATCATTCCTCCTTACAAAGCCCAAATTGGATAGTATCTACTTTTCTAGAATGTTATTTTGCCAAGTAGCTTCTGAAAATGACATGTTACAACAGTGAATGTTATTGACATGATTCAAGTACCATTAACTAATATTAGTACATTGTCTTTATCCTCCATCTATGCATTTCCAGGCTTCCAGGAAACTATTCACTGAAAGGCTGTTTAAAGGCCCCTATTTATTTCAGGGAAATGGAGGAATAAAAAAGATTTAGCTCTAAGTGAATACAATTATCCTGTCTCTCAGTATGCCAGGCTTTGTATGTTTATTTAATTCTCTACTGAAACCCAATGCCACCAGAGTATGGTATCCATGAATCACAGACACAGTGATCATGAGTCACAGGTCATCAGCAGACAAGGCCAGCTCTGTGAAAAGTTTGCTTGTGAGTCATCTGATGGAGAGTGGGTAGGGAATCCTCTCCATTTCAGCTTTTGCTGATGTAGTTGTTTTGAGCTGAATCAGAACATCTCACCTTTTAACCAGTGCATACTTTGGGTGTGGGGTTGAAAACCCAGTGCAGGCAAAATGATCTTGTACATTATGAAGAAAGTTATTTCACCTGTTCCTCTTTGAATCTGCTGTACTAACAATGTTTTTGTTTAAAGACTACTCCAAGGACAAATCTGAGAGACATTTTACCTTCACCAGAAACTCAACAGGCTTTTTTCTTATCCATTTAATTTTCACTTTTTTTTCCTTCATACAGCAATTTGACACTCATGTTGGAGAGGGTGGAAGCCAGATGAGTGGAGGTCAAAAACAGAGGATAGCTATTGCTCGAGCTTTGGTGAGAAACCCCAAAATCCTGCTCTTGGATATGGCTACATCAGCGCTGGATAATGAAAGTGAAGCGATTGTCCAGGAAGCACTTCATAAGGTTTGCTATAGTATAGCAAAAATCAGACTCGAAAGGGTAGAAATTATTTATAATGCACTCTGCAGAGGGTGCTACTGAATTGCAACAAATCAGTGAAAAGCGTTTCTTAATAACTTTCACAAATACAAATAGAGCCTTAGTATTATGGAGTGAGAATAGTTTTTTCTTACATTGGGACATCAGCAGAAACCTATAGCCCCCTTTGCCCTGAAACAGATGCTCCTCTGTGGTCTGTGGATGAAGCAAAAGTCAGTGAGCTGAATGCACTCGAAGGACTCCAGTTAATTTGACGAGGCTTTAGATTGCACAGCTGATTGCCAGCATTTCAGTGTGCTGTGCTGGGAGTGGGGCTGTTGTTGTCTCCCTCAGGCTCGCCTCGGCCGCACCGCGATCTCCATCGCTCACCGCCTGTCAGCCATCAAAGCCGCTGACGCCATTGTCGGGTTTGAGCACGGCAGGGCTGTAGAGAGAGGAACTCACGAGGAACTCTTGCAGAGAAAAGGGGTTTATTTCATGCTGGTGACCTTGCAAAGCAAAGGAGACACAGCACCTAACAGTGAAGAAACAGAAAGTAAGAATTTTGTTTTCTTTTATAAAATCCTGTAAAATCCTATAATTTGTTTTCTTTTGTTAATAAGGGCTAGTAGCTGCTTTTCCTCTACTGCTTTTATGGCTGACTTTTATCATTCATAGAGGTAATACATTGATAGCCCTGGCCAAAGTAGTTTTGCTGCATATGCACTGAAAGACTTCCTAAGTCTGCCCTGAAACATTAGTTCTGACCTGCAATATCCATCATTTTATATCTCCACTGAGTGTCAAAAGTCCAGTTCTGCTGCATTTGGAATTCAGGCACTTTACAGAGTATGCTGAAATCATCCTATCTGCTTTGCTAGAGGCATATTTGAATCAAAGCTGCTGGAAATTAAGGTCTAATAGAATTATCCGTTTTACTTTTGTGAAGCATACATTGGATATGATTATCTTGAAATAAGAGAGCAATTGCAGAATTAAAATAGGTAAAAAGGCTTTAGAAGTCCAAAGTGAGATGGTCCTTGGGCTAATATTCAGTTAACTTCATCATGTCAAATACAAATATAAAACTTGTGAAACACGTAGGTTGAGTAGCCAGGTTATATTATACCCCTTGCTTTTTACAAAGTATTCCATTTATGACTTGGCCACGATGCACTTTTTTGCAGAGCCAGAGTGTACTTAGTTTGTATTCAATTTTAGCACTAACTGTAGAGCACTATATACTGTATTTTGCAGCAGCAGAGAATAATGTGGTTGAGCCAAATCTTGAGAATGTCCAGTCATTCAGCAGGGGAAGCTATCAGGCCAGTTTGCGGTAAGTCTTAAAAATGGTTGTAAATCTCAAAGTTTCCAGACTACCCTCAATGTTTCTACTTCATCCCACGATTCCAAAATCCCAGTAGTGCTAATAAATCACTTTTCTGTGTGCTGTGTGAAAGAGGGTTGAAGGGCTGCAAGCATTTTACTGAGACAGAGTTCTCTTGGAACAAAATAGCTTGAGTAATAATGTTACTGATTGAAGTCCATGGATAAATAGCAAGGCATTTGATTTTTCTTCTTTCTATCCATAGTACCTTCTGTCCAATTTTGATCTACTCTGTTAATGTTCTGGTTTTGATATTACTAACATACAGCCTTAGCTGTAATATCTAATGCACTTTCAGTCCAGTCATTTGAAAAATTACTTGCTGTGCCATTACTTGAGAAATCAATGCAATCTACAAGGACATTTTTATTATGGCTTCTACTTGATGAAAATGAAAGCATTTTACAGCCAGACTGTCTCATAGCTAGACACTTATTATTTCTTTCAGGCAAGCCCGTGTCAGGCATGTGCTGATGAATACATCTCCTACATTACAGAGTTAATTTTGTCAGAGAGAGAGGTCATTTGTTTCAGCATCCTGTTTTGCTGGACTGAATTACTGGTAGTGGTAACAGTGATTTGACTTGGTGTCTTAGTAACTTGTGCAAATGTAGTAGGACACACCACAGTTTTACTTAACAAGTACACAGTTCATGGTACATCTAAGACAGTGTCTGAGTGATGTGAGTGGAATATGATTTTGAAAAGTATTTGTCCCTGTTGGTGAAATATTTTCTTCCCAAAAAGTTGAGAGAACATATTCAAGAAGGAAGAAGTCTGTGGAATTCCTATGAATTGCTTCAATACATTCTGATTTAGTTGATATTAAAGCTGTACATGCTTTGCAAGCAATTACTGTTTTTACTAAGCTCTGAAGAACAGGCCATTTCTGTTCTTTTTGCAGAGCTTCACTTCGGCAGCGCTCAAGATCCCAGCTCTCTAATGTGGTCCCTGACACTCCACTGTCTATTGGAGGAGATCCTGCAGAGTCTACCTATCTTATGACTTCTTATGGAGATGATGATGGAAAAGCAAAAAAGGTCAGGTCCAATAGTTGGTTATGAAATTTTCAACTGAATAGGTTGTATTACTTGTTAAGGATCACCTGTAGCTAGGTGCTTGCAGCATAGGAGTTCCTGGCAGGTACACCTTGGCTTGATCCTTTTCTCTCCTTAAACAAAACCACAGCTTCAATTCTTATCTCTGTGTAAACCCTAGGCTGCATTTTGATGGCTGTTTTGGTTATTGGTTCATAAAAGATTTCTAGCAGAGAAACTTTGCTATTTGCTATCTACCTGTTGGTAAATTGATATATGTTGTAGTTTTAGTTGAAAAACATCTGTTCATAAAAGCTGAATTAAGTGACAAAAAGCAAACTGCTCAGTCTGTGAAATGTAGTTAATGGGCACTCAGTGATACAAATGGCACTGCTTCTTGTTCAGTAAAGAATAAATTCACTTTCTTCTAAAAACCATCTGGAGACTTGAGCAAAGAGACACCCTCACTGCAACCTAACCCAGAATACTCTCACTGTCAGTGTCCACATGCAATCAACTGGCATAGAAAATAAGGGCCAGCATGCCTTAAAATTACACAGAATATGTAGGAATATGCACAGTGGGTTTCCAGAGTGCTTATGCAGCTCCCTGCACCAATTTGCATGGCTGCAGTTGTTCAGTGCAGAGAGCAGCAGTTAGAAGTTACTCTTCTTGCTATTGCCAAGCCTATTCTGTGGATAAATAGAGACCTTGAGTGCTGTCACTCTGGCACCAACTCAGAAAAAGAGAAAATACAAGATGTTTCCACCCACTCCTCCCTGCATATTTCCAAAAGATAGGTCTTCACAGTGTCTCTTTTGTCTGTTTTTTTCTAGTCATATGAATTGAGGGAGCTGAGCAGGGCTAAGCACACAGTGTTACAAAAATTCTGTACAAATCAAACTGCAGGATAAGTTATAATTTGATGACGAATATTCTGCCCTTACTGCGCATAATTATGGGAATTCAGCAAATAGTCTGAGGATGTTTCACAGAAGTGAGGCATAATTACCATGTAAAAAACCTGAATCCAGCTATCACTCTGAGATCTCTCTTGTTTTAATTATATCACATACTTGTTAATTTGATGCAGTCTAATCAGTGTGGTCACTCACAATACTTAAAAATAATATTTAAGAGATTGAATGAGTGACAGAAAAAGCTGCTTGTGAGGAGGGAATTTAAGTTTTGGCACTGGGTATTTCATCACACCTCGTCTGGAGACAGCTGAAAGGGAGTAGCCCGAGTTTCAGTGACAGAAAAACTGGTGTAAATACCCTCTGCAGCTTGAACAATTAGAGCTGCAAAAGGTATGAATGTCTCTCTTTTTCCCCAGGGATGGTAAAGGTTGTTGTTTATTTAACCCTCTTGCTACGTAAACTTGACTTATTAGGACCACAAAAGAACTCCAGACAGCAGCTGTCTCTGTCCCTCTGGTCCAAAGCCAGAGCAGCTGTTTGGGCACAGGATGCCTAGTTTAACAAACTGGGCTAACTATTTTATCTCACTGTCAAAGGGAGAACATCACTGGGGGAATGCATTCACTTCATAATTCCAACCTGTTTTTTTAGGGATCTGTTGCAGAGGAAGATGCCAAGCCTGTACCGTTTACCAGAATTTTGAAATACAATGCCTCTGAATGGCCATACCTGGTGCTTGGATCTCTGGCAGCAGCTGTGAATGGAGCTGTCAATCCACTCTATGCTTTGTTATTCAGTCAGATTCTTGGGGTATGTTATAGTAACATTTCAAAGTGTATTTTAGCTCTGAAACAGAGGAGAGTGAATGTATGATGCATAACTTGACATATTTTGGCAAATCTTTAGATCTCATCAAGTAAATGGGGTTAACCTTCTTGCCTATAAACAATTATTCAGTAGAGATATTTATATCACTGTCATCAAACTATCATTAGAGCTCTTTGAAAGGGTAGGCTTATCAGCATTTGTCATGTGTTCTTCATTATCTCTTTTGTTCATTTTCCAGGAACTGTTGGGAATGGGTTTCTATACTTGCAAACAGTTTATTTTAGATGAGATAAAATGTACCTCACATGCAGGTACAGTGGAGAGAGACACATGCAAAGGTCCTTCTCTGCAGAATTTCATTGTATGGACTTGGCAAGCCTTTGAGAAAGCTTTGGATCAGATCTAAAAAATACTTCACTTTTGTTTGTATATCAAGCACCTTTTTGCTCCCTGCAGAATGCCCAGGGAGAGGTAGATAATTGTATTGGGTTCACAGCCACCTGCCGAGAGAGAGCTTGCATCAACAGGTTTGGAAGCAGGAAGTAGGAATATGCTTTCAACCTTAATATTCACGGAAGGATTCAATATTATCAAAATCCACAGCCTCTCTTGAAACTTGTTGAGTTCAGCCATGAGTCTTCAAAAACTTGTGGTGATAGAAAAAAGGATGCTTCCCCTTTGTATAAAAGCTTTCTGGGGAAATGCTTGCCAAGTTGGTGGGAAACTGGAGGGCTGCCTGATGATACTCAGTGCTGCTCTAACTGGTGCCTAGGAAAGTATCCTAGATTTTCAAGAATTAAGCTAGAGAAAACCCATCTGTTCATGCTGTATCTTATTAAGTAAAGTAACTACACATTCACTGGGAACAAAATGGGAATGACACTGTTTTTTTGTGGTTTTGGTACCCATCTGATGTAGGATAAAACCTGTGCTTCCCACTCACTTGCATAGGTCACGGTAGGTACAGATGGGTGCAAAAAGATATGCTCTAAAAGGTAGACAGATGTTGGAGGTCAAAACCCTTACAGACGAGGAAAAAGTGAATGAATGAATGAATGCCCCAGCATTTGAGCTCCTGGAAGAAAAGGATTCTAAGAGCAGTGCCAGCAATCTATCAAAAGAAAGTTTGACCTTTTGTTATTTGGTTTTTTGGGAGTATTGTTTTGGCTTAGGCATTTGTCTCTGGGAAGTTGCTTAGGCCTTCAGATCGCATTTACTTGCAGTTTGACATTTTTTAAGTGAGATCCCGTGAGCAGGAGAATAAAGGATGTTCCAGGCCCTGTTGATCCACTTAGCACTTCTGCCCAATGTGCTTGGCCTTTAGGCATTGGTGTGCCACTTCCAAAACACGTTTTGAGTGTCTAGACATCATGTCAAGGACTGTGGCTTTCACTAGACAGCAGGTGAGAGACTGCTCTATGCATTCTACATTGAATCTTACCTTTGATTCCTTTGGAGAGGAGTCTTCTAGACCCTGGGAAGTCTGGGGCTGATGTCATCCTGCAAGCTCCTAAATACCTTCATTGCCAAGGATGAATTCCTACTTTTAAAGGCCTCAGTCTATGAAAGGAAAGAGGCTGCAAGAAAAAGCAAGCCATAATGAACATGCAGGAACTCAAATATCTGTGTTTTATTATTCATAAATTTAAACTATTCCTGGCTGGTGCCAAGGAGGTCAGGCAGATAGAATATACATCTGCTTTCAGATCTGTCCAAATACCTGCAATGTTGTTGTGTCAGACACGTGGGCTTGTACTCTGGGACAAATGTGCTGGGGAAGTGAGGGATAAATCCCCACAGCTATGAAGTGAAAGGATAAATTTAGCTAAGTCTTCCCTGAAGGTTTTCAGAAATTAGTCCCAAAAAGTCAAAGAAGAGCTGGATAATATTGTGTATGTACCTTTTGAAGAAAGTTTTCAGCAGTTTCTTTTACTTATGCTTTGGTTCTCCCTGTGGATTTGTCCAAGTATGGAGCCTTTCCAGTGATACTCAGCTGAAAGATGTGCTCTTACTGATACTGGGCATGAAGTCCATGGCTTGAGATAAAAGATAGTCTACATTAAAACTGCTGAGACTTATATGATCTGAACATGGACACCTCAGCAACAAACCTCTTTTTTATAAACCTGCTGCTATTGTCCATGCTGCATGTTGCCATGATTGGTGCTATTTTTTTAATAAAGAGCACAGATTAAAAACATAACTGACCATGTTAGGATAGCTGCAGAATGGGATAGTTCAATTTTACAGGGCAGATTTGTAAGGGGGGTAAGAAATCCTCTGTACCACAGCACTGCAATTGCACGACATCAACATGAACGAATATTCACAATGAGGAGTTGTTAGTTACTCCCCTAGTTATGTTTTAGGCTAGCTCTGCTTCTGGCATGACCACTACTGCATGAACTGCAATTTCCCTTTCATGTCTAGATATTGCACACCACGATGACACAGACATTACCATCACAATACCACAGCAGTTCTAAAATTCAGAATCCTCACAGGACACAGTTTGTGAGTGCACCTTGTATCTCGTTTTGTCAAAGTATTTAACTAGAATATTTCTGACAGAAAAAAACCCCAACAAAATCAAAACAATACAAACAAAAACCCAACAAACAAAACCAAAACAGTAGTATCTCTCCTAGATACATAACTTACAAAGACAGAAAATCTGCTCAACAGCCTGTTCAGTTTGGGATCAAATAAGAATTACTGGGTGTATGGTGGATTCCATTAAGGGGATAGGAACAGCTGCAAATCATTGTATGTTTTGTTCTTACTGTGACAGATTAAAACAGACCTGCTGATTGTTTTTCTTTAAAACAAAGATTCATCTAAGACAGTAATATACTTGCTACTGATAAGACAGCATGGTGTTGGAACAGCTCTTAGCTTGAAACACTAAGAGCTGTTATGGTATTATTGTTTTAGAACCTCCAGGATTCATTTTGTTGCCAAGGGACTGATGTACAAAGTTAAAATACTTGAAGCAAAATTCCTGCTAGAGAACAGCTATTTCTTTTTCTTAAATTCATGCTCAAATTTCTTTCTGTTACTTTGAGGTATGGCTCATTTCAAACAAAAAATAACATGGGTTGACGTTTTAAGACTAGTACTTAAGTTTATTTTCATGTAATTTTTATATTTTGTAGCTGTAATGAAAATTCCTTCTCTTTCTCCTGTTAAATATACACCTAGAAGAATTTAGGCTGGTTCTGATAGCAGAAGTTAAATGCATAAATTATTTTTAATTGCACCTTGCAGATAAGATTGAGAGATAGGACAATTTATAGTAATTTTACCTGTGCAATCAGGTGAAAATTAATTTAAGATTAGTGGAGAAGTACAAACATGAGCTTTGACCTCTATCTGGAAACAGCAGAAATAGTTCAGATAAAGAACTTCAGAGAGGTAAACTTCTCTGATTGAAAGGAATCACTAAAGGATTAATTTGGACCACCTCTTCAGCAGCAGCCCACAACATTGGCAGGTGTTAAAAAAGACCAGACATTAAGAAATGAAAATACCATGGGGATTGGTACTGAATGGGATGGAGGGGCTCCCCTTTAAGCACTAATGCTTTTTCTCAAGTGCTCAGCAGTAAGTTAATGGCTTGTATCCACACTCCCTCAGGAAAACATTAGGTTCCTCTTGGAGCCTACCTATGGCAACTACAGCATCTCTAAGTGTTATGCAGGGAATCACACTGGGGTATAATGATTTATAGACTTTACTTTGTACAGCCCAATAAAGTTTCAATTGGCACAGAGCAGAGAGGAGGTAAGATGCTTCCACACTGTTGTTTTGTTGCTATGCTGTTTATTACATTGCTGTTCTCTGGTTATCATTGTTTAGAGCAGGGAGTGAGTGGTTAATTATAACTAGGGATGGGTCATAAATAGGAATAGTATGTACAGACACTGAGTATACTGAACTTGTTAAACAGGAGTAAAACCCACTACATTTTAATCCAGGCTCACCTTAGGAAGAATAAGGAATCGGACCTTTGCAGGGGGTGAGAGACAACTCTGTGTTCTGGCTTTGGTTGTAGGGTGGGTTTCTGCACTTGGCAACTGGGAGCCAAGAACAAACTTCACACACAGCAAAACTGACATTTCTATTTTTTCTCTTCAAAGACCTTCTCCATTCTTGATGAAGAAAAACAAAAAAACCAGATCAATGGTGTCTGTGTGCTCTTTGTCTTAGTTGGAGTTCTTTCATTTTTCACACAGTTTCTACAGGTAACAGCAATCTAATTAAGCAATATATATTTTTGGTTTTGCACCCTTTCTTGGTGGATATCTCTCTCTATACAATCTTTGTTTACTCTCCTGCACCCCAGGGATACACCTTTGCCAAATCTGGTGAGCTGCTTACAAGACGGTTAAGGAAAATTGGTTTCCAGGCTATGCTTGGGCAAGACATTGGTTGGTTTGATGACCGGAAGAATAGCCCTGGTGCTTTGACTACAAGACTTGCAACAGATGCCTCACAGGTCCAAGGGGTAAGAGCTGGCACCTTATGAAACATTTTACTACAAGCACTGATTGAAGGCCTATTTTGCCATGTTGTCACAGAAATTAGCTACCATGCTACCAGCCAGGTCAGTGTAGATCAGTTCTTGCTAAGCCAATTAAGTTATTTCTATTCATCATAGACTGCTGCTGTGCAACTAATAGTAGTATATGGTATATCCTGAAAGTACAAATAAGAACATAAAAACTAATAAAATACCAACCAACAATGGAATGGGAAGGAACACCCAGTGCAGTAGTTTGATTTTCTTTTTTTCCTGGAGCTATATTAGCTTTTTGCCACAATGCTTAAGTGTTTATTTCAAAAACATGTCAAAGTAGCATGTTAGTGACAGTCACTAACAATCATGCTTTCCAGTTTTCAGCATGTTATTGTGCATGTTGTGGCAACTTCGATCTGACGACCCACTTGAAACACCAATCTGCAGTACTGGCTGGTGCTACAGCTCTGTGGAAATCCTGCAGCCAGTTTCAGTATTTAGGAAAGTGAGACACTAATTGCATGCATTGTGTTCCTTAGTGGCTGCGGGTGAAATTGTGCTGAGCTATATCTGTTACCTATCTGAACTGATGCTTTGGTAGAAGTGAATCAGATGCCATTTTACTGGGCTCTAATGCAAGCAATTTTCTAGAAACAAGGAAAGAGATGTACAGACTTGTTCTGTTGCAAAACTTGTCATGTTTCAGCTTTACTGAAGATTTTAAGTTAGTTTTTAAAAACTGTTTACAGGGGTTTTAGAGGTTTCCAAAACCCCTGTCTGCAGCAATTTCTACAGAATCAGAGAAACTGGCTGCAAACCTCACAGGCACTTACAGGGAGTTTTTTAATTGAAATAAATAAACTTGTAAACCTCTGATTAAACCATTTAATAGCATTCTAAGGGACATCTTTGTTCAAAACACAGGCAGAGCAGTGGGGCACAGCCATCCAAGACACAGCTTGCAGGGGGTGGGGGAGAACAGAGCTACCTGAGCAGCAGGTGCTCTGCACCTTTCACTGCCTGACATAGACCTTACTGCAGGTCAGAGGAGGAGTAGATGGATGAGCATTTTGTGCTACCAAGTTCATACCCTGCAAATGAGTTTGACTGAAAATCATCAAGGATATCAAAGATATATTTTTATTCTAATACATAGCAATATAGTTCCTATTTAGGGTGCTGTTTACTGCTATGAAAAAAAAATTACTTTTGAGTAAATAAATCAAGTCTGTTAAAAAGAATAGCATTGTTGAAGTACATAAAGAGCAGACAAATGCATTCAATAAAGATGATGTCAAAGCTGTATTTAATTTTTTTCCTTAATAAGGGGATAGGCAGAAATACAACTTTGTTTCAGCCCTTTTCAGTGATGTTGCTTCCTGATTTTAGCACCCCTGAGGCTTTGTTGTTCATAGCGAAGTTACAAAAGAGTCCTGTTGATTATTTATATCTAGATGGATAAATGTAGAGGCTAAACAATGTGTTCAGATGAGTGCTTCTCCAAGGACCCAAGGCAACCGATTTCAATAGTTAGATTATCTTTCTCACAATCAGTAGAAACAATCTTCTGAATTCTCAATGGAAAATGTGGTGGATCAAAAGAATATTGGACATTTTCAGTCCTCCTCTTGAAAAAATGAATTGGAAACAGTATATCTAGACTGGCTAAATTCCAGTGCAGTCAGTAGCTGTTAGTGCCTCATGTTATTTTAATATACAGTTTTCTAAAGTTTTCTGGGGAGATTTATTTAATTTGTTTTTGAAGTACAAGTCAATCACGTCTGTTTCTTTTCTTCAAAGGCAACTGGATCGCAGATAGGAATGATTGTCAATTCCTTTACTAACATTGGAGTGGCCATGATCATTGCCTTCTACTTCAGCTGGAAACTGAGTTTGGTAATAATGTGTTTCCTGCCATTTTTGGCTTTATCTGGAGCTGTGCAGGCTAAAATGCTGACAGGATTTGCCTCACAGGACAAGAAAGCATTGGAAGCTACTGGACGGGTAATGCTGTTTAAAGACTAATTTATATTTGCAGTCACAAGTAGATGAAAAATCAGTAATTTAAATGTCATAAAATTGGCAATGTTTTGTGAATAAGTTGCAATATTTCAGCTTGTTAAACCATTGAGCCAGCATGGGGAACTCCCTAAATGCAAAAGCACTTGCTGCATGGAATGTAACTGACCTTGCAAAAGTTATTGGACTGAAGTGATAGTCTCAACACTCTGGTTCACATTTGTTGGGTTTTATTTAAACATCCATTTGTTGATGCCCTGTGATTATGCTCTCTGCAGAAAGCAGTGATACTTGTTCACCTAGAAATGCTGGCACCTGAGAATCTGGCACTGAACCACAAATCAGTATGTGGATTTTAGAGAGGACAGTTGTTCCTTTGGTGGGTCATACCAGCTTAAGAATTAAACTCTTAGCCCGTTCCATCTTAAGAATTAGGACCTGACCAATTGCCTGCACCCAGAATGGTTAATTATTTACAGAAGTCATAAATCAAAATACTTCTTAACAAGGAGAGAAACTTCATTAATGAGTCAAGGCATCAGCTCTTACTCAGTAGAACAACCAAGAGGCTGTGATGAAGAAGACATTCCATGCTTCAGCAGTTTTGGTGATGACTGATTGTGGCTGGTGTTATTTTCTAATTTATTTCCCAGCATTGCATCCAAATGCTAAAAACACTGAGTTCTTTCAAAGCGACTGCTCATCAGCCATGCTAAACATGGAAAAGCCCAGTCTGCACAATCCAATTCACAGTACCTATTATCTGCTTCTTCACAATGAATGGTAATGCAAGACATTGACTCTTAATTTTGTCCAGGAAAATATCCCCTGAAATTGGATTTCTGATTATCAACATTCAGATCTTTTCCTACGTGCTGAAAACATTCATAAGCTAAATACAACACTTTCTTTCCAAAGGAATGTGTTATATTATGAATCTGCTGTCAAAGTCTAAGCAAACTACAGCATTTTAAAACAATTTCTTAATAAAATTACTTGAGATAAAACGGGTGAAATTAGGACCAAACAAGCCGTCAATTTACTTCTGTAGATGAAATTGTGGTACTCTTTTTTTGGAACATAAACCCAAATTCTGACTAGCAGTAAATTACAATATGAAGCCTACAATTAATTAAAGTTCCAGACAACTTTCTGTGGGGATTATCTCATAATTTCCTGTATTGCATTTTTCTACATGCATAGGCAAGCATTTGCTTATGCTTTGCCTATGCACAAGATAAAAATCTTGGAAATTTTGTCACTGATTATTTATATGTTCCATCTCATCAACCTTCTGGACATCAGAGAGGGAGGGAGGGTGAGAAAACAGTAAATTCAAGTGCGTTTAATTTATGAAACAGAAGTTGGGGATAGCATCCCTTTTAACTCTTTCTCCGACTATTGCTAAAAGTAACACAAAATAACTGAATAAACATAGTTAATTAATAAATCCATGCAATCAAAGAAATTCCTAAAACCATCTTTCTTTTATGGATGTCACATTTATTTACATTACGTGAAATAATTCACAAGTGAGAGCATGTGCCTGATTCCCTAAGAGTGCTTACACTAACAGCTCCAGTGGAGTAGGCAGAGCATTGCTCTAGAGGATATCAATAGGTAATTAATTGTAGGAAAGGTTCTCTTTACGCTCTCTGATGTTTCGGCCAGTCTGTATTGTGTCTGAATAAATTTATATATTGCATCAGTGTCCTGAGCTCATGAAAGAACCACACACTTCTGAGACCACACTCTACTTTTCCAAGTAAAACATTAGATTTTTTACCATTGTTTTTTTTTTTTTTCCCCTCTCCAGATTGCCAGTGAAGCTCTCTCTAACATCAGAACTGTAGCTGGGATAGGAAAAGAGAAAATGTTTATTGACAATTTTGAGAAGCACCTGGATATGCCCTACAGAGCTGCAATCAAAAAAGCACATGTGTATGGACTCTGCTTTGGCTTTGCCCAGAGCATTGTGTTCATTGCCAACTCTGTCTCTTACCGATACGGGGGGTTTCTCGTTGACACTGAAGGACTCCATTACAGCTTTGTGTTCAGGTGAGAGCCACAAACAGGTCTCTAAAGGTTCTGGACTCAGTGTGGGGTTCAGTTTCCTGATGGCTTCCCAAGAATGACTGTGTCCCCTTTCCCCACAGGGTGATCTCTGCTATTGTCACCAGTGGAACTGCTTTGGGAAAAGCTTCTTCCTATACCCCAAACTATGCCAAAGCCAAAACATCTGCTGCACGCTTTTTTCAACTGGTTGATCGGCTTCCTAAAATCAGCGTTTACAGTGAAAAAGGGGAAAAATGGGTAAGAGTGGAGATGAGTAATTTGTGATGTCATTCAGCTCACTGCAGGCATGGATGTTGCACTAGGAGTTAATGAGGATCAATGCTTTACTAGAAGGTTATGCTGATTGTAAAATTTTTATTTGTCTTTCCTCTTTTGGAAGCAAGCTCTGTACTAGACTGCAAGAGTAGTATATAGTTGGCCATTAGGAATTTGTCAGTGTAAAACTCCTGTAAATTGGAATGGAACTGATTTGAATGAGTCACAGAGTAGCAAGCTCTTATTTCCTGCTTTACAGTTCACAACAAACCTGACTATTGCTGTTTTATAATGGAGATTTTTCCAATCACATCAAACTGGTGGAGGGTATTCATGAGGAGGCAAAGAATTGTTGAGTCACACAAAGTGAAAATGCTCAATTTCTGGCAAGTTGAAAAGTCAGACCCAGAAAACTGAAATTCTTTATTTTATACAGAGTCTATATTAAAATTAAAAACTTGCCCATTTGCAAGGCAATGCCATTTCCAATTGATGCCTCTGACAAGTACCATTCAATGAAGTGTAAGCAGAGAAATAGTGTTATGACTAATAGCTTCAGCTCTAGGACAGCTACTCCAGTATGGCTTTTTCCCTTTTCCTGAGACAATTTCATAAGCAAAAAATGTCATATTTTAAGTAAAAGATGCAAGAATGGTACTGAGGAAGAGTTGTTTTGTACTTTACAATTCAGTGTCGAGCTCGAGCTCACTGTAACATCTTTCTCCTTTTTTTTTTTTCCACCAGGATGATTTCAAGGGAAGCATTGAATTTCTTAACTGTAAATTCACATATCCTTCTCGGCCTGATATTCAGGTCCTGAAAGGACTCTCTATATCTGTTAAGCCTGGACAGACTTTGGCATTTGTTGGAAGTAGTGGCTGTGGTAAGAGCACTAGTGTCCAGCTTCTGGAACGTTTCTATGACCCCGAGGAAGGAAGTGTGGTAAGCAAAGAAAATGTGGTTTCTGTGCCCTGATTTTCAGCAATGCTCCAAGGGCCTTCTGCCTCTGACCTACTGTGCAGTCTGGCAGTGGTGGCTCATACATGTGCAGTTTGAGGCTTCATCTCCTTCTTGAAAGTACAGATGTGGACTATTTGGACAGTTCCCAAGTATTATCTCAGACATATTCAGAGAACTACATGCCTCAGGTGCACCCTCATGCATTATGTAGGCGATAGGCATTTGCCTTGGTAGCTTCTGTGTAAAACATACAAATGTGTGTTGTACATTGTGAGAGCACAAGCAAAAATCAAGTCTGAATGGAGCAACAAAGAGCCTGAAACTTGTCTAGATTTAATTTCCAGTTACCCAATTACTGATAGCCTAAAAAGCTTTTATATGTTTTCCTAGTGTAAATACTTACCCATCTAGATAGATTTCTCTTTCTCTGGGAAAAATCTGTATGGTGATCACTATATCAGGAAGGCAACAAAGCATGTGCCTAACCTTAAGCAATTTAATAGTTCACTGGGACTCAAGGTTGAGCAAATGGTCTAGTGTATTTTGTGGTATGGATCAAAAATACATATCATGCACAAGGGAGTCAGAGATAAGCAATTCAACCAATCACTTTAAATCAGTTGTGTTTGTATTTTAGTAATATGGTTAAATAATTTAGTTTTGCTATAAATTATCTGGGTGTTGCAGGCTGTTGTTTTGTAATGAAGTTTCAAGTTTTCTCCCATTTCCTTGTAGTTAATAGATGGACATGACTCTAAGAACGTAAATGTGCAGTTTCTTAGATCAAAAATTGGAATAGTGTCACAGGAGCCTGTGCTATTTGACTGCAGCATTGCTGATAATATCAAATATGGCAGCAACACAAAAGAAGCAACGATGGAAAAAGTCATAGAAGCAGCCCAGAAGGCTCAACTGCATGATTTTGTCATGTCTCTGCCTAACGTAAGTACCTGCAAGGCCTTGGCTGCTCAGTGTTCATTGCAGCAGGAATTGCTCTGAAACCAGTTGAAGTTGCTACATGTGTGCACCTTTTATGTCCTTTTACAGCTGTGACAGTAGGAGCAAAGAGGGTGCTGTGACCATTTGTTGCGTTACTGAGAGTTTGGGTGTGGGTTGCTACAGAATTCTTATACAGTGGGCAAATACATAAATCCTGTTCCCAGCTGTGGGAGATTTGGCTTGTGAGTAGGACATGATACTTAGACAGAAATATTTGAAGCTGGCTGCTTATGTGCACTTAAGAAGTATTGAAATGCACTGAAATAATATAAATATAAAAAGAACATGTAAGGTATGGATACAATTTAGGCACCCAAACCAAGCACTTTTCTAGAAAGCCCCTAAATTGCTTTTAGCCTCTTCACCCAAATCTAGGGCAGGAAGAAATCTTTTTGCCTCAGACATATCAGCCAACATCTCGCTATCACATTTTTCTTCCAGGCTCATCATTGTGCTGCCTAGGTCTCAGGGCCATGTGCAGACAAAGCACAGCTTGGAAACCTCACCCCAAACTCGCGTACTGCTGTACATTGTATCTGCATTCCCAGGTTCTGCAAGTGGTCAGCAGTGGCTGGCTTTCTTACCTCCCTCCTGCTCTTCCTTTAGGCTGTGTACTGGTGTGTTAACTTACATCTGAATAAGATACTCCTTTTGTATATTTTTTAGAAATATGAAACTAATGTTGGGGCTCAAGGATCCCAGCTGTCTCGTGGGCAAAAGCAACGCATTGCCATAGCACGGGCCATCATACGAGACCCTAAAATTTTATTACTGGATGAAGCTACATCTGCCTTAGACACAGAAAGTGAAAAGGTAAGTGTGCAGTGAGCAGCAATATGGGAAAGTTAACACAATGACCTAAAACATACAGTACCTTTTCTGTTCTATAGATATGCCAACATACTGCACTACATGATTGCACGTTATTCCACATTGTGAATTCAGCACTTTCACCTTTAATGATCTTGCCAAGAAGTGCAGGAGGTACTGCTGTAAGAGGAAGCAGCCAGCTCCAAGTGCTCTTAAACTGCCCATGAGAGGCAGCACTTTTTGAGCAATGTCTGAATTGCCTGGATTTTAAAACATTCAGTTGACATTTAGCATGTCAGCAGAGTAAGGGCCTTCCTTAATTTCTACGTCTATGCTTAGCTGTCCCTTGTTTGTACTTCTGGTAAACAGAGTTCATGACTAAGCACTGATCTATCTAAGCACATCAATATCAGAAACTCTGATTAAGTCTCACTGTCCCTTTTAAAAGTGTTGCACAATATGGTTAATTAATCTGAGGCATTGGGTTCCTCAATTTCTGAGCCCTGTGCAGTTTGCAGATTCTCACTCCGACACTTTGTTGCCTTTAGACCGTGCAGGCAGCGCTGGATCAAGCCAGAGAAGGGCGCACCTGCATCGTCATTGCCCACCGCTTGTCCACCATCCAGAACGCCGACATCATCGCTGTGATGTCACAAGGACTCGTCATTGAAAGGGGCACTCATGATGAACTGATGGCCATGGAAGGAGCCTACTGGAAGCTTGTTACTACTGGAGCCCCAATTAGCTGAATTACTGTGATTCTAAATTCGAAAGATTTCTCTAAGCAAATACTTTGTGGTAGGTATGTGTATGTTGGTGCTGCATTGTGCTGCAGAGTGCTCTACAATACAGTGAGATCTGTGGAACCCTGAATGTACGTAGCTGTCTGCATCAAGCATGCTTGTCCAGCACGTGCAGGGGACTAAGCACGGGCTGCTGCATTCAGGAAGTAGCTTAGCCCACTGATAAGGGAAAAAAATCCCTGCAACTGGGAAAGATCTTTTCTGGTGATCTGGGGAATTGCCACTACCTGCAGTCAGACTGCACAGTCCTGTCATGCCTCAACTAGCAATCAAGGAAGACTGGTGTTCTGGAAACTGCCCTTTCTCTAGGTAAGCTGGCTGAGTTAAAACAACCCCACAAATGATGCTGTACATCTGAAGGGGTCAAATCCATCTTAACATTTGGCCTGCAGACGATTACAGCAGAGGCCCTTCCTGTGCATGCAGAAGCCCAACTCTTTCACCCATTGTACCATACACACCAGTGGTGCTTTTGGGGGAGGCTGGGCTTCCCTTGGGTGCACCTACAGCACTGACACAGCTCTACCCCTTCAACAAACCAATCAGTACTTACAAAGAAGGCAGCTCCACAAAAGTAAGGAAAGTAACCAAGGTAAGGAACTGGCTGGTGAGGATCGTTTCCCAGCCCACCACTCTCCAGCTAACACTCATCACTCTAATCAGCTGTCAGAAAGATTTTTGAATAGGAATAAATGCCTTGGTTAAATTAATGTAAAATTCTACAGTTAATCATCAGTTATTTTAACCACTTCTATTGAAACAGTGATGGATATGCTCTTTTTTCAGAAGATAAGATGATGAGTAAAGGTGGAAAAAATAGGCATAATTAGCTCTTTGTATTAAATACAGTTGATATACAGAGCAACAACATATTCAGAAATTAAAAAGGTCAGAAAAGAGCTTCTTTGGGAGAAGCTTGTATCTGTCACAGTACTGCAAATTTCACTGAAATATGTTATCAGTTATTGTCTGTAGCACAATAGACTTTCCTTTAGTGACTGGAATCTTGGAGACAAAGCAGATAGAAAGTATAGATTACAGTTTCAATATTTAAATATTGATTTTGAACAATAGAGTATTAACTGGAAAAGTCATTCTCCATGTCCTAAAATCTGCACCTGGGGTGTGCAGAGGAGTGTGGGTAGGCAGGTTTCCATTCACTTTGTAAGAATTCACACCACTTCTTATAAAATAATGTAACAGTACCAGTACTTAAATAGAGCTGTAAGGGTAAAAAGTTTATTAGTATTCATTTCTTAATTCCCGGCAGCAAAGCCCAACTTCAACTTTTGTACAACTACTCCAGAATTACTGTTAATTACCCTACTGAACTCACACAGACAGCACTGAAATCCCTATTTCTCCAAGGAAGTCTGTGTTTTAAACCTTAACTGAAAAGTAAAAGTAAAAGCTGCATTATTGGCCTCAATCTTTATAGCCTTTTTACATTTCAGGGCAGAAAGTAGTTTTATGGCTCAGGACTGAAACTAATGCCAGAGTGGCTATCAATAACCTAGTGGCATACATAATATGATATTTAATTAATATTAGTATTTAAGGCCATAGAAGAAGAATGACTATTAAAAATTACAATGGCTGTGTATACTTATTTCCTAACTCTTTTTCCTAAAAGACAATACTTTTGTGACCCAAATTAAACCAATAAATTGTATTTTTTTACTGGCTCTTGTGCTGTAGCATTTCTTCTCTTACCATTCAGCTAAGCATGAGTACCTTGCAGCAGCTAGCAAGTATCTCTGTGTAATTGGATCATGTCTGTGACAAGAATTTGCTGTTCAGGATAGAGCTGCTGAGAAGGCCACCGGCCCCTGCCTGCACAGGAGCCTGCTTTGTCCCTACAGGAGCACAGGGCCACGGCCCAAGCTGGGTGGTAGTGCTGCTGCTCTTCAATGTAACATCATCCTGTTTTCAGGCAGCTGGGAAATACTGAGAGCTAAGTGTTGGGAAGGGTGCTGCTCCAACAGAATGCACGCACCGTGTACACCAACAGTTACACATTCTTGGGTTCCACCTCCTGTCGCTTTGTTCCTATGTGCTGCTGATAACCAGTAGATTATAAAGACCTCTGGTACCTGGGTAAAGGGATTGGATTGCAAGTAGTACATGGTATGTCTGGGCATGAGCAGCAAGCCTTAATGGAATGCTTGGTGCAGAGCTGGACTGGTCTTGCTGGTGCAGCTGCCCTGGGGCATTTGCTTACATCTTTCAAGCCAGACCTGAGCTATTAATCTTGCCAGTAGATGGTGTCATTTGGTGTCTCATGCTGTATGCTTCTCTGCATGGTCCATGGCAGCTGCATTTTCCAACACCCTATTCCTTGCAGATATAACCACAATACTGTTTTGGTATAGCACCTGAGTAACTGCTCTGCAAATACAGCTCCTGCTCCAACTAGACTACTCTGGGTAGGAGCAGCATGTCTGGGCCCAGAGTCCTTACACCAGGAAGGCTAAACAGGGAATGGGGAAGAGAAAAAGAAAAGCTGCAAAGTAGCAAGAGTGCTGTGCAGTGAATGTAATGACAACTTGTCAGCTAGTTTGTATGAGGAGCAAGGGACAGCTTCCCTTTTATAACTATACCTCCTGCCTCATGAGAATCTTTCTGCAGAGATGTGGACGTACTTTTGGAACAGCATTATCCCAGGGCTACTATGGGCATCTTTAAGTCAAGAATAAAAGGTTAAAGGTTCTAGGTTTCTCCTGAGATCAGTCACACACTTTCCACCCTCTTTATTACATAGGAAAATCTTAATTCAAAAAGTTTGTGGCCTAAACTAAGCTGAGTAGTTAGCTCATCCTGCAAGTGTGTATGTGCTGTATCTTTTCCAAACAATAATGATATAAATGGCTGCAAAGACCTGGTGAAGTTACAGCTTACATGTTTAATAATTTGAGCTCTTTGTAGAGTCACACAGTCTATTTAAATAAGGTCTGTACTATAATTTTCAACTGCAATAAATATACTGTAGGCTGAGTAAGGGACATGCAGGTTTATTTCACTGCAACAACTACATGCCTGGCTCTTGATTTTCAGTTCTAGTTCTAGCAAAATATCAAGATTATATCTTGACACTTTTCTATCCCACCACTCTGGAAAAAGCTAACTCTGTCTGAAGATTTGGGAGCACTCTTTGGAGATTCTTCAAGCAGTTACAAAAATCTCCATACTACAACACTCTCAGCTGCTCAGAAAGTGTCTCATAGCCATTGCACTACCAGTCAGTTAATTTCTGAAGTTACTAGCAAAATTACACTAAATTTATTCAGGTTTCCCACCGTTCTTTGATTTAGTAACGTTTTAATAGTTGCAGAAAAATTAAGAGGTGGTTCAGACAGGAAGATGTTCTGTGTCCTTTTCCCTGAAGCACTGAAATTATGGAATGAATTAACAGGACACTCCAAGAAAGTGAGTGAGAGCCCACATCTTCCTCCGTGTCTGTACAGAGCTTAAAAGAATACAGCAGAAATGCCAGTTGTCATTCTACAGTTATGGTTGTGTCTACTCCAGCAGAGGTACCAAGATTCTTTGTCAGTGTTGGGAAACAGACTCTCACATAATTAGAAGCCTAGAAATGTAACCTCTACCCACAACTCTGAGCTTAAAATTGCCACTAAATCCAAACACTGCTGTGAGAACCTTGGACAGCTGTGCACAAAGAATCCCCTACTGCTGGCTGGGAGAAGCCAGGAACAGAACAACAGCTCAATGAACCTGCTGTGGTTCTGTGATGCCTCTGTAGGTCATCTCACTGGTAGGGAATAACAAAGCACACAACAATGTGAACACAGCTGAAATCTTTGTCATAGCTGTCTTTGTTCATTATTTGTGTCTAGTCCCATTGACTTAGTAGCTTTCCTTAAGGAGTCACAGTTATAGAAAAGAGTGGTTTCAGGTCAGCTACTGTGGGAAAAAAGGTTCAGAGAATCATTAAAGAAAGTATCAGGAGATGCATGAAGCAGAACACTCCTCAGACTGTTAAAAGCAGATGACTAATTTTCTTAAGTCAAGGTAGTCTTACTAGGCTCTTAATTAAGGATGCCTGTTTCAGATTTGCTTCTGTAATTTGTATCTTGTTCATTCCCAAAGGCCAACACCAAACTATTCACCTCATTTACCCAATTAAATAAGATTCTTTCAATTTCAATTATCTCCTACCTAATTGGCAGTCTGGAAGCAATATCATGTTTACATCTTCAAAACCTTATTGCTTTCAGATCATACATAGGCAGCCCACATTACTCATGTTAGAGCCTTATGTACTAAGGCTACATATATATATAGCTTGCATATTAACTATTATGGGATAGTATCAGCAAAATATTGCTTAAAGATTGTGCACTGAAAGGGAATATACAACAATAGACGCCAAATAATGAATAAAAATGGAAAGTACCGCCCTTTACCTACTTGGAACATCCATTTTATATAGCAAACCTATATTCAACATATTAGTTACTCATGTGCTTAGTTAAACAAAGCTGACAAGAATATAAACTTGAAGTGACAGTCTGCAACCATATTTTCATGATTTACACAACTACTAACAGTGACTCAAGCTTGTGACTGTTGATCTGAGAGGATTAGCAGAGAATTACCTTTGCAGTACAGGAGCATGAACAATATTCTTGAGGTCATATACTGAGAATTTGATTATTGACATTTTTCATTTGTTGCTCTATGTAGATGTACAGAACCCAAAGATTTTTTACACCATATTTATGCATTTTCCCTGTCAAAGGTGAGAGCTGTATCATTCAAGAATCACATGACCACTTTCAAAAAATAAAAATGACAAGAACCACACAGTAATGCAAAAATATATTCTACAGAGTCCAATGGAAAAAAACTTTTTTTTTTCATCTGACTTAATCAGAAGCTGGTTTGCTCAGGAAGCTCAGTAAGTTAAATCTAAAGCCTTGTTTATAACTATGCTGGCCTTTTTCACAGTGCCTGGGTACAGCAGTACAGTTGTAGGTGGTGTGATACTGTCACACCATTATGTAGCAGTTTAACACACAGTATCTATATATAAAAAACCGAAATATTGAATATCACTATGTACAACTGATGCTTGAAGCATCATCTAGCTAGAGATGGACAGAACTAAAAGACCACCATATAGCTAAAGAAAGCTGGTTGATTACACTTTAAAACTTTGTTATGACCCAGAGTATTGGGCAATTTCTGACCATACTGCAGTGTGCTTGCAATACTTCTAGGAATAAAATCAGCAACTAATATTTCTGAGCTGCCAAAGTCATTCTTGAGTGTACTGATTTTGGATGTACTTGTTACTTACCAGGAGTACATCAAAGATGCTGTGGCATCCCCTTGGTCAAAATGAATTAGCAAAACTGCCTTTGCAGAAGGTTCTTGAACACTTCACATCCATCCCCACATTGCTAACCATTTTGAAACTTTATCTAATTAAGTTTCTTTTCAGTTGTCCTCATTAACGAGTGGACACAGTAGGGAACCAAGGCAACTACAGTCAGAGGCATAGCTGCGCTCTTAATAAAAGAGAGAATGTAGAACAAATACTCAGTATGAGTAGGTATCTTAACAAAATTATACAGCTGCAGGGTAGCTAAAGAAGCAGCTATACACAATATGCGGAAACTCATCTTGCAGCTATTTTTACCTTTGCAGCTCGTGATGAACATTTCAGAATTAATTCCAAGACCTAAACCTAAGAGTGCACCTAAGTTCCTCACCAGTCCAGCAAATGGAGTTGTGTCAATGTTTATCCAGTCTGGGTTGGCACACCACTTCTTGGCCTTTGGAACTGACCATAGCAAGTCAATATCAAGAAGCTTGAGGGATAGATAAAAGCCAAGGGCAAAGATGAAAAGAAATAAGTTTGTCTTGATGTACATTCTCAAGCTTGCTGTCTGAATAGCAGGGGTATGCTCAAATGCTTCTGCCACAAGAATGCCTGCGGATTAGAAACTCAGTGTTATAGGGAACAACACACTTGTACTTTGAAGAAGCATTTTCTACAGTGTCCCTGTAGAATTTGACTTTCGAAGAAAGAAGAATATATCTATGTAATTAATACCTACATGTGTATATATACACACACAATTTAACACTTCTGCAGTACATTACAAAACCTTTCCTCCCACTCAAAACTGCCACTTTGGAAAAAATAAAATTAAATACCAAGCACTACATGGTTTTGATATGAGGCATACCTTATGGCCTGACTGCAACTTCCAGATGACAACCTATCAAATATTAGATGTAAACTGGAACATTCCTTTTCCAAAAGAGTCCCTCACTCAAAGACTGGCTCCAGCAATGCAGAATTCAACACCAGTTCCCACACAGGCTTTGAGTGTTGAAGGAAAAGACACAGAACACACTTATCTTCTCTTGTACTCATTTTATCCTGGTTGTGAAGAGGGAAAGCTGTTAGCCAGGGCTGCCCAGGCTGCACTGCATCCATGAAAGAGAACATGAACAGGAAGCCCCTGCTCAATGCACTGGTCACCCTCCTTAAAATCAGACAGATACTAGAGATACTGCTCACAGTTTGGACTCCCTGAATACCATTTTGAAATATGCTTAAGTAATTCTGAAAAATGTACTTTAGCATCTTAAATTACCCAGGGCAATTTGTCTTGCTATTTACCTTTTTTCTCTATTTTTCCCCAGGTCTCTGTGTTTGTCCACATTTCACATGTGCTATTTTGCACCTGGACACCATTTGAAGTGACCCAAATATCTTCCTCCTGAGAGGAAAGGTCAGAGCCATGTAGGAGCAAATTCCTCTCCAATCTCTTCCACACAGGCAGCACAGTTAAAGATGGGATGCAGCCAGTACAAAGCAGGCAGAGCCAGGCTGAGGCAGTGTGGACACAGTACAGTCAGCATCAACTGGCACATGGACAAGGGCTCACTCCCTTCACTGTGAATTACATAGGCAGCAGGTACACTCTACCTCACAAGTTTTACCTTCAGACTATCATCAAATCCCTGATTTTCCAGAGAGTGGAGAGCACCACTGGGGCTGCAAGATGAGTCCAACTGCTAAAAATCTCTTCTCTCAAATTTTAAAAAAATTTGCATCTAGGTTAAAAAGAAAAGAAAAAATAGCAGCATTACCAGCAAATACTCCAAGAACAACTTGATGAGGGAAATGTGTTGCTATGAATACTCTTGAGATGCACACACTGATCTGGATAATCCAAAAAATACTCCAGAGGAATGACCATGTTATTCTAAAAGGGAAAAGGAAGATGCTTAAAAATTAAGACAAGATATTTCATCTGCTTATTTACCCCAAGCCCATCATGTAAGGCTCATACTTCTACCAGCAGAGGTTTAATAAGTCAAGAAGTTTAGAATAAAATGATTAAAAACTAGAAGTCAGTAGTAAAACATTATCAAGAGTGGTTACAGGAACAGATCTCATAAGTTTCAGGTCCAAGATACCTCTGCGGTTTAAGTGATGAAAGTCATCTGTGGCAGATTAAATTAGTACTAATACCTTAAACATATCTCTCATCATGAAGTCATAGCTCTATGCAAAAGTTCAATTATTTCATGACAAAATCCACCCAATGTGAGAACAACCTTGTCAGCCTTAGAAAGAACAGCCACCAAAGCAATTGCAGGAATTTCCCACAGAGCTGAGAAACACATTACAGTGAATTTCATCAACATTATGTGCGCTTGCTTTACAATGGGCTAAGGATGACATCAAAGCAGTAAATTTATGTACTAACCAAAAAAATCCAACACACAGTGACAATTATAGAATTAAAATTTTCCAGCACTAAAGATTTAGGACTGATTCAGAGATACTGTATGCAAGTTGATAAATAACAGCCTATACAAATAAATAAATCCTCTTAATACGCTTTCTCTTCAGCTGAAGTAGATCATAATAAAGAGTTGTTGGGTTTTTTTACAAAATAGACCAAACTGTGAATATGTGTTTAAATTAAGTCCATTAAAACATAGCATGTATATAAAGAAATATCTGAATATAATGAGTTGGAATCATGGAAAGACACTGACCTGTGAAGGGTAACAGCTGATTTATCTTTCCATCTAACTGTGTAGCTAAGTGCTGCTGTGACCATTACATACCAGACACAGGATGATCCCATGGCATGTCCAGATGGGCTTCCTAGTAAAAACAAATAGGAAATTTTCAACTCAAGAATGACGACTGTGACATTTGTCACACAGAAAATGTCGACTGGCAGTTACTCAGGCACCTAATAATTTAGAAGGGAAATGGCTAACAAAGGCTGAAAGAATGTCGACTGCTTCTCAAACGTTAATTTTTGCCATATGAATTTTTCAGAAGGTTCATCCATAGGGAATCCATAATACTTGTCTGAAATCAAAAAGGTAACAGCTTAATCATTTTATATCAGTTTGAGGTGGAATCTTGATTGTAAGACATAGTATTTTCCCATTACTTGGATTTCAAAATTAAAAAACCATCTAGGGCTCTCTTAGAGCTGTGGCATGGAATGTAGAAGTTATATATGAGGATCACATAAGAAAAGTTTTGAATGAGCCTCCCCATAATTAAAGGGAGCAACAGAGATTTAGGTCTTAGTAACACTCTAAACTAAAGTACCAGTATAACTTTAGATAACCCTTCCAAGCTGCCTTTTATCTGCTTCTGCAATTACCATGGTGTTAACGATTGTGAGCTGTGTCTCATTAGCAATATTACAATACAGGGAATTAACATTTTGGGTAGCTTTGTAATAAATTTCAAAATGTATCTGAAGCAAGGAAAAACTGTGTCTTTATGCTTTACTTTGATTCATTTTATAAATTTTAAGGTGCTGTACAACATCAATAAGATCAAAACAGATTGCCAGTGAAACTGGCACTTGAAATTATGCTCTACTTGCTCTACCCACAGTAGTCTATAACAGGGAACACTTGCATACAGAGAACAACAGTGATTTCTTTTTAGTCTAGGTTATAATAATATATGTGTGATTTGCTTTAATTTAAAATATAAAATTGTAATTGTACTGGAAGCAATATGAAGCCACAGAGAAATTCCTACAACTGTGAAAATCACCAAAAAACAAGGTATGCTGGCATGATGCAAGGGAAGTGAATCCTAAAATTACTCTTTCACTTCCTTTCCCCTGTTCAGCAGATTTACATTCAACAAATCAAAGTAGGGAAAGAGAAAATTAGATTATTGGAATCTGTAAATCCAGGACCTTTACATATTGGCTTTCTGTGGAGACAAGAGAGAAGGGACAGGTTTATTTCACTGTCAGAAGAAATAATTTTGGCTCAAGAATCTGTTATGATCCAGCACTATTCAGAAATATGTAGAGCAAAATAATATTTCAGTGAAGCAGCAAAACAGAACTGTCTAGGGAGGACAAACACAAGTTCTGACTCCCTGCATTCATTTTTGCTATTCTGTGTGTCAGTACATTTAGAGTCACTCTATCAGCTATTTTGTTAATTTCCTAACAGATGTGCACTCCTAAACCTCCCAATGGAGTGAATGTCACTGATGAGGAAACAGTAATATTGTATGTCAGCATTGGAAAAGCTTCTCTTTGTTGTCATCTAGGAAAATGTCATCTGGGAATAATATTTCACAGCTCATCTGCAAATTACCTAATTGGAACAAGATATAGTCTATCTTAAGGTTTATGTTCTTAAAGCCTTACAAATACCAGAAAAAAAAAATGGCTGCAGGATTTTAGTTCAGTTAATTCCAGAAGTACAAACCAAATTCAGGTCCTAAACTGTTTACCATGTAGTCATATGAACAGTTCCATCAGCTTTCCCTTTTGCTGAGACATGGAGTTTGGGGTTCAAAGTACTGTTATCCTAGCAGTATTTGGATCTGCTTTTCTCATGTCTGTGGCTGCTTCTCTAATCTTTTAATATAAATTGCTATTTAAAAAGCATGTGAAGTGCCACATAAGCTCACACAATGATTGTGTGCATGTAACAGCTGCACTGACTGCACCTCCTCTTGCTAATGAGAAACAGGTCAGTGACAGCATTAATGGTCCAGAGTAAGTCTGAGGGTGGGAGAAAATGTGGTCATTACAAGTGCAAAGAAGGAATCAATATGACAGTTGTACCCACTGGACAGAAATAGGAATGATCTTTTAGACAGACAGTGACAAGGAGAAATGCCTTCTGGTTCAATGAATCAAGATGAAACACACTGACTGTCTCCTGAGCCAGGACTTGGATCTACACAGCACCGTATGGGCTCAGTTCTGAAGGCTTCTGATAAGATCTGAAGGACTTTAATACTTTGTGTTAGGTCCCAAATGAATTAATTTGAAAAAGACTGCAGATCACATAAAGACCAGGCATTATTAAACCCTGCTTCATACAAGGGCTTTAGCTTCCTGTTCACAATTGCAATGGGATGTAATGCAGGATATTTTTAAGAAAATACAGCTATGCAAACTGCTTAAAAGCTTTCAGTGGCATTGACAAGATGCAAAGCACATCATTTTCACAGTCACTATTTTCTTGCATAACAAATTAGAATAAACTCAGTTAGCTCAAAGCAAGGTCATCTTACTGCACATATTAGGGTTGCACAAGTTCATTTAGCTTCATCAGTGTTGCATTTGAGTTCCATAGAGAAGATAATGAGACATAAAAACTGAAAATATATTGTAAAGGTACATTTCAAAAATAATTTTTCCCCATATATTTGGACACATACTCCCCCACACACATTCAGTGCCAGTGTCTGGTTCTTGTTCTTTTCCACTTGTGATACATCACATAATCAATTGCTGAGACTATCTATTATTATTTACACTGCATAGGTTTTGTGGTTTTAATAATTCTTGCAACAGTGAACAAGCCCTCAAACTCAACAGCCCTGGGCTTTGTCTTGGAACACATTAAACAATGTTTTCATAAGTTTTGTGAAAATTTCTTTCCAATATGCCAGTTCATTCTAGTAGTAGTTATTTTTAAAGCAAGTCCCCCTCCTTTGCATATCTTAACGGCAATGAAGGAAATATTCTTGTCATACAGCAAATAACTACCTATTGTATTTCTTCCTTTTCCTCTATTTGTTTTTTTGTGCTACTTTACACATGAGCTCTGAGATTTGTATATCATATAAGACCTTCATAAGTCCCATTCTCTCCCCCTTAAAGTCATTATCCCTATCAAATGTACCAAGGCAATCTCCAACATTTCTTACCTGGTCCAGTTTCACATGTTATAGGAAACTGTTCAAGGCATGGGCTTGACTGATTAGGATAAATCATTGTTTCTTGCACCCACCAGTAAGGGCGATGGCCAAATAAAATCCTGACAAAAAGTAAAATAAAATGAAGCAGAAATTCAGTTAAAAGATTTTTACATAAGAAGACCTCAGCAAAGCATGATAAATAATCTTACAAAGAATATGAAGAGATATATTTCCAGAGCTACTCTGTAGTAGTTCTACAGGTCCTTCTCACCTTATCACAATGCTATTTCAAACATATCTTAAATACGATGTATTCATTGTGAATTCCTATCTTATCATTATCAGGGAAAATCTACTAGTACATTATTCACAGAAAGTTTTCTAAACTTGAAGTATATATAGTAACTATTATTAAAAATACCGAATTTTAAAACAAAGCCAACTTCTTACCATTTAAATATGAGGTTGAACCAATCACCAATGACTGCCACCCATATCATTTTAGTACCAACCACTTGGTTGAGCTGAAACCAAAGAGGAAAATAAATTGAAAATATATTCCGTGGATCACCAACATGTGACATAAAATTAAGGAAATCCTGGTAAGCCTTGTAGTCCCTCTGTAAATGCTGAATGATAAGCACTCCATTGCTGTGAAGGAGATCCATCTTAATGGATTAAACTGTACTTGAAATATAGTAAAGTTCCTTTAATCTTAAGTTTCTAGTGACAGAGAATGAGAATCATGGAGGGGAGCTATTAAAAAGTGAGAGAAGGTGATTGACGTTGCCTTTATATTATATTGGCGTGGTGTACCCAGCCATTCCCAAAACACGTGGCTCCAAATCTCCAGGAAAGCACGAGTGTTAGCACTGGAAAGCTTTTTTGTTTGCAAATTTTAATTGTAGGAAGCTGAGTGAAGTACATGCTGAGCAGCAGCAAATTGTGGAGAACATTCTGTGGAAACGCAATGTGTGACTTGTGCAACCCCTTGTAGGAGCAGTTGGAACATGTTTGCTTAAATTTTTTCACAGTTCATTTCTCTGCAGGATGGACATTAGCAATGTGTGTACTTCATTAAGCGTCGCCTGTATAAAGGATAGAAAGAATACACAAATTACTGATCTTTGCAGAACTGTCACTGAAGCTGTACATTTCACTTTGAAATAGAACTTAGAACTTGGCTGCATCTAATACTTTGCATAACACATTTTTTCAATCAGGGAAAATGCAAGCAGCATTCCTATATCAGCCATGCTGTTGAGCTCAAGATTTATTTTTAAAGAAACAATAGTCTTAAAATACTGTAAAACAATTGTTTCCTCCCTACAAGAGGCCTGTTAATTCAGGGCCCAATGCAGATGATGCAGTCTCTGAGTCATCTTTCGGTACTGCCATTCTTGGGCATTGCTTACACGATGCCCCTCTGCCAGCAGGGCCTGCAACCCCCTCTTGTTGGTGCCCATCCTGACAGAAACGAGACTTGCTTTACAAACCAGAGCGAGATCAGGAACAGATAATCAGGAGTATTTCCCTGAATTATTCCCAAGTGAAGCACAGCAGTTCTCCAGAGCAAACAGCCAAAAGCAAACAAGATTCTGCCACACAGCAGGAGTTTAAAAGATTACAGCATACAATATATTAGCATATCAGATTAATCAATATTAGTACTAATAACTGTAGCATAGAATATTATGTTTATTTGAGGTGTCTTCATTAAAAGAACTTTTTCTACAAGAGATTAAATGGATAGTAAAAGCCTGATGATGTACAACATCTGATATTATCAGAGGACAACTTCAAGCTCTTTATGAGGCTCTAATATTCTGATGTATTCATATATTCTATCAAACTATTATCTGTGTATCTGAAAGAGTGTGAGTCAGAAGACAAAAGCAGCTCTATATATGTACTGTACACTTCCCTAACACTCTCCATGCACTTCAAGCTAAACTGCACAAGCTGTGGAGACAAAGATAGGAACTACTTAACTGTTTTTGCTGAAGAGGGGCTTAATGGCTTAAGAGGGCTTCATGATGTGTGGTCAGGGAAGTCACATGGAAACGTTAAGTAGATTCAACAAATAAAGCATGACAATTAAATGGATGTAGAAGATTTCTCTTCCTGACACAGTCTCAAATTTGCTTTAATTACTCCCATTTACTTTAGCTATTAATAGTCTGGTATCAGAAATTTTTCAGTGGATTTAAATCCTGTATGTTTATTGCTACCAATTGCATTAAGTCATATAGAAAACCTTAAAGTCAAAAGTTTCTATGCACTGCTTCTGAATAGCTACATTTTTCTATATACTGACCAGATTATTCACTTCAATTAGTGTTGTCTGGTTTCAAGGGAAATCCTTCAAAATCAAAATTTCAGGATATTTCAACAAAAAATATTTCCTAGTTTTTAGCTGAAAACATTTGAGAAGGTTTGTTTTTTGCTAAGTTGTATATCTTACTGTTTTTCAGAGTGTGCAGCATGGCAACTGTCATAGAAATGAGTGGATGGAATTAATTTTCCCTCTTCCAGTACTTCCCCAATACCATACTTGCTTAGAAATCTCTCTCTCTAATAACTCTTTATGCCTTATTGCTAAAGAAAATGTCCTTTTGCTACATTTTTTTACTGCAAAAGTATCTTGGCTTTAAAGATAAGTAAGACTTACTATAACAACAACCAAAAAATCACTTTTTTAGACATGTCTGGGTTCAGTATGCAAAAAAATGTAGAAAATCTGAGGTGTCCCTCTGTTTTTCACTCTAGTTTAGCAAGAACAGTTAACTTCAAAAATGAGTGCAAATGCCAAGTCAGTTGGTGGCTCAACAACAGACATCTTACTTCTAGTACTTGGTTACAAGAGTCACAACTATAAAGAGGTTAAGTGTAAATAACTGTTGTTCTATTAGGAAAAAATATTTTGCAGTACATAGATTTCCATCAAGATACAATTTAATGTCCTCAGGAGTGTCTACCAAGTAATAAAATAGATCATTTTACAGTCCCTCTTTAATGGCACCTCTGTTAGTCAATGGTATCCAAAAAATTGCCTCTGACACAGGATGTATGGAACCGTTGCAATAACTTTTTGCATGTTTGCCTTACTTATAAATTCAAACCCACCCACCCATGTTACCTATGCACTGCGACAGCGATGCATCTGCTTAGGCTGAACTCTTCTTCAGACAGAACCCCTCAGGCACACTTTGCTTCTCCAGAAACTTTGTAAATATAATGTTTGAAGATATGTCTTGGCAATGTTTCAGTAAAGTAACTTCTTTTAGTATAAATGCTGAAGACCTCCTGATGTTAATTTTCAAGATTTTGCTACTGATTCTTATGCTTACATAGGAAGATAAGCACCTTAGACATAATAAAGACTAACAGCTAACAGCAAGAGAAAAGGCTTTCATTTTCTCCTTCATTCTTTCTAAGTGTTTCAGCAGCCCCTACATCCTCACCTTAGAGATACCAGAGGGGTCACATTTATAAAGGATGTTTAAAAAACCTCAACAAATCTAGGATCTACAAAACAGACACCAGAGAAGTTTTGGAACAGGTAAGCTTGTTTCTGTGGGAGAGGCAGTTCTCACTGTGCCTAGAATCACTCATGATCCTGCTCCATCCAAGAGGAAATCAATGATTGACATGCTAGTAATCTTTTGTCCTGCCTGTCATATTACACAACCAATAAAGGTCTGAGACTTTCCAAGCTGTAATAACCAGCAAAGATGGTGAAACATGCCTTGAAATACTATATTTAATAACGTGTTTGACAAACGAGAAACACTTCCTCAATAGACCTTCCCTCACTCCTCTATGCACAGCACTGCAAAATGCTTCTGTAATGCCCTTAGTGCTTCAAAGTCACTTGAGATAATATATGAAATAAAATTATTTGCTGTATTTTAGTATGTGGAATTGCAAGGAAAATTAATGATCTACACAAAATGGTCAGCAAATGTAGGCAATCGGTTTTTAAATTGAAGATTTCTCTTGTTTTGATGCTGGAGAGCCAAGGTTTGGCCTTCATGTAAATTAGTTTTTAGTTCAAAGCAAAAACCTTACAAATGCTATCTGTTCATATTTTTTTTAATTTATTGATAATTTCTTGATTTATTATGTTTTCCAACACATACAAAACCAGAGACTTTATATATATGTATACACACAGACATAAAATATTAAAATAAGAGTCATGCTGATGATCCACTCAAAGAAGGCTAAAATGTTTATGGCTCCCTTGCACCTACATATTAGAGCAAATATTACATAACACTCAACAGATGCTGTTAAGTAAATGTTTGCAAGGGAGGGAAAAGCCATAAAAGCAAACATTTTTTGAAACACTGTTAATGGAGGCCTGTGTACTGGGCCTAACTTTCTGGTACATTATGCTTAGTTAGTTGAACAAGAACATTAATTTCTACGCCAGTCTTTCCATTGACACTGGACCAACTACAAGGATTAACAAGCAATTTACTAAGTTCACCAGCAGACACTGTACACAACAGCTGACAGGTATTTTCTCAGGTGTGAATATTTTCCAAGTAGAACACTGAGAAGATACACATTAATTTTTGAATTAGGAAGAGAAGAATATTTCAAGAAGCTTGTGCACTCTCTCCCTCTCTCATTTTTTATTTTCTTTCCTTATCCCATGCCCTCAGGCATTCCTCATTGGACTCAGGGTTTTTTAGTGTTTGATGGACCAGTAGAGATTTAGCAATAGTTAACATGACCTAGTCTCCTTCTCTTCATTCTGCCACCTTAATCTGATCTTTCCTAGTTGGCATAGTCATTACTCTTTGCTATAAAGTAAACTATGCAAGCATGCAAAGCCAAAAAAACTAATCTGTGCACTAAAACAATAACTGCCAGACCTTAATACTTTAGTAATGTAAATTAGTAATGTAATTACATCACATTGTGTTTATAAGTTCAAAAGTATAAATTATACAAACAATGCATGGAACACAATTCTGGCATACCTATGAAAAAGTCACATCAAGGAATTTCACTTATTTTAAGTATGAAGAGCTACCTTTTAGAAATTAAAAGCAACCTAGAAAGGATAAAATCCCTTCAAGTTCCGTGAACTGCAAGCAGAAATGGAACCAGATCCATTAGGGCAACAACCTCCACCTCATTTTTTCAATTCTCTTTCCAATAAGATTCCTGTCTTACTGTCATTCTCTAATCCCTGAAACTAGCCTGCTCTAATTCTTAAAACTAGCTCTATGCCAACTGTAGCCCAGGGAGTTGGAAAACTGCCACAAGTAGCTGAGTCTGTTTATTAGCACCAGCTCTTCAATTTTATGTTCATTTAGCACGTCCTCCTAAGCTGCAGTAGCTCTCCAACCCTGACCTACACTTTCCAGCTGCCTCTTAACCCAGCAGTGAACAGCCCAGGATGGACTTCCTACTACCAATAAAACAAAGCAGCAGACTTTTGTTGGCAACATTCTGCCCTTCAGTTTGACTGCAGGGAACTGTCACCCTGCAGCTGCTGCTGTGCCCCTTGGAACCTTGAGTTTAACCAAGTAACCTGCGGTTAAGAGGACATCCATCAAGAGCTGGAAAATGCAGAAAAGGAGTATATAGCACAATTAATTGTCTCCAGCCGAGCTCATAGTATTATAAATGGGGTAAATCATTGTTGAAACTTTTTTTCCATCCATGACTACTCCATGGCTTGCTATGACAGACATTTAGAAAAAGACATTTCAGAACAACTGTCTGGGCTGGAGTTATGGTGGGTTGGCTGCCAGCATTTCTGTCTATGGAGCCTCTTGAATCAGACCTATTAGAGGACTGAAGAAGCATCTGACCTGCACTAGTTTGGGCCAAGAGGCCACATTCCTGTTTGTAGCTGGCAAAAACGGTCAGTTTGAACTGAAAACTAGGACTTGCCAAAATCACCATGCTTCCCTGAAACACACACTTGGTAAACTGATGGTGGACAGTAGTGGGAAAGGTTGAAGATAGGTTACAGTATAGTTCATGTCTCTCAAAACCTCTAAGTCAATCGGAAAAGAGCTCAATTAAGGTATGGATTCTGCCAGTAAACATCACAGGCTACATGTAGTCTTTGGTGGGTGAAAGTGTAAAACAAAGGAATAGGATGAATGGAATCTAGAAACATGTCAGTGATGAAGAAAAGGTAATTAACATTTTTGATCTACTGCCAGCTGCTGAGGGGTGAAGCTACTATCTGTATTAATGAAAGGATTCAGAAGAGACCAGCTGTAGAACCCACCAAAAGAATATGGATTAGAAAATAGGACTTGTTTAGATTAGTTTAACTTGTATTTACTAAAGTACAGGGCCTGGGAAAACTGTGTATTCAGAAAGTTATAAGCTCAAATAATAAAGGCTAATGATGTTAGGGGCAGAACCGAAAATTTATAATAACAGCTTGCCCTTGGCTAGGCGAGAAATGCTCCTACATTAAAAAAAAAAGCCATAAAGTAGAGATCCATAGTGTCCAAATTCATACATGGCTAGGTATTCATCCTTGGACCAGCCCAACTTCAGTACATTTAAGTGTGAAGCAGGTAAGAAACGGGGGCCTATTAGCTTTAGGAACAATGCTGAGGAAACTGTGAAATCTGAAGAACAGCGTGTCCATGTCAAACTAGACAGGAAAAACGGGGTAAAAGTGTTTATATAAGAAGTTTGTACAAGAGTAATGCAACTAAAAGTTGGTGGTCCCAGCTCAGACTTTACTACGCATCTGACAGGTGGAAGATAGTAATTAATACTTTTAGACAACAATCCTCAAAACTATGCTAAATATACATTATTCTAGGATTATCTACATAGCACTGGCAAAAACTAAAATTAGGAATAATTTATTAGCAATGGTAACAAAATTATTAAAAGTAGCTTTCATAATAAACTGAAGGCTGCTACCTTGGATCACAAACTAGTGCTTATCAAGACCTAAAAGGGAATATAAACAACTGGAGAAAAACCAGTCACACTGTCATAAAGAGCAAACTCAATATGACAGAGGTTTACGGCAAATGTTTGATAGGCAGGGCTACTGTATGGTGGTTTTGCTCATACCAAAAAGGACTGCTATTACCCCTGCAGGTCAGTCTCCTGTCAGAACGAGCTTCATCCACATTCTTGAGAGAATTCAGATCAAGCGAATTAAAAGGCAGTTCGGAAACTCACAAAATTTAGGACCGGTTACCGCAAGTGTGTTTCATGAGTAAACCAGACTCTGTGGCTTCAGAGGAGCGTAAGTGAGCCGGGCTGTTTGTTCAGCACGGAGCAGGCTGTTTCCCTACACCAGCCCTGCAGGCAGCCACGCGCCCCACAAGCACAGCCTGAGCAACCATCTCAAAGCTGGCAAACATTTCCGAGGGGAAGCAGCGAGACTCACGGCAGCCGCTCCCTCACGGCACCGGCCCCGCCCGGCCCGCCCCGTCATGGCGGTCACGCCCCTCACGGCGGCCGCGCCCCATCATGGCGGCCACGCCGCCCGCTCGTTACCGCGGCAACGGCCCGGCGGGCCCGGGGCGGGGTTCAGCCAATCAGCGGCGCGCTTGCTGCGGCACGGGCGGGAGCGGCCGTTGGTGGCNGGAGGGAAACGCGGCTCCCACTGAACCAGTGGTAACAACAAAAACAACTTGCGCGAAGAGGTTTGAACAACAACGCGGGGCTCGAAAACCAGCCGTGAATTACACTGCTGTGAGTTGCACTGCTGCCATTGCCTCCTGCTTCCTGACGCTGCATCTGTTCACTTACAGGTTTGGTACAGCGCTATGGGTAATGCACAGACAGAAGATGAAATAACACTCTTTGAAAGAGATATGAAAGAGTTTTGGATACAGTTTAAAATCAGTTATGGCACTGAACAGATCAATCAGACTTCAGCACTGAGGGATTTGTGCAAGGAGACTATAGAAGCTCTTTCAGGTAAAAAAGCTCTATGCTCCTATTAACTCTGCTTTTTGCAAGTTATCATCAGACTTCTTCAGCTAATTGAAGTAACTTTCCCTTACAGAGAAATGGTCCAAGAAGCTGAAAGAAGAGGACCTGATGATTGACAATATTCAGGAGTATAACAATGGTACAGTTATTTTGTCCACCGTTTATAAAATTACCTTAATACAGCTGAATAGTATGCTTAACTTCACATTTTAAAAGGTAATTAATAACGTTAGAATGACGATAGAATTAAACTGAAACATAGTCAGTTGGTTACAATGTAAATTTCAAGTCAAAAGCAGTTTGTTGAAAAACTTACATTGACGATGCAAAAATATAAAAGTTTTCTGCACAGAGCATAAGTACTTAAAACAATAAAGTATCAGAATTTTCTAACTGCAGTAGGAAAATAAATTAAATTGCTTAGTAAAGCTAAGTACCATGAGGTTATTTATGTCTTTTCCATATTAGTAAGAAAATACTGTCAGTTCTTCAGTCTAGGGCTAACTTGTCTGAGTTTTGTAAACTTCAGAATATCAGGTAAAAATTACTGCAACTCTCATATATCAGTCAGTGTTTCCATTCTTGACTTTCTGTCATCTGTGGGCAGGAGCCACCATCTTCTTAGTTTGAAGATGTATATAGTGCTGGCACCAAAACCAAATTTCATCTGATCAAAGTATCAGTGCAGCTCCATACTTTGTACCTTCTCTTAGGAATAACTTTCACTTTAAGCTTTCATTTGATGCTCTTGGTATAGTTAAGCTGGCTTCTCGCTGCAGCTAAGGTAGCATGCATTCCACTGTGTTTTCTGGATATAAACAATTTCAAAGTACTTAAGTTTTAAATAGCAGAGACATACTTAATAAATTGTTTCTGTTCATACTTTTATGCCTCCTTTCAGAGATTCTCCAGCAGAGCAAATATGTAGCAGAAAAGGAAGATCAGTTGACAGAAATAAAATCGAAGCTAAATCAAGAAGAAGAGCAGCAGAAGAATTTGACTGACAGCATCCAAGAGCTTAAAGAAGAGTTGATGAAGAAAATGGAAAGTAAGTAAGAAAGGATAATAAGTAAATTTTTGTAATTGAAGAGGGGTTGTTTTCAATACTTGCTCTTTATGGCTTTTCTGCTGTTCTGAATGGGTTTTTATATGCTTGTTTTGCCTTTGATACTTACGATGGATTTTAAAATTCTAGTAAAATCTTCTAAAAATAAAGCTGCCAAGGAGAAAGTGGAACAAGTGAACAAGATTAAAACACTGTTTAAAGAGCATCTTGGACTGGAGATGCGTAGAATACACGGTAGGTTTCTGTAGTTTCCATAGTTTCTGTGTGCACTGATACAATGTGGTTTGTGTTGGACTGTGCAGTGAATAACACATAACTTACACATCTGATAAGTTGGCTTAGCCCAGCTACTACAATTGTCCCTCAAATGGCAAAATATGCTAAAATGCATTCGTCTTGCAAAGAGACCAGGATTGCTTAATTTGTCAGTGTTCTAAGAATATTAATTGAAACTAACTTTGTATTGTGATTTTTAGTCATCATTGTGACTCTGCAGCAGATGTTAATGGTGTTAATTAATTCTGTTTGTGTTTATTTTAGATGAGCAATTACAGTTTATATTCAGACACATTGACCACAAGGATCCTGACAAGCCATACATATGTACCCTTACCATAAATGAACAAGGGGACTATGAAGGTATGTGAATTTTGAATACTTAAATAAGAGGACTGAATCTGATGCCTCTGTTTGAAAAAAGGAGGAGTAAAGTGCAGTTTAGTTGTAATCTTTTATCTTTCAATTTCTGAATGAAAAATCTTGCAATGGCAATACTGTTTTTTTAAATTATGTTTGTCTGGTTAATGTACATGAAAACACAACTGCTTATCTTCACTGCCCTCCATTTGTGGAGATGCTGTTTACTTTGTATCAAGCAAAGCAGGACAAGGAGGATATCCAGAGGTCAGGATGCTTAATTTTCTAGTTTGGTTCTGCTACAGTGGGTGTGTATGCTGACAGGCATATTTCAACTTGTTCCAGAAGCCTAGGGGGGCAGAAAAAGGGTGACATAGGTAAAGAATAAAACTTGAAATCCAGCATTCCCTTTCTGTAAGAGCACAGCCTTTTGGATCTCAAAGCTGGTTTGGCTACATGGATCTTACTTCAGTTATGAAATTTGAGTGCTGGATAGCTTCTAGACAGATGCTACCAGGGCTCTGACATGCCTGTAGGTGTGAACTGAGCAGATTCCTGCTTTTACTAATTCAGATTTAAACTGTTGAAGTTAAAAGTCTGTCACATGCTGGGCTACATCCGTTTACAATCTGCTTGCCTGCAGAGCAACAAAACGGTTCAGGAATGTGTTTCAGTTTTTGAGCAGGCTATGTATTCCTGGGGATTGCTGTAACAATTCAGGTAGGAGCAGAGCACTGAGTGGGAGGTCAGGAAATCAAAAAACCTGTTATGTTCTTTTAGGCTTTCTCTTTGTTGAGAAAACGAGGCTACTCAAAAATAATGCAGGTGGAAGCTAAATCATAAAAATATATTAACTTCATTAGTATCTCGTAAGTGTGGAAAAACACTGGTATTGATTTATTTTTTTAATAGTAGTCTAATCTTTTGCAAATTTGTGTCATTTTAGTGACTTCCTGTACTCCTCCTCTGGACTGTATTGCAGAGTTACAGCTCAAACTGAGAGAAACTAACAATTTTTCTGCATTTGTTGCCAACATCAGAAAAGCTTTCACTGCTTTATTGTATAAACAGTCTGCATGAAACTAGTCTCTACTTCTCTTTCTAGCTGTAGAGCATTCTTATTTCCTTCCTGTTGGTGAAAGTATGTATTTATCCATTTATCTTAATTTCTAAATAAAGATAATGAAAGCAGTATTTTAGTGCACTGTTATCTGGACACATTTTGGATCATTCTTCGAAGAACAGTATCACCAACTACTGCCTTAACTGACTGTCTCTCTGGACATGTAAGTTTTGATCCACTGTATCCATTAATGATGTAGTGATTTATATTTAGCTACCCCAGGGAGATAATAAAAATAAAGTACCTTCTGTAGTTTGTGTATATTTTCTAAAATCATTGATGTGTCTTTCGGGTTTCTGTGTGGTGGATACAGGCCTGAAACCTGTAAAAAAAAAAGTGTGCTGAAGCTTAGTACTTACTTCAGTTACCTGTGTCACAGGTTAATGTCTTGATTTTTACCCTGACTTGTACTCTACCATGTTAGCATTTCTGTTCATGCATCTAAATGTTTGTTTTTCTTCTGGTCTGTTAAACTTTGTCATTGGAAATCTTTTGATGTGGCAAAGCCTGAAGTATAATATATTAAAGTATGAAATATAGTGGTGACAGATAAATCATGTGTGTATTTTGCATCTTAACAAGACTATTACTGTCACAGTGCTCTGCTTTGATTTAAAATATTATTTTTCTATCTTGTAAAGTGTTTCATTTTTACAGAATATTTAAATGGACAATTGCAGCAAGAAAGAAAATGCTTCATTTGATAATAAACCATAGTTCAAATAAAATCTTAAGTTCAGTCCTAGAAATTCTAGTGAATCAAAAACTAGCATGTAAGACCTAGTCATTTAGGCATGTTTAAATATGTTAATCAGTTCTTATCTGATCTAATAGATATTCTTAGTACAGTTGGGAATATTTCCCAGTCAGATGTGAACTGTATTTTAAGTCTTTCTGTTTATCTAAACTTAACCGTACAGCTTGATGGATGCACCACAGAATACACCCTCATCTTCTAGGAGTGCAAATTAGCAAAAAAAATTAAGAGAAAATCTTCCATTTCTTCTTCCCTATAGGGCATAATTTGCTGTTTTCTAAGTAATGCATAATTTTCCTTGGTGTGCCCTATTGATTCTTTTCTTGTGTTACAGCCAGTTATATACAAAGAGCAGTAAGAAGGGTAAAGGTGCCAACTGATCACACTGCAATTTTGGAACAGAATAGCAGCAGAGAATTACTAAGCGTTTCTATAATGACATCTCAAACAAATCCTCAGTTTCTACTTTGTCCATAAACCCTGTGTCCTCTTTGAGAATTCTATAACTGGCAGTGGGACAAAGAGATGAGGGATGGGAGCCTGACTTGAGGGGTCTCATTGTTCATTACTGAATTTGCATCTCTGAGCTGCTCTGAAAGTAAGAACTTCAGCATGCTCAACTAAATAGTTTACAGCTGTTGTATGAAAGCAAAAAGGCAGAACACAACACCTCATTCCCATGATCTCAAATGGAGCTGTTTATTCATTAAGGGAGTACATATTGCTCAGACACCCTCTGTAACATATGTGATTTGATCATCTTCACTGAAGAAAGAAACTGAAATGCTTTGAGTAATGAAGACAAATGTTCAAACTTAGTGCCATTTTCTTGTTAACCCCAGGCATGAGTAGTTGGTGACAAAATGAATTTGTCAAGATTGCTATGCACAAAACATAAAATATGTGACAATTACTTCATTGGAATATACATTCTTAGAAATTATTTGCTAGAGAATATGGTGTGCCTGGTTGTAAATGTCCTGTGCATATGCCTAAAGCAAGAAGTTTGAAATATTTATTGTGTGTAATATAAACCTTTACAACTCCTTTTGGAGCTAGAATAATGTACTTGCTTATATTTGCCAAAGCAAATCAGACAGAGATCTTACTTCACCTAAACAGAGCCAGGCATTCCAAAAGTGGGTTCTCAACTGCCCCTGCTGTTTCCCTTTGCTGTTAGCAGCCCATTTTCCTTCTCCCAAATAATACAGTTAGCAGTCTATAATAGTTACCTGTCAAATCTTACAGAGTTCTTGTATGAGAATTCTCCCATGCAAAGCAGCTGTTTGTGCTGGATGTTTGTACAAGTTGCAGGAGTAGTACAGACCATCACAGCATAACCATACATAATCATTCACACACTCTTTGACAAAAAGCCATTGAAAAAATGAGATTCACTTAGTAGGAAATTGATTTTAAAGTGGAACAGTTATTAAAAAAAATTGTGAAAAGGCAGCTGCTTCTTGTCTGGACAGCAGTCCTGGCTGTTTTTTACATCCACTTAGTCCGGGGGGTGCACAACTTGGATGATCACTACTTCAACATTGCTGAGGTACCAAATGTTGGACCTGTAAATGAGTTAGACTGTTTACATGCAAATCCTTTTCTGGAGCTGCAATATGGATTAGACTGTCCCATAAAGTAACAGCTATGGGTACTGATCTCACTTGGGAGATAATTCATGAGAAACCACTTACAAAAATGAGATCCAGGAACACCTAAATGCTTTTCATGAATTAAGTTTAAATTAAGCTTAAATGAGATACTCAGCAAAAATAACTATGAGATAGCAAGCCGTTCTGTAGGAAGCAGCTCTTTCAAAGATACCTTAGGAGAGCAACAGTAATTAAAATTACCATTACTGGGAGTTGAAAGGTGAGGATATCTTCCTTATAGGCTCAGAGACAGGACATTAAATTGCTAGTTAGATTAATGTGAGAAAGCTGATGCAAACTTAATTAAGGAAGGATCACATTTAATCTTTGGATTTCAGGACTTTTTTGTGAGGTAAGATGGCAAAAAGTTGTGTAAATATGCAAGAAACATGGCAGTTGTACTGGGATTTTGCTTGGGTGTTCTGGAAAAGTAAGGAATAACCTGCACATTATTTTCTAGGGAGAGTACCTTACAGTTTGAAGTGTTTAAAAAGTATAAAAAACCCACCCACTACTGTGTTTTTCAGGTATCTATGAAAAAGCATTAATTTGGGAATGTAAATATATGTTGCCAGCCAGTAGCTTGAAAGAGTACATTACTTTTTCATCGAATCAGTGAACTATAGCAGTAACATTACAAGTAGGCCATGTTGCTCTTACAGACAAAACCCACAATACTCAACTTCTAGTACTTAATTTTATATCTCACTTTCCAGTGATTAAAAGCTAACAGTTTTGTGTCACATGTAAACAATTACCTTTGAAAGTCAGGAACATCACTGTTGCACACAACTCTCCATTTAAGAAATCCCTCTACATCAGCATTGGTTTGGCAGACTTGGGGCTGGAGAAGGTGGCCATAAAACACAAACTGGCATCCTGTTCTGTGAAACCCACTTAAGCAGGTAATTGGCTGACGAGTAGGCATTGTAAAATCTGTCCAGAGGCAGGACTAGCTGCAGCAGAACAGATCACCAAAAAGACCAAAAACCCCAGCACAACTTAGGGAAACAAGAACCCTCCACCCAGACTAGCAAACACAAAACTCCCAACCTCTGTCCATCACAGCTTGATGAGCTACTGAGTCGTGCAGAAATTTACTCATTTGGCAGAGTTACACATTTGGATTCCTTCCACTCACCTTTTAAATCTACAGGAAATTGTGTCACTGCCTTCTAACTCTTCTGAAGCAGCAGAGCTCCTGCAGTCCTCTGAGAGCCACTGTGTTTCCTGTCTAAAGGGTCCTTTACAAACTTACAGCCAGAACGTAAAGCCTTGCTCTTTGTCACCTTATCCTGAGCTGTGTTCTGTACACAGTGGCTCTCCCTGTGTTGAGGGGCATATGTGGCATAGGGAGCTAAAGGCATTAGACATACAACTGGACAATATTCCACATAAGTAAATGTCTTCATAAATATCTTCAGTAAACATTAACTGAAATGCTATATTAAATGTAACACAAGAGTCTCTATATATTATCACAGAGACATATTAAGAACCACAATTGCTAAAGAACTACAGTTCTTTAACACAATGCAAATCCCCAGGTTTATTTCTCTTCCAGTGGCAAAACTTTAGCTGATGTGGAAAGATCCCTATATGACTGATATTTGTGTTATGAGAACTGTTGCCTAAAGTTCCTGCTGAAGTTACGAGATTTTTTTCAGACATCCCATTTCTAAGTACTTGCTCATCATCTTTCAATGCTGCACCAGATCCTGCCTGATAATGGTGTTTTTACTTTGGTGAGCTGTAGTTTTTCCTTAGGAGAACCACTGCACAAGAGTGGCTCTCTTCTCTCACTTCCAGAAGATGTTAGTAGGTGGTGCTTTGCTGAGTGACAGTTTCACCTAAAAGAAAACTGAACATCTATTTCTAAGAATCTCTGCTTCCCAAGACTGAAAAAAGACAGCTTTTCCAAAGTGGGCTCAACTGGACATTCACAAGTTTTTACCATGCAAAATGTTGATGTTTGAAACCTAGAAAAATGTCTTTTTTTGGTAATTAAAAATATTTTTATTTGAATAGAGAGAACTTGTCCTTCCAACATTTCCTGTTATGAAGTTTCATGGAAGAAATAACATAAAATACTGCAGTGATGAACACAGCAAAGACATACTTGGATCTTTTTAAAGAGTGGTGGAGTCTACAGTGTGGGTAACAATCTTTGAGCTAAAACAAAGAAAAACACTGCATCTCATAGAAAAAATAAGAAAACCAACACTACATTTCTAATACTTACATTTATTATGAAAGTGTCTCCAAATTAAAATAGCCCACAACACTGGTTGGTTCCAGAGATTTTATGAGGAATAATTATTCTCCATATTAGAAAAAACCCCAAACCCAGTCAAATAAAAGACAAAATAACTCCCAAAGTTCCATACAACAGCTATACATTAAAGGACTTCTAGCTAGTGCATCACTGTATCCAGAACAGAGGAGTTCCTACACATCACCACATTTCTGAAAGAGTTGCTCAAGCACAGGATTGTCATGAAAACACAGGTGAAAATGTGTCATCTGCCTCACCCTGACTTGCAGCAGTCAACATGCACAGTATGGTATGAGAGCTTGTGTAAAGTTAAGCCTCAGAACAGCAAAAAGCTGAAGCTCAGCAGAAGCCAGAAAATATGTTTTGTTGCACCAATTTTAAGTCACATCAGACAATAGTTTTTGCCTTTTGTCTGACACATGTTATCATTGATATAACTCCAAAACAACATTTCATGGTATTTCCTCCAGTTTTTTAATTGAAAGCAATTTCAAAGATTGAGAATTCTGTAGAGACACACTCAAACACTGTGTTTTCATTGCAACTACAATCAGAAATCTTTACAATTTAAAGGCTATACATGTACACCACCTTTCCAAACTTCCACTAGAACTTTTTAAAAGAAAAGAGAAAAAAGAGTAACGTCATCTTACTGAAGTTCCTATTAGGTCTCTGTTCCAAATCAAAACCAGTCAAAACATGTAATACAAACTGGTTTTGCTTCGTGGTTTAAAGGCAACTGTAGTTTGCAGAACATTGAAGTTAGTCCTAAGAGGGTCTACATTATAGGAAGGGTAAAAAGTATTTAATACTCCTCTCCCACAAATGTCACAGGAAGTAGACAATAGGAGACATACAAAAATGAGTTGTAGCAAAGAGATTAAAAAAATACCAAAGCATCAACTGTATAAAACCAATGGTAGCCCATATTTCTCTGAGATACAGAAGGCTGTGGTAATGAGAAAATGAATGAAACAGGCATTAGGCTTCCTCCTAGACAACTCTGTGTAAACAACCAACATTGATCATCAGTGACATGTGCTGCAGGGTCACAGCTTCTGCCCTCATGTCCTGTTCAGAACCAGAAAGTGATTTTCACTGGAATCAGACACAGATTTAAGACAAGAATCACTTCACTGTATGCAAAGCTTTAGTGCATTTACTTGGGTCTCAGAAAAAGCATTTGGCATTGGCGATCACATGGTTGTGGGATGGTCATGGGCTGAGGCAGGAGATATGAAGCAGTGACACCTGTACCAATTCTGCTGGAATCATTAAATAAATAACACATAGAAAAAACTACAAAAGGGCAACAAGGAAACAGCATGGGGCACTTTGGTATTTTAAAACTAGCACTACTTAACATTGATCAAGACCCAACAGACTCCAATGTCCTTGTTATTTGATCAGATATTTTTACTGTTTTCTGCCATGTTGTTCTTTATGAAAAGCAACCAAACAAAATCACCAACCCACCATATATTTTCCTTTTGTTACAAAATTAGCCAAAATGGGAAACAGTAAATGAAGGGTAACCTGAATCTTATTTTACTATAATCTGGGCTGTCTATGAGAGAAGACAAATTCTTACTAATAAACTCTAATTTCCTCATTTTTCTACTTCGACATCTCAACCACTGTGTCATGTACTGTACTATAAAAAAGGAGCATAGAACTCAAGGACAGAGAGGTTATAGAGTTCAAACTCTCATTTCTAGAATTACTAAATGACAATTCTACAAAAGATGTGAATATACAGAACCTTTTTAAGGTCTCACATTTACCATGAACCATGCGAATAATTTCAGTCAATTTTCTGAAATATGTGCAATTAATGTCTAAATACTTGATGGCCTCCAAATGCACCTTGCAAAGCTCTTCATCAGAAAAGCAAACAAATTCAAATGAAAAAAGAAACAATTGCATGGCATTTTCTCTGCAGTGGAAGATGAAGCCAAAGGTTTTGCACCCATTAGTTAAAGCAACGAATTAAAGCACACTGCCATGTCTGATCACTAAAACACTTGGTCCTTTCCACTAGAGACAGAAAAAAAGTGTGAATTTGTAATTTCTATGATAAACCTCTAGCTTGAAAGATCAGTCATTGTTTAGCAAAGGTTGGTGAAGTTCTCAAGGCTTCCTCTTACCCTATTCCCCAAATGTGATATTTGAATCTCTTACCTCACTTACTTTCCAGACATATCTATATGAAGTTTATCCTAGACTGTTAAGAACAGACTCCAAAAAGCCAGGATTACAAAGGATAATAATTGGGTGTTAGCTGAACCAAGGTAACTACATACATGCTTTAGCATATCACAGATGCAAATAAATTTAAACCTCAAAGGAAGGGTTTCAGTCCCAGATGCACCATTTAACAGTGGGGATCAAGGGACCTTGACAGGCTTGAGACAGGGCCTGATGAAAACTTCATGAAGTTCAAGCAAGCCAAGTGCAGTCTTACTCCCGGGTTGTGGCAATCCCAGGCACTCCTACAGGTTGGGTGGAGAAGTGATTGAGAACAGCCCTGTGGAGAGACTTGGGGGTGATGGTTGGTGAAAAACTCAGCATGGCCCATCAGTGTGTGCTCACAGCCCAGAAAACCAAATGTATGCTGGGCTGCATGCACAGCAGCGTGGGCAGCAGGGCAGGGGAGGGGACTCTGCCTCTCTGCTCTTGGGAGACCCCACCCAGAGTACTGCAGCCAGGTCTGGGGTCCCCAAAATAAGAAGGACATGGAACTGTTGGAGCGTGTCCAGAGAAGGGCCATGAAATTGGTAAGAGGACTGGAGCAAAGAGGAGAAAAGTTTAGGTTAGCTATTAGAAAGAAATGCTTTACTTCAGGGGTGGTGAGATACTGAACTTGCCCAGGGAAGCTGTGGATGCCCCAACCCTGGCAGTGTTCAAGGCCAGGTTGGATAAGGCCTGGAGCAACCTGGTCTAGTATGAGCTGTCCCTGCTCATGGCAGGGGAGTTGGGACTAGAGGATATTCAAGGTTCCTGAACATTCTATGATTCTGTGATACCCTGACAGCATATGTAGTGATGGTAAATAATCTCAAGGGTTGTAGCCTTGACTCTACATGTGAATGAACATTAAAGAGCATTGCTGAAGATGACCAACAGGGACTAAAGGCTTCTGGCATAGGGATTGTTGTTGGGGACTGCTCTGTGGCCTGGTATCACCAACATTGCAGCATGCTGTCTATGTTGTGCATGTTGACAGTTCAGAGCAACATTCTGTTCTCATGTAAGACAAAATATTTTGCCAGAATGCCATTTTTGTAAACATCTCTCAAGAAGGGAAGTGGTTCAGTGGATGTAGTAATCAACACCATGAAAGAGGTGTGTTTAAACTGATATTCTCCATTACCATTTTAGCAGGTCAGATTTCACAAATTATAATCTTAATTTACTATATTCCAGGCTGGTTTTATTTTAAAATCTTGGCATCATCTTTACAGTAATTACTACACAGCTGCAACTTCAAACATGGATAGGATACTTTCTATTGCAATCAGTGTATTTTCATATCTATAACCTGCCCTGCAGATAACTGTATGAAATCAAATGCACAGGAGAGATTAAAAATATTAGAGGCAGAGAAACTTTCTGGGGAGAAGGCAATTTAAGTAAGGCTCCCTTGCTTCCTCAGATACACTCATGGATATACACGCTGTGCAGCTGCTGCATTACAAGGTTATCTGGCTTTTTCAAAAGATGCTCTGTGGGTAGTAGAACTGACAGATCTTTTGTGATTTACAATTTATAAGTTTTCTTACCTTTATTCTTTACTGAGTTGAGGTACTATTTCCATTCATGCCATTCCAACCTTGCTTTTAGCACACCTCTTTGTTCCTAACACACAGGAATTTCTATGGATAATAAAAGTTTTAGAAGTTTTCAAGAGTGACTAGTAGAATAGGACAAATCTCAATTTTTAAAAGGAAGATGTGACAACACAACTTTCTTCAATGAAGTCTGTATAAAACAGAGTATTTAAACATGTTTTATGGCATCAGAAACTATCTAAATTTTACTATTTGCATAGGTGGAAGGAATCAGAAATAACTTCACGGGTCAGGTTTCCAGCTGAACACAGCACTCCAATCCCTTTATATATAGAAGACACACTTTAGATTTTTTTCCTAGTTTGTTCCTTCCTTTTTTTCTTAAACTTTTTTTTTTTAAAATATATATCTCTGTGTGTATGTGTATATATATATATATACATGAAGTTTGTGAGCCCTCACTAGAACTTACAGTGCTATATTTATAATATTGTCAAATTACATNCTTTGGTCTATAAGCACATTGGTTCTGTGTGCACACACACAATACTGTTGAACAGTAGATTGCATAGAGTCTGTTACCCAAGAACCCAGCCTACTTTTGGCACTGCTGTCACAAATCACAGAAGAGTGTCCTGCAAGAGCTGTATGATCCTTAGCATCCTACATCAAACTTTGATCTAGAGACTGGAAGAAGTATGTATATAATGTTTAAAAAGATGTTTACTTAGGGTATTACTTTATCTTCTTTGGGACACTATTTGTAAATCTTGGATGAAAAAGGAATGCAAAATTATTTTGCAGATGCCCTTATTTTTATTTGTAGAGGTGATGAAATACTGCTGAGCATTCCCAGGTTGTTGTGAATTATGCTAAGTGAATTTTGCTCAAGTTCTCACACATTTTAAATAAACTAATTCTAGTAACGTATGACATTCTGCCTTCTCTCTCTTCCCCCTGCCAAGGAAGGGGCAATAATTTTGAGAATAATACCTAGACTGAGCAGTGTCCGAGGAAGCAATGAACTTTTCATCTGCTGTTTTTTTCATTACACCCCTGCTCTCAATCAGGTGAACATGTAAGAACAATTTCAGGAGTCAGGTCTGGATTCAGAATGGTGCATTTGAAGAAATACCTTTTTACATAGAATCTCTGCAAAAAGCTAAAATCTGTAGAGGTCAAAAATTGAAAGGCAAAAAAAAAAAAAAAAAANTTTATCCTATGTGCTGACAACAATGCTTTTGGGTATTAGCACAACAAATCAAATCTATACTAATGCAATTAACCACCAAATTGAATTTTAAATTACGCTAAAATAATATTCCACAATTACAACATTTTTTTCCCAAATTATGTTGGAGGAACAGTAACTGTGATTTGATAGGCAATTTCAAAACCAGTATTTTAAAACACAAAGATAGCAAAAATATCTGAAGCAGATCTAAAATCTATAAAACTATGTTCTATCTTACTGTAAGTAACAAATCAAGCAACTATTACTTATAGCAGATTCAGCAAAAGCAACAGGGATGGACAGGAGAGATCTGAGCATCATGCTCTCCATCACCAAGAATCCAAGACATGAAGTTTGAGAAAGGATATTCCCTTTTGTCCAGAAGTTCCCAAAATAATAAAGAATAAATAATATTTCAGACAGTACAAGTGAAAATACTGCTCCCATTGTGTCAGTTACATACACATACAGCATGCCTACGTATACAGAATGGTGTGCTGTCTTCATTTACACACAGGAAATATGGCAGTGCACTATCAGAATGCTTTGATACTCCTAATTTTTTTTTGATGCTGAAATACATGAATAAACCGCATTCACAACTTATAATTTCCTTCCAGTAGCTACCAGTTCATTCTGTTCATGTCTCATGATTGAGCTGAAGGATTAATGCTCCTCTGAGCAAGTGGCACCAGTAAGATACCCATTTGTCCCATTGGCACCGTTGGTCCCGTTCGTGGCGATAGTGCTGTGCGGGGCCTTGGAGCGAGGTACTGTTTCTTCCTCATCTGAGCTTGACTCAACATCACTTCGGGAATCCTTTGCTACCTGTAGAATGTGGAAAAGAAATAGGCAGTAGGTGACTGTAAGGAAACAACTCAGCTTTTTGGTTCAAGAGAATCAGAGAATTCACACATTTTTTCAATTTGAGCTTTGAAGGCAATCTCAGCTCTGGCATTCTTCTCTGCCTTTGCCTGCCTGCACTCACTTCAAACACAGATGTCTGCACGTACATATGCCATGTGCAAAGGCAGAGTGAGAACTTAGTACTGGTGCACTGAAGGTTGTGTGGCCAAGTGCTCAAGGCAAAAGGTTTTGCACATACTGAACCAAACAACAATCCAAGCTCCCAAATTACACCACCTAGGCTCAGTCCCTCTGCTCTCCTCCTAACTACAACTTTATTTCCTATCCTTCATTTGGAGTGCTGCTCTTTGACCTGGTAATAAAAACGTTCAACCCAACTTCCTGCCCCTCATCTCCCAACTCACTGGAGACCACATTGCTCCAGGGAACAGTGCTATGTGCTCACAGGAGGAGACAGGAGTCTTCTGCTGTCTCAACTGCTTGAAACATAACTCACCACACCAGGTAACTCTGGTCTCTGACTTCAGACAAATGGTAACAACAAGGCTTGCAAAATGTGGACGTAGTCCAGTTCAGTCCCTAACACAGGAATCACAGTTCAACTGTGTGCCCCATTGTGTCACTGCAAGGTTGTTTCAGATACTTCAGATAGAAGTGGGTTTGAACGGCTTTAGGTGATGCATAGCCAAGAAGTAAAAATGGCCTTTAAAGATAGTCTTTACCTAAACATATAAATACAAACAATGGATAAATACCAAGCAGAAACTACAAATTTAAAGAACTAAACCAACCCAAACCACAAACACCAGTGTTGTCCGAATAAATCTTTTGCATAGTAAATTTAAAGAAACTTACGTTCAAGGGGTTCCACTTCCCAGCCTTCCAGCACAGCACAAGGGAAAGGATAAACAAGCAGAGTAAGAGAGAGTAGGAAGCACTCTTCAAAGTCACTGATATAATTCAAGCAGGACAGCAGAGGCTAAAAATTTCTAAAAGCAGAGGAGACTAAAGTGTGGCTTCCAGGCAAAATACAGCTCATGAGTGCACTGTCTTCCACAGACTGAGTGGCAGATTCTGGGCTCTGCCACTGCATGGCTCAGCTCTCCAGTACATTCATAGAAAACAATTTTCTGGAGAACAATCCCGTTCACTATGGAGCCAGTCACGTCAATGTGCTTCTGCTCATTGAGGGCAAAGTGCCCTGACTTTACATGATCTGTAAGCATTAGTTCTACCACCTACACCTGAGCCCTGTGTCTGCACAGCAACTGTAATGGCGTGGGCATTTCTGGGAGTGACATCTTCCTCTCAAGTGTACCAGTGGCAGCAAGACACTAAATTTTAGCCCAAACAGTCCTGCTCTGGGAATACTAGAAAGAAAATATAGCTCTTCGCAATACCTCATGAATACCAAAACCCAGAAGGGGCTGTGATCTGTAACTTTGCCACTAGCAGACACAGCAGAATTTAATTTTGTATTAGTACTGCTATCACTTCCAGCTGTGAAATGAACATTTTGCTAACAACTACTATAAAGAAGAAAAACAGAACTGGCAGCCCCAAGAAAGCAGTTTACTTGTTGGGTTTTGCTAATCTGATTTCCCTAATGTAGTTTAGTTCAGTGTACCACATTGTAAAGAAGAAGTGTGGAAGCACATAAAAAGACAATCACTATACAGAGTATTACTAACTTATCTGAAAATCATTAGGAGTGGGAAAAAGTTTCCAGGAGAGGAAAGAAGAGTTTACCGAAAACAAGATGTGTCTTCAGTGGAGTGTTATGGATTAGAAAAAAAACCCCAAACAAAAAGTGACCTCTAATTATACTGGAGAACTTAAAATCATGAAACTGAACCATGTGTTCTCTTACCTTGCCCTTTGAAATAGCTTTGTAGGCTGCCTTTATGATTAGGTAAGACCAAAAACAGTGCAGAATTTGAAGAACAAAAAGCAGCACATTCAAGACCCACAAGGCAGGAAAATTGCCCAGAGCTTCATACAGTTCAAACAACGTTGTATTTAATATCCTAGAAAAGAAAGGGACAGAAAAATAATAACACTTTCCTTAAGCCAACAATCTCAAAGAAGTTATTTTAAAATCAAGATGACAAGTACTTGATTAGATGGAATCCACATGGACAGTTGGTTTTCAAAGTAATAGTGACTTGGACTGAATCATACAGGTGTCTCCAGGGAGAAACAACATCAAAATGTTGCTTTTAATATTTAACTTAATTTGTAAGCATTGCATAGAAAAAACAAAGATCCTCAGCGTGCATTTCTTCTCTTCATCTATATAGCTAGCAGGTGCTGGTCTCTTGGGTTGCCTTGGATTCCAACATTGGTTGACTCAAATAACTATTTCCCTGATTAATAACAAAAATTACTTTATTCCATGTTCTTTAAATAAAGTTATTCCATCTCAATTGCCTCTAGTAGGGGTTTGGTGTCCCCATATTAGCCACTTCTTGCACAAAATCCGATTTGCATACCACTTATGTACAACCAAGAATGAGCCTTAGCAGTTCCATATAGGACAGGTGGACAATGGGGCAGTGAGGTATGGTAGACCTTACTGCAGCATTTTAATACTTAATGGGGGCTTATAAAAAACATGGGGATAAGCTTTTTAGTAAGGCCTGCTGAGATAAAACAACAGCTAATGGTTTTAGGCTAAAAGAAGGTAAATTCAGACTAAATATAAAGAAGAGGATTTTCACAATGAGGGTGGGTGAAACACTGGAACAGAATGCTCAGAGATGCTGTAGACTCCCTATCCCTGAAAACATCCAAGGTCAGGTTGGATAGGGCTGGGAGTAATTTCATGTAGATGATGTTCCTGCTCATTGGAGGGGGTTGGGTTAGGTGCCACTTAAAGATCCCTTGCAACTCAAATCATTCGATGATTCTAAGAAATTCAGGCAGTTCTAGATATTTGAACCGAATTTTTGAGAATCAGCATTTCAGATGCTGTCAGTAAACTGATGTTATAATGACTTCTGGAGCTTTGTGAATACAGCACTACCTTTCTGCCCAAATACTGTGCCACAGCAGGTGATTTCAACTTATCTTCGCAAACAGCCTGAGAGCAGAGCGCAGAACAGACAATAGAAACAATGTCATCTTCAAAAGAAAATCATGATCTAGGAATGGCTGTTAACTCGGGGGAGAAAAACAAGGCAATACAAAAATTTGTCAACCTTCATCCATTTTCCCTGCCGATGCAGAAATTCATTAAAAACTCCACTGAAAGCGCTTGGTGTTGTTTTCTCCTTGTTTTATATAAAGAATCCCGCTGGTCACTAGATGGCGCGTTGGGCCCGGCCAACACCGCGGGCTCGGGCACCAGCCCGGGAAGGGGATGGCACCGGGAGCTGCACGGGCTCCAAGGGCAGCACAGAGCTCAGCAGAGAAGCTTTTTAATAAACAATCACATTTGCCACAATCCTTTCCAGCAACACGAAACCAGTTCAAGTAGTACTGACATGAAATATGTACAGACAAGAAACCCAGAATACAACATTTAGTGGTAAGGATTTATGTGTGTAATGCCATCGGTCAAGAATCAACCAGTGACTTCTAATACACTGGCCTTAATACTGCATAAGATGTATATGCATATACATCTTAGATTCAAACACTCAGAAAAGCACTTAAATCTGTAAAAATGCTTGCTAGAACTTTTCAAAGCTCTCCAGTGGTTAAATTCCAGCTTTTCATAATGGTGGAATCTTTGATTCTTGGGTATCTGACTTGAAGCAGATGGACTTGATCTTACAGAGGAAGATAAGCTGTAAGTGCTCTCCACCTTTCTGAAAACTTTTGTCAGCATTTCTTAGATCTTTGCCATTTGAAACTAAATGTTATCTTCTGCTTTTGAAAATAATTTCTGGACTGTTTTTTTTTCTGAGCCCCTGGAAGATTTTGATAGCTGGAGAACACAACACAATCTCATGAAAGGTATTCTTCCCTCGTTAAATGCAACCCTCCAAGGAGGGTTGTGCACCTGGCTGTGTGAAGCACTCAGTTTAGCATCTTGAATTAAGCAGTGTGGCTGATGAAAGCGAATAAAAATAAATTCACCACTTAAGATCCAATCTACTCTTAGAGAAATTTGTGGTATTTTTCAGGAATGCTGCCACAATATCTGAGCACTTGGAGAGATAATCCTGTACTTACTGTACTACCACTCTAATTAAACACTCAGAATAAAATGAAAACAGTTTCAACAACTACTAAACAATCACCTGCAACACAGCAACAGTAACACAGGTTTTTCCTCTACTCTGTAAGTTTTTATTTAGCCAGCAAAGCAGTTACTTGGGAGACTAGAGGTAACAGACCCACACTGACCCATTAAGATTACACTCCCTTCCCACAGCTTAATGGGCCCAAGTCCAGTCTCTTGGATATCAGCTACTAATTCTTGGCAAGCTGATCCCTTGTCTTGCACCATGAAAGGAAAACCTGGAGACAAGGGGAGATAAAGAAAGAGAGGAATGCATGGAAGAGTAAAATGCTTATTTATATTTGTCTGAGGACTGACAAAATTGTGCTGTGTTTGCTTCTGAAAAGATCCCAAGAGGAATGAAAAGAGGTGAAAAGGAGGATTGTGTGGAAGGAGTAGGAATTCTTCCAGACAAGCAAGAAATGAGTGATAAACTGCAGAATGATGCATAGCAGGATGATGGGCACTATTATCACACCCAATGGGAGCAGAAACAGTGCAGCTGAAATTAGTGCTACTGCAAGTTGCCTTCCTTTCTGCAACACTGTCCAGTGACCAGTGCTCTATTGCAACATGCTAAAAGAAAGTCACTTGGTTAACACAGCACAATAGACAGAAGTCTCAGATATGAACAAGGACAGCACAATATGATACCAGCTTCTCTAAATAATTCAGAATAAATCTCTTTATCTCCATTAAGTGTATATTAGACAACAGTATTCTATATTGCACCATAACACCTGTATTGAGACACCTTTCAATAGTGCATTCATTACCGAGAAAATAGGTAATTACATTTATGTAATTATGTAGTTACACTAATTATCCCATTTAGTGCAAGTAGCTCTACAATACTCCTACCAGCAATGCTTCAAAGTTTCTGCCTTTTTTTGGAATTTTTCCTTTAAGAAACCAAACAATTGCACTTACTTCTGCCCCCAGAACACAGTAGTTTATTCTTATATGTAGTAAAAAATGACTGTGACCAGAGAACAAAGAGTTAGGAATTCTGAATTGTGGATTTAGCTGTTATATTAGCTTCTGTGATTCAAGAAAATTTCAGATTTCTTTTCACAGTTCATTTTTTGTTAAAGATGGGCACGAAGAATTGGCACACCTTGTTGGCCACATAAGATGCTGTGAGAACTATTAGCTTGTTTGCAAAACACTGTGGACTACTTCCTTAACAGATGCCATAAAACTGACAGGTAGAAAAAAAAATCACTGAGATTCACAGATAAATGAAGAGCAGTGGAGTGTGAGAGCACATCGATGTGCACATGTTGCTCAGCCACAGGATAAATCAGATACATTTCATCAGTGGTCAAGATTCCTCTTTAGACCTTGATTGAAATCTAATAGGAGTTCATATCCCAGTCTGTCTTAGTTAGCTATAATGACAGCGCTACACAACAGACCTTACACACAGATGTTTCTGCATGAGACTTCAAATGAGTTAAACTGCTTTTTACCTGAGAAGTGCATGGAACGGTACACAAAACAGTCATCAAATGGAGGAAACTTTGGTCTATAGCACTCCATGTACTGGAGTCCTCAAGCTGCAGTGCAGCTAAATATTTAATTATAGCAAATCCAGTACATAAAGGGCTATACTGCCAAGTTTTTCATCTGAGCTTCAGCTTGGCCAGCTGCTGTGTCTATATCACTGTTCTGCTTTTTGGTTCTTGCTGAGTGGGAGAACAAGCTTGTTTCCCTTTTCAGATCCTGCTGTCTCTTACATTTTCAGCCCTCCAGAGTATCAGTGCATGGCAAATACAAGAGGAGTAGCAGAGACCCGCTGTGAACAGAGAAGAGTCAGATGAACCAGTCATCCACACAGAAGCAATGAAGCAGGGAAAGAAGGACTGCAAGAGAGAGATGATCTTTCAACAGCATCTCAGACTGATTCATCAGATTGCTTGGTTGGTAATGCTCATTGCCTTCCTTTTAGAGAGCTGATGAAAGATCTCTGCAAAATGCATTGACAGAAAAAACATAAACTATTGAGTCCGTATTCAGAGCAACATTAAATCCACACACTTCAATTTTATCAGTGAGGTCACCACCACATGGCATTCTGCTCACCCACAGCAGCCCCATGTCAGAGCATTTCCTGACATGGTACTAATACATGCTCAGCTGCTGTGGAGGTGGGTAGCTCCTGTCCTAATACTCATCAGGAACAATACATCTTTGCAGAAATTACAGCCTTGCCACTGAGACCATGTTATTTTAAGCCCTGTGCAGATCAATAGGATTTGCAATTACTTAACTAAAATGATGGAGCAGGGAGGAAATTATTCATGTTTGATGTACTGTAGAAGAGACCTGATCAAGCTGTCACTGTCCTGGTTTCAGCTGTGCTTTTCACTCAATTTCTTCTCATCAGCAGTTACTGCCCATGAGCTGATTTTGCAGTCACTGGTATCAATAGTAGCATTTACACTCTTGTGTATAGAAAAAACAAAGATACAAGGTCATAGACACCTTCACAATCCAAGCTCAAACCTCAGAAGAGTCCTTCAATAGACATCAGGATATGGAGAGAACTCAAATTTCTTAGCACAATGTAATTATACTCAGAAAGATGTTGTATCAGTAATGTGTTACAGCAAAATGCTTGTGTAAAGGCCCATGATAATAACTCACAGGCACTGAAGAACTATGTTATGCTAAGGATGACACTTCCAAATCTGAAAATCTTCAGGCACACATAAAACTTTTATATGAGCAACAGAGAACACATATCAAGATCCATTTGCCTGGAGTTTATGCTAGTCTCCAAAGAGGAAAAGCATTTGTTGTAAACTATGGTTTCCAATCTCAGCAAAACAGAGTATCAGAGTATAAAAAAGCCTTCCTCATGCCCCTTTCTACTGACTAAAAACAAGGGCAGTTGTGTTTAACTATATGCCACATCAATGGCTGTGAAATCATCCCTAAACTGTTTTCAGTTTAATCCATTTTCTTAATAATTATCTATACTTTCAGAGCTATTATGGGTCAAACTCTGCCGTTGTGCGACACCGATGAAACCTATAGCATGTGCTCACTTACATGGGGCTGGGCTTCTCCCAAGGTGTTCAGCCACAATGATCTCCTCCTAGCTGAACACAAACGAGATGCCAGCTCCATCATGGCTGTGGATCATGGTGTTCAAAAGTCATTTACTATTTCAAGCTGGTAAATTAATTTACTCCCCTGTTTTTGCAGAGCTATGATTTTTACATCCCACATACGTGAAAAGCTTGCAGTGAACCAGTAGCATTGTTCTGCTTTTGTACTGACTCTGTAGCACCATAACATATGTGCCAGTAATAGCAAATCCTGGTGCTAAGGATCCCTCTAAGAGAAAAGTGGCTGAGAAGAGGCAGACTGTGTGCACAAGTTCAAACTACCTACCTGAGCTGATTTAAAAGTGGCTAAGATGTCTGGCCACAAGAAAAACACCCATGCTCCTTCCCTTGCCCTGCACTTGGCAGAATAATTCTGAGCAAGAGAAGTACCACTGCACAGGTATCTGTCCTGTTTCCAATTGGAGCACAGGTTTTAGACAGGATATTTATCTTAATAAAAGAAGTGAGCACACTGACTGAACAGGCTATCCTTGACAACAGAAAGCATTATTATAGCCACAGAGTATAGTCTGTAGAAACTAAAAATGAGAATAAGAATCAGGTTTGGAAGTCTGATGAAATATTTTTTTCATATAATTTTTTCCTGCTGTGATCACTTGAAAATTTTAAAAATGGAAACATTGAACAAATGCCACTTTTTGTTATTTGCATTGCAAGCCTTTAATGGTGAATGACACCTCTAACCTTTCCATTTCTTATAGCTTCACTGTAAATACCTGGATCAGTATTAACCTGGTACTCTAAAGATTTCATCTTTGCTTCTTGTAAAATTCCAGAGCCCTGAGTTCACAAATGTTGTAAACAATTTGAGGAAATAAAATAACTAGGCATTAGAAAGTATAACATATGATAATGTTAGATCAGAAGCAGATAGGATGGCAACATTATATACGCTCTGCTAAAGAGCTAAGACAACAGTTGTGAGTAAATTTATAGAGACTTAGTTAATTAAACCTTTTTAATCCATAAATTGAAGTCTATGAGTTCTTTGAATACACTATTGTTAGTTTGCCAAAAAAACTTGTTATTAAACGCTCTTGATAAACTGATTGATTATAAGTTGCCTGCGGAAACTACAAACAGACTGGAATGTAAGCACATCCAATAATATATGCTAGCTCTACAGCATCCACTCAATGACAGTATGAACAGCATCAGGAATCAAGTATCAAAATCGTGATTTATTCTTTCAGTATCTGCTACCCACAAGCAACTTATGATTTTGCTCTGGTTTAGACAATATTCTGAGCAAAATTAGATAAAGACAGTGTCAGGAGAGATTATCTTAATAAAAAAGTTATTTTATTACACTAGCTAAGCTAGAAAGGTTTACAATCCAACAAAAGTTACTAAAACCATCACAAACCAATTGTGCTCATTCAGAGTCCAGACAAGGTCTGGGTACCTGGGATTCATCTGGCTACCTGAATTCTTACTCTGTCAAGTAACTGACCAGGACTCTTGCTTTAACTACTGCCTACGTATTGCTTTGGCACAGTAGGGTGCTTTTAAGGGTAGGTGAGAGCTCTCTGTTTTACCAGGGTGATCAGAGTGATTCTGCTGGGGTTCACAACACACATACTCCAAGGGCCAATCAGGAGAAAATGTGACAGGAAAGAAAACCAGCATGAAAGAGGACAATTCAACTTCACTCCTTGTTAAGAGCTCCACAAACCCAGTCAATATCAGGTAAAGAACAAAGCTCAGAAAACGGGCCAGCAAATCTTTGTAGCAGCTGCTTCTTATGGGGGTTCTGCACTGCCCTTTTTGCTCAGAGAGAAGCTGATTGCAGGATAAAAGGGAACAGTGCAAACCGGCAATACTGTATCACTACATGGAAACACAGCCTGTGCATCACGGACCGGGCTATGCCCCACACCAGTGGTCAGCCAACAATGGAACTCAGGAGGAGCTATTCTGCCAGTCATGCAGAGATGACTGCAAGTCTGATAATTAGTAACTAGGGTTCATTACAGTCCATCATAGTGAACAGAAGTTAATTGCAATTCATGAAGAATCACGCCAGGCTTGTCTGGTACATGCAGATACTGCCACGTAAAGGCAATTAGAAATCAGCCATGAGCCAGGCTGTGTGTACAGTCATGAACAAGCTTTAGAAGTGAAAGAATAGCAAGGAACAAAGTTGTTCTTCTGAGGATTGGCTGACCCATATAAGGTACACTGGCACCAAAATCTCATTTAGCAGCCATAAACTGCAGTTGATGAGGAGACATACACCTGAAATAGCTTTGAATTTTAACAGTGAGAATTATATTTTCCATCTTTTTCCCCAGAATATTTCCAAACAGTCTCACAAACAGAAGATCCAGCTAAGATGTACCTACTGCCATCAAACAAGACTATACCAACTAATCAAAGTAGTTGACTGTCCACCTTCACAGTTTTTAATGTGATACAATGATCTGAACACTGACAGGGTACAAAGAAATCAAGAACAGAAGGGCATAGGACAGACTACCTGGATTATACCAAATTTGCCTAGATGAGAACTTGGGGGACAGCATTTACAGAGCATGACCTCTGCCCTTTATAAACTACTTAAATCACCTTTCATTCAAATCTGCACTGTTAAGGCACTATTTTACATTTCTCAGTGCGTGTATGTAGTATGTGCATGCTGAGACCTCACAGGTCACATGAATGCCAAGGCTGGTTGCTTGTATCCTCGAGGGCCTTTCACAGCAGTACTTGTCAGCAACACTTCCCTGAAACACAGTTTTTTACCTCCCAGACAATATAGCTCATTATAAAAGTAATCAAAAGAAGTGGAAAAACTCAAGAAAACTGCATGCTAGTAACTAGCCAGAGAAATTTGAAAGAGCCTGAATTTAACTGGCTTGGTGCCTTAACCAGGTAAACAAATATAAGCCCAGCTTCCCTGAGAGCTTGATGTAACTGCTTTACCCAGCCTGATTAGACTAGCCAAGGGCTTGCATAATTTGTATTTTTTTTTGGTCTGAGATTGCTTTCATTCTCCCTACAATCCTGTATTACCTGAGAAGGCATCATGTTCCCCCTGACTCATGGAGAATTGTGTTCTATGTTGTAATTTGCTAGAACAGTGATTATGTGCAAGTGGGAGAATTTCACAAGCAAAATGTCTTGTCAGTGAAAATAGCAGCCTTACTCCTACATTCATTTAGCAGCAGGAGGCAGAAAGTATCCTGGGGTTTTTGAATTATTGCTGAAATGAACTCCAGATGCCTGCAGAAAGACTGCTAAATATATACCTAATTGCCAGTTTCTTTTGTCTTAGCCCTGCTGTTAAACACCCTTCAAATAACAGCATTTGATACATTCTGAATTCTTTATAAGCACCTTTATGCAAAATTAAATGGCACTTGTGCAAAGAGGCAGCACAACAGCACACCAGTGCTTCGGAAGTGACGTCTCTGGAAGCCTGTCTTGGGTATTCACTTTCCTGTGTGGGGAAAGTTTTCTTATAAATTGCAGCCTTCCTCTTACATTACATGCACACTGATTTTATACCTCTTAGCCTTTTATGCTAGAGAAAAAATGCATATTTATGTAATATTAATCAGGCACCAAATTTTGCTATTTTGAATTTTCAGAAAAGGAGAGCAAAACTATGCTTCCTGGCCTGCTGCCACTCCAGTGAGTCATCTTTGCTGACATGCAAACTAATGGGGGGTGAAGATTTAGAATTGCTGTTTCATAGAGGAAAAGGATTTGGAAGAGACAAGCTCATGCATCCCATGGTTCATCCCTCTAACTGACTCCCACATGCATTGCCTACAGTACAGCTGAGAACAATGAAACTGCCTCTGTCTGTATCTAAGCGTAGCCATTAGGAATACACACATCAAAAGCTGTGGTCTGGAAATCAAGGTTTTAGTCTGGAAATAAAATGGTCTTAAAAAAATCAAAGATCATATATACCACACTAAACTATTTGAATATTCCAAAAACTATATGTATTTTTCATTGATTAAGAGATATGCTGGTTTGGGCTCGCATTAGTTTTCTTCATGGTAGGTAGTACAGGGCTATATTCTGGATTTGTGCTGGAAACAGTGTTGGTAATTCCAGGATGTTTTTGTTACTGCTGAGCAGTGCTCACACAGTGCAAGAACATTTTCTGCTCCTCATATGTCCCCACCAGTGAGCAGAATGGAGGTGCACAAGGACTTAGAGGGGGACACAGCTGGGAAAGCCACCCCCAGGGACACTCCACACCATATGGTGTCATGCTCAGCATAAGAACCTGGGCAAAGAAGGAGGAAGGGGATTGTTTGTAGAGTGTCAGTGTCTGCATTCCCAGGTCACCATTAAACATAGAGCCCTGCGGTCCTGGAGGTGGCTGAACACCTGCCAGCCCACAGGAAGTGGTGAGTGAAAGCCTTGTTTGGCTTTGCTTGTGTGCACAGCTCTTGCATTACCCATTAAACTGTTTTTATCCCAGCTCATAAGTTCTCTCACTTCTACTCTGCTGATTCTCTCCCCCATCTCACTGGTGGGAAGTGAGTGAGCAGCTTTGTGGGGCTTTGTTGGCAGCTGGGGTTAAACCATGACAAGACAGAGGGATCACCAGGGTAACCACTCTGGTTATGACAGGGAGTACACAGCACACTGTCAGCTGCTGCATTCCTGTCAATGGACAATCCTGGCTCAGTTTTCTTTACACTCTCTTCATGTATTTCTGCATTGCAAATACCTGTTTTGAGCTCTCTCTTTCCTGTGCTAAACAGCCCCGCCTGTCTCAGCCTTTCCTGGTGTGAGAGGTGCTCCAGTCCCCTAATCAATCTTGGGGACTGTTTGCTGGACTGTCTCCAGTAGCTTTGTGTCTTTCTGATACTGGGGAGGCCGGAATTGGACACAGTGCTCTACATGTGACCTCAGCAGGGCCGGCAGAAAGGAAGGATCACCTTTCTCAGCCTGCTGCCCACACCCCTCCTGATGCAGCCCAGGATACCACCAGCCTTTGTTACCACAAGGGCACAGTGCTGGCTCGTGTCCACCTTGGTGTCCACTGGAACCCCCAGTTCCCCTGGTGCAAGGCTGCTTTCCTGGTGGTCAGCCCCCAGAAAATACTGGTGCAGGGCTCTGCACTGCTTTTGCTGAACTTCTGAGGTTCCTGTTGGCTGCATCTCCAGCCTGTTGAGGTTCCTTCCCTTGGGATGGCAGTGCAACCCTGTGGTGCATCAGCCATTCCTCACAGGTTGGAGCATGAGCAAACTTGCTGAGGGTGCACTCTGCCCAATCATCCAGTAATTATTGGATTATGCAACTACAAGCCAGTAATTTCATCACAGAAGGCAATTATGTATGATTTCCCCAATGCAAACCCATCTAGCCCTTATCTGACTGAGCCTTCCCTTAAGCATAGTCATGTACTGCAGTCTCCAGTGGCAGAAATGCACTGGTTAAATTGGGCCCTCTCCTCATTCCTCAATATAAAACAGAATGCAAGCGACAGGTGAAATCCTGTGAGCAGGAATGTCACCATTTTTCCAATCTTAGATCATGGAAGTAGAAAAATGGGCTTATTTCATTTACAGAAATTCACTGAATGGCCCCTTTGGCTTTAAGGAAGGACTGAGGACAAGGAAGCAGAACTTTTCAACAAAGAACTAATTGCTCCCTGAAGAAAATAACAAATGTTTCTAAACATGCAGTTTGTGTGTCTATCCATTTTCATGTTTTGTCATGATTGTTCACCAGCTCATAGCACAGTAGGGACCAGGCATTATGACATTATATCATTATCAAATGCTACATGAGACTTCTACATTGTACCGTAAGCAGAGCTGATGACACAGCTCTCTAAGGGCACCTTGGTCTTACCCTGTTTGCATTAACAAAATCTCAAAGAGGTATCATTAGAGAGGTTTGGAAAGGAAACTGTAGCAGGAAGGTTGGCACGGGCATCTGTAAATCCTCTGGATATCTGAATAAGGAGCTCAGTGGTAATCTAAATAAACTCTGCAAAGGGTACAGTTTCTGGCATTCTTGGGGCTTCCCAAGAACAAAACTGTCACTGTTATCTTCTGATACAATAGAAGACCTCTCTTGCTTTTCTAGAAATACAGATATCTGTGCTAGTTCTGTTTATAAGAAAGAAAAGATGGAGAATAGAAAAGAGCCAAGGACAACACCTTCTCTCAGCCCTCCTCATATGCAGTGCACAGGCTGCAGAAAAACTTTAACAAAGAAGTACATCCATGTACTTCCTAACTAGCCATCTGCCCTGTGGCTGCAGAAGATCCTAGCTAAAGAACCAAACACCTGTGTTCAGTCTGTGTGCATGCATGCCTGTGTACCTACAAGAGAGTGTGTGCTCATGCAAGCAGCTGACTCTCTGGGAAGATGTGAGATTATGGTAAGAGCTGTGTCAGTACCTTCTAGACAGACGTGTTACACAGCTGCCCCAGGAACCCGAATTCAAAGGAGGTGGAAAAGGAGTAGCCTGCAGTATTGCAATCTGCATGCCAATAATATCCTTATACCAATTTCAGCAGGTCAGACTTTACTTTTTCCACTGGGTTTTTCTTTAAGCTGTAAATGTTCATGAAGTATGCACTGAAAGCTATTGAGAACATCCTACTTTCAAGCTTAGCTGCTGGTCGGTTTTTTTAGTGACTTATATTTTCATTTTCCTCTCACTTCTTGCCAACACAGCCAGCCACCTGCTAGTCTGAAGCTATGCTGTCTCCAACCCACTTCTACCTCAAAACCAGCAGAAGCCCCAGATGTTTCTCATCTAGCATACAGTAAACACAATGGCACTCTAGCAAATAGGCTATTTCAGCACCTGGTTATGTCTGAAACTATCCCTGGTGCTTTGGGAAACAGAGCAATGGCAATGAATCATGTTCAATTACAACAGTTATTTCCAAGCTTGTTTGGTGCTTAGCATTTGAGGAAAACAACGTCCTTACTCACCATAAGGGATATATGCCAAGCCTACTGACAATGAAGACAACGGCAAATGTAAGGAACAGAAGGTCACTCAGTTTTTGACACTTGCAATAGTTTGCCATTTTGGCAGCCTGCAAAAGAAAAAGATGTCTTTTTACTTCCATGAGGACAGCCGAGCTCTCTTGTACTGTGTATAAGCTGCAAGAAAAAGAAGAAATCAAATTTTTATGAAATCGCTAACATTTTCACTGGGCCACCTCACAGTGATCTTGGAACTCCTCTCCACCAAGCAGCTGGAAAATATTTTCTTCAGAAAAAAAACCAAACCAGACTGCATAAAACGAAAGCATGTATTTAATTTCTTTATTCCCCACTCAATTTCATTTTTGAAATTCTAATTTTAGATTCACAAAACTCTTCTAAACCTTTTATTGAACCCCAGTGTGTTTATGGCGTCCTTGTTCCCAGTCTTTTTACCTGCTTGTCTCTTGCTTTTCCAGTATGCTCCACTGGCATTTTCAGCATCCCTCTACCTCCCATGTGTCCCATGCTCTCTGATCTTCTAGTAGCCGTTATGTATAAACTTAGTCTCAATTCCTCCCGTATACCCTATATACTACATTTTTCTAAGGCATCTCTTCTTACTTTTCTGCCCATATAGAATAGTTTCCACTTCAAAGATTATACCCTTCCCCTTCAAGTCTTTTTCCAAGGCTCTCTTTTCAACTTCTGCTTTCTAACTTGTTGCCTTATGCTTATTTTTACATGCTTTTCTCATTTATCTTCATGCAGTCTTCTGACTCTTTCCCAGTGAAGGACTCACTAATACATTACTCTTCTCTGGAATTGCTCATTAGAACACTGATCTTCCTTGAAGTTTCTTTACCCTTTTCTCCCTGAAGAAAATGGTATATAGGGAAGGAAGCTTGTTTTAAGATGTCTGTGCTGCTTCCACAGTGTTAATGTGTGTAAACAGTTAACTATTTTGAAATAACTTCTGCTTCGAGATAGGGACAGTCTTTTTTCATTCTTTCTGTCAAATGTATCCAGACAGTTACCACTTAGGTCAGTGAGAACCCTTTTGTGTCCACTTTAGTCACTGGGAACCCTTTCAAAGCTCCTCTCCAAGGGGATCTGGATCCAGCTCCCATATTGAGAAGATACTTGTGCAGACTTCCCAGAGTGCTAAGAGGGAGCAAAATTACCACAACTATGCATATGGAATATGATTCAGAATGCAGAATTCAAACCAGAGAAACAGATAATCTGGATGCCAAAACCAAACCCGCACTTTTGGATGTTACCCAAATTCTGCAATATTCCCACTAGGAACCTGAACGTGAAGAATATTCCTCACTAAGGAAACCAAGTTAATAAGCACACAGAACACAAGGAAAGCCATCAGTGCTGTGAAGAAAACATAACCCTTCTGAATCAGCCCTATTTTCTAGAGGACACAAGTGAATATCCCAGCAGTTTGAACTCACAGCCTAGTTTGAAGGAAAAGAGAACATTTTGGTGCCAAACATGCAAAGCAGAAGCATTAATAAATTCCCTTGATTTTCAGATGATGGAAAATTCAGTCCAGGAATTCTGGATGTATTTCCATGGTGGCAGTCTAAAAAACTGGTTTTGTAGTGCATGAAGCTGATATTACCATAGCAACTTGTAGTAGTGTCATGTCATTTCTCAAAAACAGTAAGCCATTGGGATATCGGTTCTCAAATAACAAATTATAATAGTTCTCTGGATTATGGTGATAAAGAAAGACTACATAAAAAAGGGAATGAATATGTTGCTGTTGGATGGAATTTGACCACCTAAGACAATACAACACAGTTTTCTGAGTTTAAAAACCATGACTACAACTGAGTAATACAGCATTACATATTTGTGAAAATCCTACTATGGTTCTTCCATACTTCCAGATACCTTAAGACCTATGGAAAAAATCTCACCTCCAGTATTCCCACCAATGCACACTACATTTTGCAATGAGAATAGCAAAAAATGGTGCATTCCAGCTTTCCACTGGATGTGTTTCATTATGAAATGGTAGCTGGAAAGAGTCTAGTGGCCTCCAGAAAAAGCTTTTCATTTTTACAAATATGTAATAGGTAGCACAGGTCAAGTGCACAACTGACTCATCATGATAACATAATTTAACCAATTTCTTTTGAATTTTGATAGTTTTTTTCCTCTGCACTGACTCTTCCCTCAGTAAAGTCAGCATACGGTTTTCATATGGCACCAGGCTTGTGACCCACTGCCCCAGTAGAATTTCCAGTCAAGCCAGACTTAAAGAATTGACTAAAAAGACCACTTAAGTATGTGCCTCATGAGGAAGCATTTTTGGTCAACGTTTGCAATCCTGGTGAGAATACCAGCAATTTCTCTTTGCCTTAGTCAGTGAATGAACAGAGGGTAAAGTTTCAGCTAGCCTAGTACAGCTGCTCTCCAGTGTTTTTATAGTTGCACAGACATTGGTCTGATCTAGAATAAACATTTTAAATACTTCTTTCTGGTGGTGAGAAAAGAGAAATGAAGAAAATTTAGGTGAAGTCACAGCTAGCGGTACACATTGATGAAACAGAAAAATAAACTTGCGAAGATGCAATTATTTTTATTAGGAGAAATCCACATTCTCTTTTGCTTTCTATCTCAGGTAGTCATGTGCCTTCTAGATTAAAAAAGATTTAAAAATAAACCCATATTTACAGCATTACTGAATAAGAATGGCAGGATCTTGATTTGCAATAGGTGACTCACACAGTGAGTCTATATTCTTGCATAACAGGTATCCTTGCAGATACTTGAATAAAAAATCATTTCAGACAAAATAGTTATTAGTTACTTAATAGTTATAGTAACTTCGGAGGAGAGTTCAGAGACAGCCGGATTCCAGCATGACCCAGAGCTGTCTAGTAACTGATGCAGATAAAGGATGATGACATCTCTAAATTGCCACTATGGAAGTTACAGACCATCTTCACTTAAAAGAATTTGAATTGCCCCTTCTTCTCCAAATACTTAATGCTGGTACTGGGATCCAGAGGCATGGGAACCTGGAAAATCAGAGGACAGCTCACTGGCCATGCCTAAACAAGCCACTAAATTGTCCAACATCTTCTGCCCAACAGACCAGAGCAGAAACACACTGTGACACCTTGAGTCTTTTGGAGACAGGGTTATTGCTCCACACAGCATGTCAGGGGGTTAAGAACCAGGTGACCCACTGTCACCCCATTCCAGATTTTGCAACTTTAGCTTTTGATTTTACCATGTTGTATTTAAAATCTGCATGTAACCCTCCCTGGCATGCAATGCATTACCAGTCTCTGCTCTGTACAAGCAACTTATCAAAGGATAAACCAGTCTGAAATCAGAAACGTGCTGCTACAAGTGCAATATATTTAAGCAAGGAAACACACTATATTCATCACCATTACCATCTTGAACTGGCTTAGTAAACACTTGTTCTGCATAGCAAAAAGATTCTCCCTATGGACAGGATGACATATGAATTATCTCACCTCTAGGAAAATATCAGCCACATCATGGAGACATAAGATCAAGGTTCCCACTCGTGTCAAATTGGTTACGTATGAGAAGGTAATCAGGGTGACTGCTAAAATGTGATGTGTAAACATGATTCCAAAATCCTAGAGCAGCAGAAGCAAGGAAAAGAAACAAAAAACAAAAAAGCAATGAAGTAAACACTGATATTCAGTACTCATATACAACAATGGATGGGTGTTTCTTAAATCCAACGTTATGTTTAAATTATAAAAAGATCTACTATATAACTGCATTATATACCCTGCTCTATATTTCACTTAGACTGAATAAAATAATCATTGTATGTTAATAAAATGCAACAACATTACTGAAAATTAGGCAATGACCACATTTCTCCGTTCATAGTAATTTAACCTAATAAAGTAAAAAATTGCAGTTGAAGTTACTTTGAAAAGGCATACATACATAAAAATCAAATTTCACTGTACTTTTTATGCCCCGAGTAACATGATTATAACAATATGCATAACCAAGTGCCAAATAATGCACCATTCAGAAGAGAGAAAATAGCTACAAAGGAAGGCTAAACACTTTTCCAGTGCACTGGGACAACAGGCACCTGCCAAGGACAACTGAGAGAATCCCAAATCCAGGCTTTTAGTTGTGGGGTTTTTTTAATCAAGGTGCTTTGTCTTCACACTGTAACAGGGTCAGAAAAGTCTTCAAATGAGCTGGTGAATCTCCACCTAATTGGTTCCAATCCACTGCCTCCCAAATGATGCAGGCTACTTGGTCTCCAGATCAGTAACTCTGACTTATTTGGCTGAAAATAACTGTTACTATTGAAAAATCTGGAAGCAGTGAAGCCCTCAGAAGTAACATCACATTCCCAGACACCTGCTACGGGGCAGATAAAGCAGAGGGAACAACCTGCCTGCCTGGACTAGGCTCCCAGCCTGATTCATGAGAAAACAGGACCTGCAGAGTTGAGAATCTTCTCATCAAGGCACTAAGTCAGTCAAAAAGAAGTCTTGTTGGCATTTGCTCAACATGCTGCACAGCTTTGAGGAAGTGATATAAAAACCCTTAGGAAAAGATCACAGGCAACATTTAACTGGGAAGTTTCTCTATGCACCAGATGCAGAGTTTGTACCACAGCTCCCAGCAGATCTAGTGGCTCTCATGCAGAGCTGTCTGAAAGAGAGATCCAGGCAGTCATAAGCAGCAGTTCCTTCAGGCAGGCTGCTCACCACGTGTACTGGGAGGAGGAATTTGGCTTTCTGATAGCTGTTGTGGGCTAGTCTTGCTGAGCTGTGGTAGTCTCCAGCTAAGTGGCCCCCAGCAGAGAAACCAAAACTGCCTTTAGAGAGGCAGCACCCGGTCTGCAAAGGAGCTGAAGGTATCTGTGTCAGGCAGGAAGGCCCTATGGAAAGTGCCCTGAGCTCCAGCTAACACAGGGACAGCTCTGAGAAAGCAGCAGCTACAGCCCCTGGCTGCACTGTCTCTTTAGTACTGAGAAGAGTAACTGCACAGTGCTCCCACAGCTCTCTTTGGGAATGTAGCAGGCACCACTGTTTTTAAGGATGTGCAGTGCCACTGCCTCTCAGTACTAGCATGTGCCTTCCCTGCAATGCACACCTGGAGCCCATGGAAAAACCTGCACCTTGAGCAGTCTCATTAACTGAAGAGGGACAGGACCTGCTCCCAGTCTATCACTTCTGTTTAATGCTACCAGGTGCTACAAGATCCTATTTCCTACTCCTCAGTACCCAGGGCCAGTGTCTCTAACACAAAACTCAGGGAAGGTAGGAGGGCAGGGAAGGGGAAAAAAAGATAAAAAGACTAAAAGCAGAGACTCATATGCCAGTTTAGTATACACCCAGTATTTCTCAGCCAGGTTATCTGGCCCCCAGAAGCATGGAACACAATAAAATACATTCAGCAGTCATATCAAGCCATTGCTTTAAATCAATTTTCTTCACACAGACAGAAGAAAAGGACAGTTAAAGGCTGTTTCCCTTTTTGAGTGTCCCCCTAAGGGAATGCAAGAGTACAGCATCCCATTCATTTCAGTAACTACACACCCACACATGAAGACCTTTTCACCACTTCACAATAATAAAACCAGCAAAGCGCTTACCTTATTCCCCGGGATTAGAAGTAAGCTCCTAGTATTGCCCCATGGCCATAATGCAGCCCAGCTCTTTATCTCCTTCACCTGCATGTACTATGGCACTCTTCCTAATTTTCCTTCCAAATGCAATTATGTTAGCACATAGGCAGTCCAAATGGGGCAAAAAGTCAAGTAGAAAATCTCCTGTTTTCACAACTGACACATTAATGTTCTACAAATACAAGATTTCTAGTCCCTCTTGGATATTCTTCAAGGCATTCCTGACAATATGGATTATTCCTAAGCAATCCTAATGTTCTTGGGCAGCAGTCTTCTGCATTTTTTCATGAGTCTTCTTAAAGAAATGCTGTCTGGGGAACTCCTTCTGTAATCATGTTTCCTAAAGGAAACAGTTATTTGACTCTGCCACCTCTGAAACAGAACGGCTGGACTGACCTATGGAAAACTGTTGGAAAAAGGCAGCAATTATATAAATAAGACTGCTTTGTTATTTGGATTGTTTCTTTCCTGTTTGTGACATTTCTTTAAGTCATTAATTAATACTATGCTCTGAAGATATCTACCTGTTAGATATTAGTTATACACAAGGCTAATGACACACATAGATACTAATGGTACAAGTCTCCATAAAGCCAAGTGGTACCTGTGTTCACAGCTTACTCCAGTGCTTTATATAGCAGAAGAGCAGCTGTACAGGAATGGGCTTTTAAATTTATTTAATTTTTTTTTTTTTNNNNTTTTAGTTAATGTATTTCAAACCGTATGTATGCTTGTGAAAGATGTATTTATTTACAGAAGATTTGTAGCCTCCAGTTTTAACTGCTGGAAGATGTCACGTGCCTAAGTCATGAAAATCTGTGGCTAAGAATAGGAGAAAGAACCTATTCTAGACACCATCAGTGGGAAGAATACAGGGCAGACAGCAGAGAAAACCCATGGGTGTCAAGTTGTACAGAAGCCCTCTGGAATTAAGGCATCTGCCACCCACATTTGTTTAACATGCCACACTCACTGACTGAACTGCCAAGTGGCCATGCAGCATTGGTGCCACTGAAGGACAAAACACCATCTTCACAGCTTATATTACAGAGCAGCAAAGAAAGGGAAAGGTCTGCAAACCATATACAATCTAAACTTCTGCTGAAACAAAAGAAACCAAATCTGTGTGTCTTTCTTTACCAAGAAAAGCCTCTTTGAAGAGAGAAATCTAGTATCCAAATTTAGCAAAATATAATGTAAATTTTCTAGAATCAAAATTCAGTATTCAAGAAAATTAGCACCTACAGATCATTTTATTCTTGGAGTGAGTGAACTGTCATTACAAAAAAAAAAAAGTGAAACAGAAGCTCTAGGAATTGCCAAATGCTTGGAAATAAAAGGCATGAATACACAGAAAGGTCTCCTAGACCTTCTACAAACCTGTTAAAACACCGAGTAGAAATTTTTTACATTCCTTTAAATGTACTGGTCAAATTTTTTTTTATTAAGCAATACTTCAGGTGTCCAGAAAGCATGTAAATAGGCCTCAATGCTTTTAAGGTTTCTGGTGCTTGTGAAACTAACAAACTTCCATTATTTTTTTTCCCAGTGTTTTACAAAACAGGAGCNGAGCAGCAAAGAAAGGGAAAGGTCTGCAAACCATATACAATCTAAACTTCTGCTGAAACAAAAGAAACCAAATCTGTGTGTCTTTCTTTACCAAGAAAAGCCTCTTTGAAGAGAGAAATCTAGTATCCAAATTTAGCAAAATATAATGTAAATTTTCTAGAATCAAAATTCAGTATTCAAGAAAATTAGCACCTACAGATCATTTTATTCTTGGAGTGAGTGAACTGTCATTACAAAAAAAAAAAAAAAGTGAAACAGAAGCTCTAGGAATTGCCAAATGCTTGGAAATAAAAGGCATGAATACACAGAAAGGTCTCCTAGACCTTCTAAAAACCTGTTAAAACACCGAGTAGAAATTTTTTACATTCCTTTAAATGTACTGGTCAAATTTTTTTTTATTAAGCAATACTTCAGGTGTCCAGAAAGCATGTAAATAGGCCTCAATGCTTTTAAGGTTTCTGGTGCTTGTGAAACTAACAAACTTCCATTATTTTTTTTCCCAGTGTTTTACAAAACAGGAGCATGGGAAATTGGAAAAAGATGATAAAACACCAATTCATACTAGGTTTCAGTCTTTGACAATGAACACCCTTAAGGGAGAATATTATTACAGCAACACAGTAGATACTTATGAAGCTAAAAACATGCTCTTATAAAACTGTAGAAGTTGATACACACTGTTCACTGACTTAATGCCAATAGTAGGTATGTGCAACAGTCTAGTTTGCTCACACCTCCAGTCAGGCAAAGACAAATCTGGTGGAATTTGTAACACCTAAATAAAGATAAACAAGTATCTGAAAGTCAAAAAAATCCTGAAAGTATTTTTGAAAGTATATTTGAAGTCATCAGTTTGCTATCAGAGAAGAATAAAATGGAAATGGAATACAGCAAGTACATTTCTCTTGATCTACAGTAAGTAAAAGACCAGTGCTGGAGTCAGGCCAGTGCTGAGTGCTGCTGCTTCGAGCAAGGACTCACTGCACCTCTCCTTCAGACAAACCCAACTGCATGAAAAAAAGCACATGGCTGAATTCATGTGGTGCACAAGACTGCCTGGGCACTTCTGACCATTCCAGAATACAACACAACCACTGCTGCTGAATTTAAAGTAACTAAAATCATAACCAAGACCTAGATAAAAATATTCCTTTCACTGTAACATGAAAATATCAACAGCTTACTCGGGTTGAGAACTGTTAATCTCCTCCATACAAGCCAATTGTGAAATATTACAATAGCATCTGATATTAGCTGGCAAATTTCCTGCTTCCTGTTAAACAGATCACTATTTCATAGGGGCACCATTCCACACATTGCATATTGGGTTGCATTACAAGGGTGCATTTTTTAAACTAAACCTTCTATTAAAAGAGAGGTGTTGCAAGAGCTGGTGTCTCTGTCACGCTTGTACTTTTTGTCAACTATTTTAAGTCTTTAGTACTAACATTTTTCAACTCAGTGGGTTTCCTTGGCAGCTGGCACTCACAAACAGTTTGACTGTGTGACACCAGGGCACAGCTGCATTTCTCTAATCTGATCTTTCTCGTTATCAATTTTGCTTACACTACAAAAGGAGCTGTCTCCACAGTCCACACCAGTGAATGAGCTAATAAGTTATTTATAAATATGGCATCTCCACTGTTCCCTGCTGGGTGCTGATAATGAAAGGCTTTTGACTTGCTATCACTGGGCTGCAGATGTGCTCCTGCTCTCTGCTGGACACTGCACCTTCTCAGACACAGCAGGTGCTTGGAACACTACTTGGATCTGGTGCTCTGGGTTCAAGCAGTGCAAAGCTGTGGCTGGGGTGTTGCTTGGCTGTTAGAAATCCACTTCTCCACCTCCATGTCCCACCCTATTTCCACAGCAGGTTGCTCCAAAGTTTTTCTGATAACAAGTACAAGTCATTTATATATAACTAAGAAACAGACTTGGCACCTGAAGCTTACTCTATTAGTCAATATTACTCTTGATTTAAATTCATCTCCACTACCATACAGCTCCCTTGAGCACTGTTTATCTCTGGTTTTTGAAAATGAGAAGTTACACTCATTTCAAGTTCATGATTAACAGAATGTTTAGCATCTACAGACAAGGCAAGCAAGGGATTTCTATGTATTCATCATAAATTGGTTGTTTTATTTACAACTTATCATCCAATATGGATTTAGATTTTGTGGATGTTTTCTTGAGATGTCTACTTCTGGAATAATCTGGAAATCCAAATAGAGGAGCACATTTCTATAAAAGTAGCTCTGGCATGGGACTCCCAGGAATACGCTGTGTTTCTAAATGGCAGATAAGTTTATTCAGGTCATACTACATCCTTCATTTACTCTTTTCAGAGTTATGCTCCTGCTAAAATTCTCATAAATAGGAATTTTTCCATTAGCATAGCCTACAATCATTTATTTAAATGACAGCTGAAGGAAGCACATAAAGATATTATAAAATCCTTTCAAATGATAAAAAAAATAATTTAAAACATTAAAGTCCCTACAAGAATAGCTGAACAGACTGTTATTAGAGAATAATTGTTGTGCTGCTTGTTCTCCTATGGACTAGGATTCTCCTTGGAGGAGAGAACTTGGAATATACAACAGCTTGCTACTGATTCTGGAAAAATATTTCTATTTGAACAGTCTTGGTTTTTTTCAATAACAACCCTGTAATAGCAATGCTCAGCTACTTGGAATTTCATGACTGTAAGGATAAAATTAAATATAACATCACTTTTTAATATTAAATGTTTTCACTGTCCTTTTGTAGAAAAAACTGAAAGCTCTCATAGATCTTATCTTACAAAGTGATACTGTGAATCTATGGGGCAGTCTTGCTCTTTTCTTGGTATTTCATCATTGAACTCTTAGACGAAACAGTACATCTACCAGATGCTACCTGTTCAATTCCATTCAAGTCACTGCATGAAAGCAGAAGGTTCTTTTGGCTTCTGCCATTTGCCCTTCAGTATCTGCTCCAGGCTCTTCTTTCCATGGTCAGAAAAACTCCACATTATAGTAACAAGGAACAGAGTAAGACAAGCACAGTTTCTCAGTGATTAATATCTGCAAGAGTTGAACACTAGTAAGAACTGTATTTCCAGTTCAATTCACATGTAATACAGGTATGCCTCAAGTAAAGTATGATATGTTAAAGCTTTAGGTCTTCTTAGTCTCATCGTTCTTACCTTTCTTTTGACGTCAATGAATTGAGAAAACATTAAGGACCAGTAGAATGACAGTTCAACTATGTAGTAGTAATGAAGGTCAGGCATCAGTGGCTGAAATTTGGAGATGAGAAAAGGTTAATAGAGTCTAACTGACATTACAGGCAGCTGTGGTCTATAGGAGACATGTTTAATCACAAGGGATTATTTCATTGTACACAAGCATCCTGTGTAAAGAAAACCAATGATGTTTGCCTCTTTCCAACTTTGATGGCTCTGGAAAAAGAAAACTCTCCAAGATACTCTCCTCTAATGTTATAGTCCAGACAATACTGTAATAGCAAAAATTATGATGTTGTCCATTTTGAACCAAAAGCAAACTAAATCCTGAATAGTCCTAAATCTGTTTTGAATGTTTACTTGAAACGTCTCCTTGTGGATCAGTAATGTAGGTTTAAAGCATAGCAAAAAAACCAAGGCAAGAATAGAACAGAAAAAAAAGTAATGCTACTAAATAATCTCATCTGCTCATGATGAAAATGTGGGCTTTGAGCTGGGCTCTTTATAATAGAAATGCCTACTTTTGAAGAATTTACCCATTTTCTGGGGACATATTAACATTTGCAAAAAATAAAATAAAATAAATGTATCCAAGCACCTTTCCTGATCTACAACATGGTTACAGAGTTGTTTCAAAGTAAAAGAAAAAAAAGTAATAATGCACAACCAAAAGCAAGCTGGGGTAACTTCAAAGGTAACTGATGGCAAAGATAAACTGTTTGTTCCTCAGCCTAAGAAAGCCAGTGCTACTCTAATTTCCATGCATATGTGCCTCCATGATTGTCACATCTTCCATGGCAGTGATAAACAGGGACACTGGCAAAGGAGAAGCTCCTGAGGGCATCTCCCAAGGGTTTAGATAAATCAATTCTGGAGCAGCTTGCACTGGCACAACTATGCACCCAAGTAGGGTATGAGCTATTTCCAATGGCAAGAGGTATTTCAGTTGCACCTTTTGTTGCCATTCCCTTTTGCAGACAAGTTCCTTGCAGCTAAAAAACAGTCCTTGGATTCCCAGGAAATGCCCTCTGGTTTTATTTTAATATAGACATATGCTTATGCTTTATTAAAATGTGTAACTCAGAATCTATCCTTTAAAGTCATTTCTTGGACCAATGTAACCCTTTTCTGAGTTAGAGAGACTGCCAACAGACTTTTAATTACATGTAATTAAAAAAGGGAAAGAAAAGAAGAGCTTGCAATGAACTGCAACTATTATACCCATTATTGCAAGGAAACTCACTGGGGAAAATTTCTAGTAAAAAATGAAGATTTTCAGCTGGTTTATTAACAATATCATTAATAGTTCTAAAGCCATATACAGTGATAGTGTAGGGCAATTCTAAAGATGTCATGGATTTCTTCTTGGATCAATAGTGTGTTAGGTTTCAGCTCTCCAAAGACTTAACCTCAATAGCTTAACCTTATGGCTGTACTGTCACCCAAGTCATCCATTTGACTGTATCTACTGTTAAGTCCAGCTGGACTTCTGCAGTACATTTTTGAGTAATTTACAAATGAGTTGTAGCAAACAAATGATTAGAAATTTTATATAGATACAGAAAAAACCAACAGAACAAATTGAAAACCTAGTGCTTAGCCCTGAATAACACCCAGTGGACTTTTTTTATCTTTGAAACAATGATTTTCACAACTACTTTATTTGACAATTTGCTTTATGTTGGACCCTCACCACTACTAGAATGATAATAGATAGAGTAATTTTAGCTCTCACACTCTAAAAGTTGTAACCAACTTTCTAAATGATGTTGTTCTTCTGGTAAGTCTGGTAAACCTATGTTCTTCAATCAGTAAGATTCATGGTGTTTCAAGTCAACCTCTAATTGCATGTAATAATGCAAAAATAGTAGGAAACAGGACTGAGAGGCACCAGTGACTGTAGCCGTATCAATCTGAGAAACAATTGTACCTAAAGTTTCTGAGGGATTAAGTTTCAGCACTTCCCCCATTCAATTTCTGCTGCTGCTTCCCTAACGTTGTTCAATTCACCCTCCAGTCTCTGGGTGGAATCTACGTCATTATTTCTTCTGAGGCTACATCACCAAATTCCTCCAACCTTCCTCAGATCAAGATTTCTGCTGAACCGTCTCTACTGAACTATTTCCAACAGGCACTGTCACAGCAATTCATGTGCCGTTTGGACAATACTGTTCTTCACACTTTCCAGTCTGGCAATTGTTTTATTTCCCGCATCCCTGNATAAACCCTAGACAGGTTAAATTTCTTAAACTGCAAACTCTTCTTTGGAGCTTTTGGAATTCAATATGTGGAATTCAGGTGTGACAGCTATGTTTATCTTTCCCACCTTGAACTCAAGCAAGATAGCAAGAACCTATCAATGTTTTGAAGTGCTGAGTAGCCCATTCACACAAACATACTGGCACAAAGCTCCACCATAATAAAACCAGAATTCAGCAGAAGTGTCATGTAAGTTTTACCTGATACGGATACCCACTCCAGCATTGCCTGGTATTCCAGAGCCAAGGTGTCTGAAAGAAAGAAAAAGCAAAACAAAGATCTGTACACACCACTTTGTGCTGTGTTAAGTGTACGTATTTAAAACTAAAAAAGGCAAAAATATAAGAACATCTTAGAATTTGCATTTTTTGATAGAAGCTATGAGAACTGAATAGAACAAGAAGACTTTTCAGAGTTTCACAGCATGAATTAGAGCAACTTGCCTGTTTTTTGTTGATACCCCATGACCTTTTGCAGGAGTGCAGACTGAAAATAACTAGCTTGTGCTTGGATAGTCAGATCTCACACTATAATGTAAATAGCACAGGAAATTTTGACCTCAGCCTGGCTAAATATTTTACAGAAGATTCCTTGCACGTGCCATATATATAAGCACTCTTCCAATAGGATCCATCCTTCATCTTTACATAACCTTATCTGTGCTACATTCGAGTATAAAGGGGACAGAACATCATTAGTTAGTCTCCGGGATTAAGGCAGCACACAGCATACACTTACAGCACTAAATGCTTCCCCTAGATCACAGTTTTTCCAATAAATCCTCACGGCACGAGAGAAGGCATGTTCTTGCATTCACCATCAGGTGGAGCAGCGCAGCTCAGGCGAGCGATAACAACAAGCTCATGCGAAATACAATGGGTGAGCGTCAAAGCAAGAGAACGGACAACAGGCAGAATCAGGACACCAGGCTGAGAATCTGGCCAAGTAGGAAGGATTTTTGAATGTCCCCTTTAAAATAAAATCTGCACACCCATACCCTCAGTGCTTCTGAAATGGCAGAGAGTAATTCCTACAGTAATCTGAAAACTGTACCAACAGTTGGAGTAACAGACCTCCTAGAGTTTCTGATTCACCTTTTGCAAGGATGCTGAAGAATTATTCAAGTCCATCCAAACTTATCCTTCCCTCTGTCAGAAATAACTTCTTCATGGAACCAATTAATTGGTTCAAACATCTCCACAGTATTTACTGTGCTATACAGGTTCCCCTCATTTCATGCAATCAAAAGAGTCTTTGGAAACAGCCAGAGCACCTCTGCAAGACTATATACAGAATCTAAAATATTTCTGTTTGACAGCCACCTAAATTAGATCCATGCAAATATTCTAGGATAATTCATAGTTTTATCCAGGTTTGAAAAGCTGTAACTGTCTTTCATATCATATTCAACATGAGATAAGAGATTCTTCCTACCCAATTATTTTGCTGCCTAAATTATAGGTCCTAGCAAAAAATGCATATTTTTCTCTTTCAAATATTATGACATCTTAAGATGTCTTCATAGAGATGCCTGCTGCAGGAGCTACAGATACAGAGGTTTATGTGGAATTAAAGTGCTGGTTGCTAAATAAAATAGGACTTGATGAACCTATAACCACAAAGCCCTAAAGGGTATCACAAGTGACAAATAATGTAATGTATGCATTAAGCCTCAAAGACCAATACAGTAGAACATATGAGCCACATAAGGCTCAGAAAGCCATGCTGGCATCTCAGACAAAATGCTTCTGAGTAGCTGTTTGGAAACTTAATGGATCCTCTGTGGGCAAGAATGCTTAAAATAGCAGGGCTTCTACACTCTTGACTTGCCTTGGCATCTCTGAGTTGCTCTTAACAGCTTTAGTAGCAGGGCACTTATGTTATGCTTGTCCTGGAGGCATTTAGGGAAGAGGCAGAGGAAAATTCTGGTTTAAGCACAGCCTTCCTCTCTGACCTCCACAATGGGCACAGCCCTAAAATGCACCTGACATCTACATGTAAACCACGGTTATAGTTGCACCAAGAAGCATCTTGTTTAGTCCTCTGGGAACCTCATAACTGTGGAATACTCAGTAGGAAGGAGACAAGCTTAAAGAAGCTCACACAGTCTGCAGTGTGAGACCTAGACCC
>VZTR01025917.1:157604-172034 GCA_013400775.1 Chaetops frenatus
AACCAGTTTTCTCAAATCAAGGATCTTAATGATCCAGAAATGGACAAATCAACCAACCTTGAATGTTTCTGTTATTTTGTAAAGCACCAAAATGCAGGTTCCCTTTAAGAAATACGTTCTTGTTACATTTGGAAGTTTGAAAGACTGTATCAAAATGTCTACTCCAACTATCCAAAGTTATGTATTAATTAAGCATTAGCTTAGGCTTTAAAAGTCAAAGTGAGTATTTCCAATTTGGTGGTATGCTGGCGGCATATTCCATTCTTTAAAAAAGGAACATTTGTGGTATTCATTCTTTCACGCCCTCTCCAGTAAGGCAGCACAAGCTGCTGTGATGGAACTGCACCTGTAGGGAACTGCCATTGCACCTGGGCTTATCAATCTTTTGGAATAGGTATCTTAGGCAGGCCTTGTTATTTGGAAAGATTCAGACCTCTGTTGTAGTATTAACACAGCAAGAAGCTGCTGATAATGACATGAACTTTCTTTGTCCAGGCAAAACAGCTTCCACAGTACATTAGACAAAGAATAGGCAAAAAAAGCTACTTTTTTCTAAAACACTATTGCATTTTGTTTGTTAGCAAAAAGTAACCTCTGTCAGAGGCATTTAAGCAAGGATGATGGTGAAATTGAGATTAATACTATGGTAAACCTTACTGCCAGCTTAATGCCTATAATGAAAAGTAATCAAGTGAACTAGGCATGTTGCTATGCCTTTTTTTTCTTTTAAAACCCCATTAAATATTGATAAGAACTTTCCTTACGTGTGCTAGTAGCAAAGCATTCTACGAATGCAAATTAAATTTTAATTTTCATTCCTCATGAACATAGACTTTATGCCTGTGCTGTATAGTATACCTATGCACAACACTTGAAGTCTGTGATGTGTTATGAAAGCATAATAATATAAGTGCCTACCTTTTTCAGGAACCGTACTCCATAGGTAAATATATAAAGGTAAAATGTAAATCTCCACCTGCAAAAGGTACAAGAGGTTAACTCTAGGATACCAGATTTACATATTTTACAGTTCAACACATGATTTCTTGTTTCACCACCAAACCACCACACCCTGGTCACATTAACTGAAGTTGAAGCAAAATTTCGGTCTGGTTTCCTACAACTTTTGTTATCAAGCACTGTGCTCATTTGCCTGCTTTTCCTAGCCTTTCATTAGCTCTCTGAAAATACTGGCTCCTTTCATCTAAAAGGGGAAAAAAAACCTCACCAATTTTCAAGGATAATGATGTTTTTGCAAGTTCCATGAAAACTAGCAGGACAGTGGAGGAGAGAGGACAATTTGCCCATCTGTTGCAGGAAAGTTCATCTCTTATTAGACACCAGGAAAAAGATAATAAGAAATTGTATTAAGACTTCAACAGGTGACTTGGGAGTACTGCATGTTAAACAGACCCTTTAGTAAGGAAAAGCATAATTCACAATGAGCTGGAAATTCACTTGACAGATTTCAGCACTTCACACTTGGTTTTAGGGAGTGCATTTGCATCAGATAGATATTCTGGATACAGATATATATCCATAATTTACATCTACTTCCCATGCATCCCTTGATAAAAGTGATCTACATTTTCCCAAATGCACTCAGAATAATTGCTGAGCTTCTGGTTTTTCTTTTGATATAGAGGCAAACTAGAAGCTCAGAACAGGATGCCATAGAAAATAGGAGAAACCACCAGGAGATTTAATACAAAAATCATCCTCTCCTCTATGTCTTTCTCCTGTCTTCAAGAAAAGAAGACAGACACAGTAACTTTCTGTCTTTTGGACCCATTACTCACTTAGGAAAGAGCTACTGAAGTCTAAGGAAATAAAAGCATAACCTTGTGCAGTATAAATTCTTAGAGGAATTCCTGTTGGGTTTTTTTTCCCAAGGGTTGGACTGACTACACATACATGCTTAATATAAACACCAGACAAGTAATATTCATAATGTTTATAGCAGGATGAGACTTAGCTGCATTTAGTGTGAAGCAATGCTGCAACGTGAATCATCTTCAATAACGTATTTTGCAGCAGTTAAAACTTCCTCTCCACTAGTAAAACTGTAAGCTTCCAGTTAATTGGCACTGGAGTGCTTTCAAACATGACTGGAAACAAAACTGAAAATGTTCCCATGTAAAACAAGGCTAATCCAAACCCTTCTCTTCAAAGCTACTTTTACAAGAATTTAGAAAGACAGTTGTGTCATACATAAATAACCCTCTGACAATTTGAGGAGAGTGTAAGAACATCAATGAGATTTAAAGTGTGATGCTTCAGTTGAACAGAAACTCTATTTTACACTGTAGTCTCCATAACATGGCAGAAATTATTTTATTAAACTGATATGATGGAAAGAGCAAACCCTTCAAGGGTTTGGTCACTGTAGTAACATGGCACACCGTTCTCATGCTGGCAGTTTCAAGATACTGTGAAAATGGTGTACCTGGGGGCAAAATGTTAGTTGTGCTGGCAGAAACCTTCAGATCATGCACATGAAAAAAAACAGCAAGGGTAGTATTATGAAGGAAGGATTATTTGGGTGGAAAGTTTCTTATTAGGCCAGTCCTACAGCCAGTAAACTTGCCATTTAATTTCAAGGTTACATATATCATCTAGTGAAAGTTTGAAGGCTGTCACTGAAAATAAAAACATTAGGAGGAAAACCCTGCCTAAACTTATTCACTGATGAGCACTTTCAGTGCTCTTCTTTCACTCCTAAGTGTGAACAGCTATGATAAATTCCTTGTGAAGAGTTTTATCACCTTTCACATTTCTCCAAGCAAAATTCATAACGTGCTTAAGGGCTTTTCTAGCTTGCTGTTGGGAGATGCAATATTCCACAGAGGAGTTCAAAGACAGTCTGACATATTTGAAATATGCTAATAGCTGAGTTTTAGCTGGAGGCTATCAGGGATTTTCCAGTCTGCATGGACATTTGGAAAACTCTGATCACAGCATTTCTTGCAGCTACCACTCCTCAAAAAGTAAAAAGACCCTTTCCCCAAACAAGCAAATTAAGAAACACAGATACCCTCATCTAACTCTCTACCCACCTCCCAAAGCACTGACACTGCTACAGATCTGCACTAAAGCCATGGATCATCCTGGACAAGAGTTTCTGGAGCTTCAGAAAACCCTCAGAGCCAAGAGCCACTGGGTATTATTTGGGTGTGCTGAAAACAGTCAACTTGTTTCAACTGTTCAACAAAGGTGATAGATGCACACAAGGACATGATTTATATTTTCTTCTTCCCTAAATTGCCAAACAAGTTGACTTGAATTTAGCACCAGAGGAAGAAGCAAGGCTAAGAACTGAGTGATAGAACAACCTGGTCAAAGTGCTAAACTTCTTAAAGAAAAAAAACCACTGATAGAAAAGGAAGCTCATTCCTGCTGAACAACAAGCACAAAAGCTATTCTACAAACTTCTGGCTTGCTCAAACTCCAGTAAACAAAAATTCCAAACAAAGCAAAGCCAGAATTGGCCTCCAGCACGTTAATCATCATTAACCAGCTAACTCTGGTGGTAGCAGATCAACAAAGGACTTTCTATTACACTGTATCTGGCAGTTAGCTGCTTTTTCTGCAGAGTTTAAAGGGCAATTCTCCCAGTTCCATAGCCCAAATGGAATCTCCATCTCATACAAGAAAGTCCAAGAAGTTTCCCACATTGTTTTACCAGTATTTGTAGATGGTTTACTGCTGCACTTAACATGCATAGGCCAAGGTAAAATAGATGAATGGGTACACAATAATTTGGGATTAAAAACAGGAAGAAAAGGTACAGGAACTAGGTTATGAGGCTGCAAAATCACGTAGACAAGGATAGAATGTATGTGAGAAATAGCTTTCATACAGTGCAGATATATCCAAGCAAGGTTCCTCCAAAGGTGAACTCTCAAATCAATTCTCTTGCAACAAGTACTCTAATATGGATGGATTTCAATCTACAGTACATACTTCTTTATCTCTCTATTTGGGTCTCACTGAAGCCCACTGATGAGGAAATGCAAATAAAGGGAAACAGTTATGAGCAATAACCACATCTATTTACAGTGTAGCCCAGTCTCCAAACCACCTCTGCATTTTGGGAACCTGGGCAAAATGTTATTTCTGTCTGCACAGGACATCATAGCAGAGAAGAACATCTTTCTTAAGTGTAAGGTTATCAAGTCTTATTCGAACTGAATTCACAAAGCAGTAGTTGATGAAGTGCTGTCTTCAATTTGTCCTAGGTCATAGTCCCAAATATAATGTTGGAAAGTCCCCCTAGCCTAAGCACAGTCTGAATAGTTACAGACCCCAGGGAAGGGAAGATGCCTGGCCACTGGTATAAACCTTCCTAGTACCCTTTCTAATGTCCTGATTAAGGTTCTCCTTAAGCATCAGCAGCTCATGCTGATTGTCCACATGCCACAGGATACTGCTGTTGTTTGGTCACAGCTGATTGTCCAGCAGGGAAAGCAACTTCTAAAGCAGCAGCAGAGCCCAAGAGACTAGGAAAAGCAAGGCAAGATGTATACTAAAATATCTCTTGTTCCCCTTTTCCCCTAGCAATATTCTCTGCCCTATTAAAGACATACAAAGGAGGCCACAAGGTGAAGCACTCTATCGTGGGCAGCTGCCACATCAATTCATGCTTAACTGAAAGATGAAGACAACTGAAGCTTCTCCATTTTGCGAGAATTTACTCTGTTCCTCAGACTTCAAACATTTCTTTGGTCACTTGTAGAGAGAAAAAATTTTAATTACCCACATATACACAAAGTGTGCTGCTTGAAAGACTTAAGTTAGTTTAAATCCAGTAAACCTGGATGAAAGCACTCAAGGCACAAGTGTTCTGAAAGGCCTGATCTGTCTGCTCACAGTAAGGTTTATGAGGTTCACTTTAGTCCTCCATTAAAAGACTTTCAAACTGAACCAGGCTTTCATCTGCTCTGCTCCAACTCCAAATAAGGGAAATCAAGTGAGTTACATATGGACCTTCTGGCAAATTCTTCACATTGTGCTGTTGCTTATCAGGCCAATGTTTCAAATGTGAATGTGACACACTACAGCAAAAAAGTCAAGCTAAAAAGTGACTCTTCCATAACAGAAAAATTAATTCTAATGTAGTCCTAAGAGGAATGCTATAGAGTCCCTCAAAGGTGCAGCAGGAGATCTAACTGCTCTTGTTCTACATTTGAATGCACTCCCAACCCAGAGCAGTTTCTTAACCTCTCAACCATTTTAACTTTGAGCTGCTAATGAAATTTTAAAGATGCTTCAGCGTGACACAGAACATCATCTAAAAAGATGGAAAAGCTGGAGAGCCTCCACCAACTAACCTGATATACCCCACGGTATGCTCAATTCAGCAAAAGCTTTTTAAGTGCCCACTTGAGCAAGCACTTCACTGATTCCATGCATATATCTTGTCAGGTTCCCTTCATCACACCAATCAAATTTTGTCCTTCAAATTTTCCTCTGAATTTTTACCCTGAAATGTGAAATTAAACTTCAGCTATTAAAAAAAAAAAAAAAAATTTGATCAAGCATTGCTCAAGTAAAGCACCCCCCTATTCCATACTTTTTGCAGAGCTCACCACATGGTGTTGGTGCTCTGCCAGGAAGATGCCATCCTCCCCATGGACCTGCTGCCCAGCTCAGTGAGCTCAGCATGGATGCTCTCCTAGGAAAAATGGACACTTCTTCCTAGGGCAAGGGTGAAGAGGCACAAGGCCTCTCTGCTCCTGCAGTTTTCCCTTTCTTCCATGTCATTTGCAGGAAGACTGAGTGGCCAGGCTCTGAACACTAGCACTCCTGCAGAACTTCACAGCATCCACCTTGCAGTGCACAGTGCTTCTGGAGCTGATGCCAAACCAGTGTCTGCTGCTCAGCAATGGTGTGCAGGGATCCAAAGCTATCCAGCTTCTGACAAGCAAACACCAAACATAGTAAATGTACAATGTTAAAAACACAAAAGCCATTGTGCTTCCAGGATTGTAGCTGTTATTTACAGAGATGCCTTTTCCATTGTTTTGCTACAGTCAGGGACACAAACAGCAATGTAAGAATGCCACCCTTCAAAACGGTTAACATCAAAAAAACCTCATCATATTTAGCAACCAGTCATAGGCTCACCACATTGCCTGCAGTTGAAGAAACTGGCTCTCTGGCTCTGAAAACTATTTTTAGAGAAACTGAAGATGCCCAAAGTTTTTCCATGGAAATACCTTTCAGTAAAATGTCAGATTTGCTGTTCTCCATCATCCACTGCTCAGCTTCTGGCAGTGGCTGACAGACCTCTGGGCTCAGGCTTTGGGCTGAAAGTCAAACTGAGCCTCATGCAAATTCCACAGTTGCAGTTGGTACTGGAGATAAGAAGGCTTGAACTGCCATTACACAGCTCGTTCTCCATTTTAATCCCCACAGTGTGAATGGACTGCACAAACATGTAGCTCTTTAGCTGGGAATGAAAACTACTTTTTGCTGCAGTGGTTTCCTTTGGCTGTGAAAAGTATATTCACTGTGAGAGTGCTCAAAGGAGAATTTCTGAGGCTGAGTTTAAACAACATTCAATGCTTATTTTTTTTTTTAATGGGAAGCATCACTAAATTCCACACATGCTCACTGTGACTTCAAGAAGTCTATGTTTTATCCTCAGATTGCATATTTCTGATCCCCCAAATACAGTACAACAGCCTTCAACTTTCTGATTCACTCAAGAGGACTTAATCCAATTAATGTTGCTTCTGACATAGCCAGAGGTGTGCATTCCTTCTAGATGACTATGTCTAAAGATAAATATTTAGAGGATGATCCTAAAAAAACACTAGACTCTGAACTTATGGATCAACTTCTTAATATTACACCTATTATACTCCAACTTTAAGCTAAAACCAAAACTAAACACAAGAGACAGCAACCCCTTTCCGCTCAACCAACAAAAAATTCCCCTAAAGATACTGTATTTTAGGCAATAAATCATGCAAAAATACAAGACAGAGCACTGAAAAATAATGCTTAATCTATTCAATAAATAGCAGCTCAAACAGAACACTTCACTAAGTCTTTACTTATCTTCCATCCTGGTACCTAGTCTCATACAAAGCTGCAAGTATGACTGTATGGTTGATGGAAGTAGCTCCATTGTTCCAATTTCCTGTCTTCCCAGATTTCTGTAATGATAATTTCCTGCATTTCCACAAAGCCTAGCAGGTGCAAGCAGACACAAAAAATGTTAACTAAAAACAATACATAGGTAAATAAATGAATGAATAAAATCTTCTTGCCTCTTTTGGCATGGTATTGCTGTTGAGTCAGTCTGGACCATGCAAATGATAAATAGCTCCTGCACTGTGTTATATGAGGAAGAAGGCAGTTATGCACAACTCACTAAGATGTGCAAAACAGCAAGTATGATAAATTGAGAACACTGTATTGCTTTCCTCTTCAATCTCCTGGATTAAGACTTGACTGTCGTCTGATTTTCCTCTTGGTTGCAGTTTGAATCAGTTATTTAATATTTAGTATTACAGTGCCACTTAAGACCATTCCTGTCCTAAATCTGTATGCTCAAAATGCAGCTCTGAAAGTCTTAAGAGCAAAATTTAGTAGTGAGGAGAAAAGGAAACACAGCACTAAATTTTGAAGTGATGCAGTTTTATAAATAATAAAATATGTTTATATAATTAGGCCAGAAAATATGCATAATACAAAAGGTGTTTTCATAACTCATCCTAGGTTACATAGTTTCTGTTTAATGATTATGCAACTGCTCTCTTCTGAGTACTTTGAGGCCTACATAAAATAAAGGACTGGTAAGACCTCAGACCTATGAGCATTGCCAAATCCTGTTCTACAAAGAAAACTATCTGGAAAGCTCATGGGAAGCACACTCAGAAAAACCAGATGTTGCTGCCACACACTGTCCCTTGTGGTCTGATCAGCAGACCTGTTTTCTCATCAGGGATGTTCAATGTAAACAGCTGATGAGTCTTGGAGAGAGACACCAACTCAAAAGCCTTTCTAACAGGGACCTCAACTCTCCATTCTCACTAAGGATCTCACAAGTCATTTGTTTTTAGACACGACAGCTGCTCACTGTCCCACTCTTTCACTGTTCTAGAGGAATGAAAACTTGAATCTTCCAGACTGGATTCGAATTTCACCTAGCAATGAAGCCATGATGGCCAACATTTTTGTATGCATAAGGCACCTTTGTGACAGGTAATCACCTTCTTAGACCAACTTGCATTACCTGTTTTCTTTTGTTACCATGCTGAATGTTACTTTCCTGTAGCATTATGCGTGCTCCAGAGTGGTTGTTAGCCTGCTAAGGCAGATGCTGAACCCTTAGGAGTATTATCTTTGTGGAGGTGGCCCAGGGGTCAGTGTTGTTTCCCCATTTCCCTGGCTGTGCTTGATCCATGCAGCACAAACCAAGCTTGTGCACAGCAACCACACACCCTCTCACTACACAGGCAGAGGTCAGTCTGCCAGGGAGGGTCTGCTGTGTCTTCACACTCTGCACTTCTGTTTCAGAAGATAAACCTCCCCAACTTCTACACAGGAGCTGCACAGCTATCATAGCTAAAATTGGAGGATAAGCAACGTTTTTAGCAGTGTATTCAAACCTCATCTTGTCAATTTTGCTCTCCATTTTACCTCCCAAAGAAGCATATTTACTTCGTCATTTTTGTTCCTTCCCTTTCCCTACCTCATATTCATTGCTTCTTGGATCACTGAAAACTTTGGAAAAAACCTCTACAAGATGCTCATTACAGTGAAGGCTTTTTTTGGTCCATTTTTCATTTTTAAAGATTTATTATCCCTCAGTATTCCAAGCACTGTACAAAGAAACAGGGACATGAAATTTTTGTACTATTTTTCTTGCAAAAGTGCTTTTATCAGAGCAGCAGCAAAGAAACTAAAGAAGCCAGAAGCCCAAATTTACCAAGAAGCACCATCTAACCAAACTATATTCATTAAAGTATTTAAAAAAGTTCTTAAAGTATTTAAATAACTAACCATTAGGGATAACATTAAGAATTTCAAAGAACACTTTCTGCAGCACCTTATACAGAATATCTCCTGTCTGATAGTCACAATTTCAGGGCTGTTTCAGGGCCTGAGCTTAGAAGATTTAACCTTCCAGTAACCAGGACTACATGAGCTGATGAATTACTTCAATCCTATGGAAAATTAGTGAAAAATTTAACTCTCACATACCCTTTTTTTAATCTGCTAGTTTCTTGAACTTCAGGGAAGTGAAAAATAAACATGCATATATGAGAAAATTCTGGTCACCAGTCAATACAAGCAGAAGGGCCTGTCACACAGATAGTACCAGTAAAATGTAATGCGTTCATGGATTTACATAAAATGCAAAACAGGAGCATAGAGATGAAGTTACCAGAAAAGTCCCCATTGCAGCCTGGGCTCTGTGTGCTGTCACAGCAGGTCTATGGTGGGACTTCTTCTGAAGCAGAAGACAGAAGCTGTATCTAACACTAGGTTACCATATGCCTGTAGTTACATTACCTACCTCAGCATCATCCCAAAAAGCATTAGACAAACTGCAAAGTTTCTCACCTCCATCAGCATCATGTACATGTTCTTGCAGAGACCACTACCACTGCATATATTCAGCTACAGCCCACTGCAAGCCCCTTCCCATTGGCAGGCAACTTACTGACAAAGAAAACAGTGCAGTTATATGCCTATTATATGTAAGTGAAAAAAAACTAAACAATGTGAAAGCTAATTCTCCTCCTAACTCTGTGTCTGTGAAGAGGAACAGTCCATGTATCTGTAAAATGAAAGGCAATCAAATATGAAATATACACAAAACTGTGTAACAAAAACAAGGGAGAAGAGAGAAGTAAGGATTCGCATTGTATAAAACAAAATTCATTTGTTGCTGTGTAACATCTTACTGCCACTTAACTCTTCAGTGTTTCAAGCCACCTGTCTCCAGTGTTTGCCAACTTCATTTAAAGCTGAGGCTGACTGAAGGCAGCAGCTCATCTCTTCCACAGTCAAGAACTAGACAATTTAAGGTGCATAGAACACAAGAAAGCAGCAGCTACTGCAGTCTTTTCAGTTTTCCTTTAGTTGTCTTAAATTGCTATATTGTGACTGTAATTTTGGATTTGTGTTCAAATTAACTAGAACTTAGGGAAGAATTATTTAATTTCCATAATATAAGATAATGGTGAGCACACACAACCCACAAGAGAATGGAAACCTAGTTAATTATAACCTTGCTTAATGCACAATGATAATGTTAAGTGATGGTGTCTTTGAAGGATGAGCACATGAGTTAATTTAAATTTATTAATTGTGTTAAAAACTGGGTCACAGAAGGCAGTAAGGGCAGGGAATTCAGAGTTTTAAATAATCCAATTTGAGGGAAGAGGGGATTTTCATAAGAAGCAAAACAAACACCTCTTGCACTCAGCAAAGTCACATCTTTCCTGTTCGGGAGCAATTTCACAGACTCCAACTCCCTTCACATTTCATTGAACACCTATGTCCTCTGTCCACGAGCTGTCTCACAAACCTGAGTTGCCAACACCTGAGCCCCTACTTGCCCTTCATGTCACAAATACCATTTGTTCACAAGGTTCTTGTCTTTCTTACCTCCATGCTCCAGTTTCAGCATGTGGTACTTCAAAGGCTTTACACTGGTCTTGACAACAGTCTTCTAAACAAACTTGGAAACAATCCACTTATCAACATAATACCAAATACCTGATTGCCCAAGTAAATGAAACAACCTCTTTAATTACAAATTACTGCTGACATATTGCCTCAGGAGAGCAGTGAATGAAACAAACATGTATTCCTGTTCAATTACTCTGAGTGTGAAAACCTGTTTTCACTACTCGGTTTTGAATATGCTCCTTCCTTCGTTTTCATTTAAAACTCCTAGTTCTTGCACAACAAAATAGGCAGTTGCTGTTCTCCATTTTTCTTCATCCACTCCATCATTTCCATATGCTTGTACTAAGGTGACACTCTCTCTTCTTCCACTTTCTAATTTCCTGCACAACCCTTGTAGCATCTACAATCACCAGGTTGCCATTTGCATCTGCAAAGTACCAAAGCTTCAATTACACTGAATAATTATTTTAATTACAAATGGCAGTGGGACAGTTTGTCCTGCTCACACAAGCCTAGCAGTAAAATGGAAAATCTTGTCAGCCAACCCAGCTTCATAGGATTGACCAAGTAGGAGCCTTACTCCCTCCAAAGACAGCAATCCCTGGGCAGTGTAAGAGTCAGCCTTTTTTGTTCCCCTTGTCTTACACGAACATCATCATTAAATCTGTATCACCTGACAGATGAATCCAGATGTTTCATAGAGTTCAAGGTTGCAAGAAACCAACGAGTTTGGACACACTTGTATCCAAAGTGTTCAGGGCTGGAATACTGGATAGCACATGCTCAGGGTCTACTTTACATTCATACAAAATACGGCTCCGAAACATCATGAGAATTTGTGGGCTTGGAGCTTTTTGTTTTCATTGCAGACACAGAGAGGTGTACACAAATATCCACTTCCTGGTCCTCAACTATAGTACAAAATACTGTATCCTTCAGAAACCACTGAAAGAAATAAAAATTAACTGCTGCAGTATTGCAAAAGTTTCTCTGAAGCACCAATGAGTATTTCATTCAAGGTCACAGAAAGCTAACTGAAATACTAAAAGTAGTAAAGACGTTAAGGATCAGCAAGAAAAATTGCAAATTACTTGGTTTTTTCCACCTGTAGAGAACTGTTTCAGTCCTATTAACTGTTTCAGTACTAAGTTTGTCAGAAGAAAGAAACCAATAATTACATAGAGACTTTCAATACTTTGCCTCATTTCTGAGTTTGCTGCTATTCCACAGTCACTTCCAGAAACTTCTGATTTTCCTTGATGCTTTCTCTTTCAGGTGAGATTGCTGTCCAATGATCATTTGTCAACAGAAGCACCTGCCCCAGGAGCTCCTGGGCAGAGCACACAGCCCACAGCTGGACACAGCCCACTGCAGCAGATTACAATGAGAAGGAACAGCAGAACTAAGTATATGCTCAGTTAAAAAAAAAAAAGTAATTCAGAATTACAATAGCAAGGAGAACCTCTAGCTGTTTATCAGCACATTAGGCAGGTGTGCAGTTTCCCTTTCACCTAGCATCTGATTGAGTTACCAGTGCTTTAGATCTGAACAGATCAGATAACCAAGGAACAGATTATGCCTCATACCTGTTAGAGGGTGACGAGGAACAGCCATTCCTGTTCCATGGAAAACAGCAAAGGAAAACAAGGGAGACCGTGCAATTCTGTGGCCATTGAAGAGTAACTAACCCACTTGCTGCAGAGCATGTAGCATGTAGCATGCCCTCACAGACCCATCCCCCTGTTCGCTTCTATGGTCATGAAACACTGGTTAGACCTTCATTCCATGTAGCACTGGAGCAATTGACAAATCAAAATTAAATAGACCCAAACCACTATCTACCATATATTTTTGCTAAGATCAGAAGTGTGTTAGAAGCTGATTTAGGAGAGCCTGATACTATTAAAAATTCAGAGCTAAAAGCCTATTTATTTTCTAGTGCTTTACTGCTCAACACAAAGCACAGACTGATGAACTCTTTTGTGCATTTTCTTAAGATTTGTATCAGCACAGTTCAGAATTTCAGCAACCAAACAGCTGCATTCATTTCTTTCCCCTTCCATAGTTATTTTTCCAGTACAATTCTGTAGAAGAGAATTAGTTGAGAAAAGCAGTATGCCCAAGAAGTTGCAAACAGCCCATAAAATTATCATACAAATGTGTGTAACAAGCAAAAAACCACCCCATCTGTATTTCTCTGTATCTATACACATACATGAGCACACACACATATACATATACAGTCATAGATAGATATAATCTTCCTCCAAAGCAACAAGCAAAAAATTTCAATTCCTTAGGAGAAAGAATGTCTAGCTTGGATAAGAGACAGAGGCTCTTCTCTCCCCTACATCAAAACTAAACCACACCCTGCTTACCGACACTTGAGTATCCAAGTTTCTTCTAGAAAATAAAGAGGGGAAAAAAATAGATCTTCAGCTCTTCCATCTGCACATTTCCATGTTTTCACAGGCAGAATGTTGCATAAACTCAAAACATCTCTCTTGGCCATATGTTTCTTCCAACCACTCCTTAGAAGCCATGTAAACGTCTCTAATAAACAGCTTGCTTAAATGTACATCGCTGTAGGACAGACAAGTCATCAGCCTGATGACATTGCAAAATCCCAGGCTAGTAACTTAGGGCATCACAGGTTCTTTCCTTTGCTCCAGATAACAAGTGGGGAGGACAGAATCCTGTCTCTTTCTATACTTCTAAGTCTTTGAGAAAACCAGACACACCTACACACTGGTAGTATGGGCAGAAACAACACCCTGAAACTGGGAAGAAACTGGAAGTGGTTTGGGAACCACTACTGCATTGGCTTTCTGACACATCCAACACTAACAGACATTCTTGGATCCTGTATACTGTCTGGAAATAAGCAAAGTAATTTTCTTGATGTTAGGCTCCACCATAGGGACAGAGAGAAAAGAATAATAAAAACCCAAGAAAAATACCTGGAAGTAGAAAAGTCCATTTTGCACACTCAGTTGACCACTTTGTTTCCTCCTTTATGCATCTTGGATGTTTCAAGTTGAAAAAAGGAGTGAAAAAGGTCTAAATTCACACAATAGAAAGAAAAGCTTTGGACAGACTATCCCCTGCAGCTAATACAGCAGGCTAAGTGCCTGAGCTTTGCAATCTGAGGTTATACTAGGTGGATACCTTTCCTAGTGATTACAAACTGTGACTTTAACTCCAGGTTTCATACCAGGATCACCAAATCCTTGAGATGCAAGGATTGACTTACTAGTAAAATAATACTCACTGCTGCACTTATTACTGTCTTTCTGACTGGATCATTAATCACCAACTGGTGATTATATACATTAATCACCACCTAGTGAAATCTTCTATTTCATATTTCATATAAATACTTACTACCATAACATCTGAAAGCTTATGCAGGTACAAAATACCACTGAAGTCTCACCATTAGGGTCTCCATGGCTCCAATAATCAAATTACACCTTCTCTTTCACACTGATAGACAAAACTCTATGGTGTGAATACTGGTTAGGGTTCCTGAAAAACTAATTTATTTTCACTATAATACTGTGACACAAACAGTATATATACACAAGAGATGTTATTACTGCCTTTTTCTCTTTTTCTTCATATAACCATCATCTGCCTGTGGCAGCAAAGGAATTATTCCATTTGGAAAAAAAAAACAAACAAAAAAACCCCAAACAAGCAAACAAAAAAACCTCACAAAACCAAACAGAAACAAATGAAAAAACCCACAAAACAAAACAACAACAAAAAAACCCC